>CM042161.1:70287870-70300370 GCA_023376005.1 Doryteuthis pealeii | reverse complement strand
TAAATCAATAAACGACAAAGTAAATATATATACACATTAGATATCACCAGGGTTTGTTTTTTAGCAAAAATAATAGAGATTTGATTTATATTCGTGAAGATAATTAAAAAATAAAACTTTAAATGATAACAGCATAGATTATTTTTTTCATTTAATATTTTAGATAGTAGACATTAACATTTCTTTTCAGAGTTGCTCGATCAATGCAAGGTCTATTTTTTTTTTACATAGGGATTTAATGGGGCATCCAAGAGGATTCAACTCAAGATTCAGTATTAATGGATCTGCGGGACTAACTTAAAAGAATCGCTCTCAACCGGGCGACACCGGGTAGCCGCTCCTAGTATACATATAAAGGACAGATGTGTGTATATGTATGTCCGGAGTAAACTTCTAAAATAAAACAATTAACGACAAAGCAAATATATATACACATTGAATATCACCAGGGCTTGTTTTTTTTAGCAAAAATAATAGAGATTTGATTTATATTGTGAAGATAATTAAAAATAAAATTTAAATGATAACATTATGGATTTTTTTCATTTAATATTTTAGATAGTAGACATTAACATTTCTTTTCAGAGTAGTTGGATCAATGCAAGTCTATTTTTTACATAGGGATTTGAATGGGGCATTACACGAGGATTCAAATCACGATTCAGTAATAATGGATCTGCGGGACTAATTTAAAAAAAATCTACATCTACCCAGGCGACGCCGGGTAGCCGCTGCTAGTTTTAAATAAAAGTCACACTCATCAATTTTATTTCTTCTGTGATATAAGAATGATAATTGGCAAATGGTATGAAATATGTCATTGATGTAATACAGGGACAGCTCAGACACTAGAATTTAGTTCTTAAGTATCACGGGTCACCACACAAGGCCAACAAGGGGGTGGATTTAATCACTCTCTCCTTTAACCAGGCTATCGAATATTTATTATGAGCACGAGCAACAACAAAAAAAAACCCCCTCCGGTGGTGTAAAAATTATTTTTAAAAGATATTGTCTGAGGGGAGGCAGTTAAAAAGTCGATGTCTGAAGGTTTGTATCATAAGTAAGCAAAATCATTAAATTTATTAAAGGAGTAAAAAAAATTATCAATTTGAAATGGAAACTTGGTTCTGTTCCCCTCAAATAAAATGTTGCGTGCATCTATTAATTATTAATTAAATAATTATTTTGAATAATTTGCACATAAATTTTACACAAATTCGTAGGTATTTATTTATTTGTAAACTTTTAGTTAAATTATTGTGACTGAAAAAGCGGCGAGATTAAAAAAATAATTGTTTAAATGGATTGCAAATTTGGCAAATAATTTTTTCCATTTAAAGTAATACAATTTTCTAATTAATTTCATAGTTTATATATTTTATTTATTTGAATAATATATAGTTTATTTATTACAATTGAAAGGATCAAACATTGAATTATAAAGAATAGCTTATATCTATTTTATTATTAATAATTGTTCCTTTATTCTATGTATTGGCGACTTTGGTAATTGTGACGTAGGCAGTGACGTAATTTTTGTTACAGACAAAAACCGGAAGCGAATCTCCATTATTAATAGAAATAATATGGAGTTACATTGGAAACCATTTTCCTTGATTCTAATCAAACATGGTACTGTTTTCGTTTTACGTTAGCACATAATTTGATTAGACTTATCAAACAGTCAAGTCTTAAGAAGACAACTTTGAATGACTTATGTAAAGTGGAATAATAAAAAAAGAAAAATTTAAAAGTAGAATAATAAAAAAATAAAAATTAGAAAGTAGAATAAAAAAATAAAAATTACAAAGTAGAATAAAAAAAATAAAAATTATAAAGTAGAAAAAAATAAAAATTATAAAGTAGAATAAAAAAAATAAAAAAATAAAAATTATAAAGTAATAAAAAAAAAATTACAAAGTAGAATAAAAAAAAAATAGAATAAAAATAAAAATTACAAAATAATAAAAAAATAAAAATTATAAAGTAGAATAAAAAAAATAAAATACAAAGTAGAATAAAAAAAAAAAAAATTATAAAGTAGAATAAAAAATAAAAATTATAAAGTAGAATAAAAAAAAAAAAAAATAAAAAAAATATAAAGTAGAATAAAAAAAATTATAAGTAGAATAAAAAAAAAATTATAAAGTAGATAAAAAAAAATAAAAAATATAAAGAGAATAAAAAAAAAAAAAAAAGTAGAATAAAAAAAAAAAAATAAAGTAGAATAAAAAACAGAAACAATTATAAAAAAAGGGAATGAAAGTGCTTTTGCTGGAACACAAAGGCAAATCAGATATAAGGAAAAAAATAACAAATAAACCTTTCTTTATTCTTCGTATCGATCGGGAGAAACCCTTAAAACACGAAAAGAAAACCGGACCGAACAATGAGTTCAAACTAAATCTCCTATTGGTCCTGGCTGTGTCCATTTCATTGTCTTCTCTGGTTGTCTTGCCTTGTTTGTATAAATAGTGGTCTCCTCTCTTCCTCTTGTCTGTCTTAATTTCGCATTCACACTGATGAGAATCCTCGACCAGAAGACAGTCAATATCTGACAGTATTGTTTTATTTGAGATTTAATCCTGTAAAGTTCTGAAAAGTGCATTGGTGCTAAATCTATCAGTGCAAATATCGATCTGTTTATCTACCCGTTGGGAGTAACGACGGGTACTTGTACAGCAATGGACATTCTTCTAAAATATATTCTAAAATATTGTTCCAAATTCTGAGACTTTATTCTGAGAATCTCAACTCTCTCCCTCCTTCACACATTTAAACATGCGCTCTCCTCTCTCTCTCTCTCTCTCTCTTTCTCTCTCTCTCTCTCTCTCTCTGAGTGGTAGCACCTGTTAGGGTCCCATCTATGGGAGAAATTACCTGTTTAGAAATTACTTGTAATAATCAGAAATACTTGATATATATATATATATATATATATATATATATATAATATATATATATATATATATATATATGTATATATATATATGTATATGTATATGTATATGTATATGTATATATATATTATATATATATATATATATATATATATATATATATATGTATATATATGTATATATATATATATATATGTATATATATATATATATATTTACCAAACCTGACAATTTCTTAAGCACAGTTTAACAGGTTTACATTCAGAATTTTCTTTCTCCTAGATTGGTTAACTTGCCAACGTTAAAGAGCCCAGTTTGTCCTACTATTTACCCATAGCTGGAGGGAGAGAGTGAGAGCGGTAGGATGTACACCTTCCCCAAGAGTATTAGCGCCATGTGAAATGCAAACAGCCTAGTCCAGGATTTGAACTTTAGTCCATTTTCTACGATTCTAACCATTACACCACGCGCTTCCAATACTTGATGCTGAGGGAAGTGAATATCTTAAGAAATTACACAAAAGATGTACGGAAAAAAATTGTTTATAAAATTGAGTTAAGAAAATTTTTTGAATACCCATCAAGAATGGATAAAACAAAACATCTTCGGCATAAAATAACCTAACCAGGGTTGACATGCCGTAAAACCAACCAACCAACCAACCAACCAGCCAACCAACTCATGAAAACCGAGTAAATTTAAAATTGTAATGTAGCGGCTCTTATTTGTAAGGTAGTGATGACCTGTTAATAATGATAATAGTGCAATACCTATTTCTGTTTTACTTTGAGATGTTGGAATCTGATAGTTGGGCTTATGTTGAGTTGACTGGCATTCTTTGCTCTTCTGAGTCTGTAAACAACTTGAGATTAATTTCAGGATATATTGCCTTGTGCCATTAATAGTTATTAATAATAACTGTTATAGGTGATATAACCTATAGACTATAGTGGAATGCGCCGACGGTTACTATAAGTAACAGGAACAATTATGGTTTGAGGAAACCAATGCGAGTCATCTCATAACTCTATTGTCGGACGTATTTCCCACTTCTCTGTACTGTAATTGTCTACTCTATTGTTAATACATTTTCCTACATTTATTACCCGTCGTTTCGTTCTTATTTTGACCCCTTGAAACCCCACAACAATAACACAAGACGCTCTTAAGTTATTCTATTTTATACACAGGTATAAATGCCTTGGGTGTGAGACACACATTTTTGCATCTCACCAAGCCACTGCCAAACTGACATTTCTCTCCTCTCACTGTGACTCTTCCACAATTCGACACGTGATATCACTTGACCAGTAAGAAATGGACATGTGACGTTGTGTTGACTCATCCAAAAATGTCCATATTGTGGTTTTTTCCATTCTATTATGTTACAAAATGATTTATTACGGTCCCTGACATACTTTATTGTGGCAGTCCATTCATTACCCCAATTTAATGCGTTACGAATGAAACTAACCCCCTAAATTTCCATATTACTACTCAGATACAGGAAATAAGTGTCATACTAAAAGAAAAGCTATGGCTTCTGGCTGTATTATTAAGGAGACTTGATTACAGACCCCAAAACAACTATATCATAAAATGTTCCTCATATTCTTGGGTTTGTTATATAATATAAAATTAAAAAATATGAAATAAAACAAAAGAAACTAATGTGATTTAATATTTCTTAATGGAAAATCCCACCTTATATCAAAATAGGGGGGGTGTTGGTGCATTTTGACATATAAGGTGTGCTCTAATACACCACCTAAATTTATAGACTAGCCTAAGTCACGTGGTTTCTTACTTCACCAATCACCAGCCTTACTACGTGGCTGATACACTACTTAAACTCCCACACTGGCCATAATTCTAATTGCACTCATTGAGGAGGAACTTACAATACCAGACGATTACCAATACTCAGCACTCTTTACCGAGGATCCAATTCCACTGGACAAGGCCTACATGATGGCAAAACAGATTGTAACAGGGTTGACAAAATAAAAAAAAACGAGCAAACAAAACAAAATCACCAGAATCCATCCAATAAAATAAAAATCAGTTGTTATGGTATTTAGCTCAATCGGTTTCGATACCAGCCCTTAACAACTCAGTGCATGAGTAGCACATATTAGATCTGTGCAGTAAAGTAGGGAGCTTATGGTCGGCTTAGTGCTTTCCCTGAGACGCAGACATATTCTCCCTGCTCTAGCGAAAAGGGAATAGTCTCCCTCACTGTCCCGCTGATACTGACAATAGACTTCACCGACTTTACTTTTTTACTAGTTTTTTTTTAGCCTTAATACGCACACACACTCACACTCTCACACACACATACACACTCACGCACACACACACTCATACACACACATGCACATACACACACACATACACACACATACTCATACACATACACATACACACACACACACACACACATACACACGCGTTCAAACGCACATATTCATGAACACGCGTGGGCACAAACATAGGTTAATCTACATGTTACATACTGGGTTTTCACGTTACCCAATCAGCATATAATGTAGCATACCTTTCTTACTTCTTACTCTGTCGTATTTCTTCTGGCCGGCTTTGGTCCTATCTTCTAACATCTTGGTCTGGTCTTGTCGTGGTGTTTCTTGGGGACTTCGGGTCTGGTTTCTGTTGGGGATCACTCCTTATCAGAAGCCCTGTGTGATTGTTAGTTTTTTGTAATAAACACAAGACTTCGATTTATGTTGATGTTACTTTATTTATAAATCCCCAACCAGACATTATGCGCAGTCAGACTTACATGTTGCTAGCTCGGTTTCTAACTTCTAACTGACTAACTGTGTTGCTTACTCCTTAAACCGGAAGAGGGCCTTCTATGGGGTTCCGGTTCTTACTATTCATCCCCAGAACGCAAGGTGAGATCGAGGTCAAGCGCAGTCACTCATCCTCAAGGCCATCAGCTGTACTAATCGCCATATGATCTCTACAATACCTTATAAAGGCATTAGGATTCCAATAATTATATAACATACACACATACATAAGCACGCACTTGTGAATACATGAAGTATTTGTTCATATGGATAACCATTACACCACGTGCCTCCATCAATAGATAAATAGCGGAGTCGCGTGATCTAATTGTTAGAGTCGTATAAAATGTGATTTTAGACCCGGGTTCAATTCCTGGACGAAGCTGTTTGCATTTCGTATGGCGCTAAAAACCTTGGGAAAAGTATGAATCCAATTCTCCCTCCAGCTATGAGAAATTTGTAGGGCAGACTGGGCTCTTTAATTATGGTTAGGTAACCAGTCTAGGAGAAGGAAAACGTTGTATTCAAACCTGTTAAACACCGCTTAAAAATTGACCGTGTCACATCCTTGCGGAGGGGTTGATATATATAGAGACATAAATAGTGTGGCAGGCTAGGTTATGCAACCAGTCTAGGAGAAAGAAACAAAACCTGAATTCAAACCAGCACTAGGTCGCTCTAAAATTGACGTAGTGTCCCATGATGCTTGTGGCGGACGGGTTGGGTAGGTTTATACAAGGATTTGAACTCGGGTCGACATATCGAGTGCCTCCAGTTTAGTTACTTAAAACTAAGCACGAATAATGCTGTGTAACAACAGAAAGAGAATAGTGTTTTTGTCCAACTGAATCGATTATCCTATATATTAAATAATTATCTATTTTTTTTCTATGAAAGCGTTTTGTGGAAGAGGGGAATTCTTCACTGCTGTGATAATTCTTTTAAGCGATTATCAAATTTGATATAGTTTCTACAACTCGTAAATTCTACTCCAGATAAAGATATCTGTCAGGAAATTTGAACAAATCAAACCCTTAAGGAAAAATAACTACGTTGCTATCTAAATTCCTCCAAAAGATTAAAGTAATTAGTGAACGAACATTAGAGCAACCCGAAATAGAAAAGATAAGCCCCCCGCTCCGAAAAAAAATCAAAAACAAAAACAAAGAAAGATTAAACGAAGAGCCTAACATTCAGATTGAATATTAATTTCAGGTCGATAATACGCAGTGATTCTGGGAATTAGAACGGAGTCTTTAGGTGACTGAATATATATATATATATATATATATATATATATATATATATATAAGTAGCTTGCTTGGAGCCCATCCTCTTGAAAGTAATTCTTCCTTACATAAGGAGTGGTGGCCTCAATACACAGATTTGTGTCAGCGACTAACCCTATAATCCACCATTTTTGGCAAATATATACATGAATGGATATTTTTTACCAGACTGAATACAAAATAAATTTGCTCTTGAATGACTAAGCTCCGGATAGTCTGGCACAAGGCCATTTATTAAGCACAGACAGATAGTCCTCATGAGTTTTCACATCAGTGTTAGCTGATGGTCTTTCACTGGAGTCTGAGTGACAGCAAGTCTCCTCAGGTCTCCAGGACTCTTCTGAGTATTCTGGCAGATTGCAGCAGTGCAGTGTTCTGAATGGTTTCAATCCTTCCTCTGATTTCCAAACTTTCCAAGCCATTTTCTAATCCTTTTGGGACTGTTCCAAGTGCACCAACTACAATTGGTATCACTTTCACTTTCATATTCCATAACTTTTTCAGTTCTCTGGCAAGGTCCAGATGTTTGTCAATTTTTTCATTTTCCTTTAACTTCACCCTGTGATCTGCTGGCACTGCAAAATCCACCCGTTGACAAGTTCTTTCTTTTTTGTTTATCAACACTAGGTCTGGCCTTCTTGCTGGGATAAGGTGATCCGTTTTAATTTCAAAGTCCCAGAGAATTTTGTGCGTTTCGTTCTCAAGAACAGATTCTGGTTTATGCATATACCATTTTGTTGTGTGGTCAAAATTTAATTTCTTGCATAATTCCCAGTGGATCACCTTCCCAACCCAGTCTTGTCTAGTTTTGTATTCTCGTTGTGCTAGTTTGCTACATTCGCAGAGTATATGGTTAACAGTCTCATCTATATTACCGCAAAGTCTACATTTACTATTTTGTTGGGTCTTATCAATTTTCGCTTTTATATAGTTTGTCCTTATGGCATTATTTTGTGCAGCAATTATAAGTGATTCTGTTTCTCTTTTGAGGTTTCCCTTTCCTAACCATGTCCAAGTCTTTTTATTATTATTATTATTATTATTATTATTAATTTTATTATTATCATTATAGTTGTTGTTGTTGTTATCAAACAAAAGGTCATTGTACACGTAAAGCATTAACAAGGGTGTTACGTGTCATATTATTCATGTTGTTAAAACTGATAATTTATATATCCACATGAATCGAAATAAAAGTTCTTTCAAAATTGCAGAAATTGAAAAGAGGGAAAACCAATTCTTCTTCTTCTTCTTCTTCCATATTTCTTCTTCTTCTTCTTCTTCTTCTTCTTTCTTCTTCTTCTTCCATATTTCTTCTTCTTCTTCTTCTTCTTCCATATTTCTTCTTCTTCTTCTTCTTCTTCTTCTTCTTCTTCTTCTTTCTTCTTCTTCTTCTTCTTCTTCTTCTTCTTCTTCTTCTTCTTCTTCTTCTTCCATTTCTTCTTCTTCTTCTTCTTCTTCTTCTTCTTCTTCTTCTTCTTCTTCTTCTTCTTCTTCTTCTTTTCTTCTTCTTCTTCTTCTTCTTCTTCTTCTTCTTCTTCTTCTTCTTCTTCTGCAATCCTTTATCGTTTGTCTTGTTCCACCCGTAATTATCGGGTATCTCTTGCTACGTCATCTTCAACATTAATTTCTTGTAGTACTTGTAAGGAATTTTCCTTATTGAAACTTAATTTTATTCAAAGTTACATAAACATTTATGCTTAAATCCATTACTTACATTCACGATCCAGGATGCGCACGTCACGTAACGGTTATCGTCATAGGAAATGGAATTGGTGAACCAAGTTCAAATCATGAACAAGACTTTTTTTGCATTTTACTTCCTGCCAGCTAATGCACAAATTTGAGGAAAAGTCGATTTAATGTGAAGGTGCTGAGAGGGGAGCGAGCCTCTCGCGGGCAACCAGAATTGGTAGAATCCGCCAGGATCCCAGTTATTTACGACACGGTCTTATTGAATACGAATACTTTTGTAACAGATCTATTTGACCCAGAGATGGAACGCTAACAGGTACTACTACTCCGGGAATTGGGAGCAATGACAATGAAGGGGTACTCAGCACTACCCCAAATCTTTGGAACTGGAACCTCACCACCAGATGCAGTTAAGTGTCATACACAGAACACGCGTTTTGGGTATTAGCCCATTGTTGTGGATGAGCTTAGATTATTCTAACCCCCAAGAATAGGGCGTTTGTAAAGAAAATCTTCTTACCCATCTATGGGTTAAATAGAAAAATGTATTCACAAAAAAATTGTATTATCCATTAAGAATTGATTTATTTCAAAACTTTATCGGCATTAAATAACCCACCGAGGTTGATATGCCGTGAAACAAACCAAACCAAAACCAACTAAAAAATGTTCTTAATAATATCATTAATAAAAGTATTTTAAAAAGTAAAATCGGCGGAGTGGAATAAACTGGACAGCGAGGGATTCTATACCCTTTTTACTGGCGCTAGACACGGTAGATAGTTTTTGTGCAGTACTACACCAAAATATTAAAATGGGCCGGTTTAAGCCAATCGGTAGAGAATCGCAAGCTTCCGGGTTTGATAATGGCCGTAGCCAACTCAGTGCATAAGCCGTACAGCCAAGATCTGCGCTCTGTGTTGGCGAGGGCCGTCATCGAAATCTTGCGGTTCCAAGGCAGTTCTCTGCCGATTGAGCTAAACCATCCTGTTTTTTTATATTTTGGAGTAAAGCAAACTAAAACCTTCTCATAGATTAAATCAGGTATTCCTGTTGCTCTTAGCATTTGTCATTTCCTTGTTTCAATAAGAACTTTAAAAATATGCGAAGACTTTATTTTAGTAGAACTAGCAGCGGCTACCCGGCGTCGCCTGGGTTGACGGAGAATTCTTTAATTTAGTCCCGCAGATCCATTATTAACGAATCGTGAGTTGAATCTTCGTGGGATATCCCATTCAAATCACTATGTAAAAAAATAGACCTTGCATTGATCCAGCTACTTTGAAAAGAAATGTTAATGTCTACTATCTAAAATATTAAATGAAAAAAAAATCCATGCTGTTATCATTTAAATTTTATTTTTTAATTATCCTCACGAATACAAATCAAATATCTATTATTTTTGCTCAAAAACCAAGCCCTGGTGATATTTAATGTATGAATATATATATATATATATATATATATATATATATATATATATATACTTTGTCGTTAATTGTTTTTTTTTCCTGAGTTTCCTCCGGACATACACATACACACAACTGATGCAAAAAAAGGTTAGTCCCACAGATCCATTATTACTGAATGGTGACTTAGATCCTGGTAGAATGCCCCATTAAAATCCCTATTTAAAAAAGGACCATGCGTTAATCCAGCTGCTTTGAAAAGAAAAATCAATGTCTACTATTTAAAATATTAAATTAAAAAAAGCTAGTCTGTTATCAACTAATTTTTTTTTAATTATCATCACGAATATAAATCAAACCTTCATTACTTTTGCTCAAAAACCAAGCCCTGCTGATATGCAATGTGTATATATATTTACTTTGTCGTTAATTGTTTTATTTTCGAAGTTTCCTCCGGACATACATATACACACAACTGCCCTTTATATATGTCTAGATAGATAGATAGATTATATGAGTAAAGCAAGCTAAAAATATTCTCATATATCAAATCAGGTATTTCTACAACTCTTAGTATTTGTCATTTTCTTGTTTCAATAATAAGAACTTTTTTAAAAAAATATGCGAAGACTTCATTTATAGTAAAATTATATGCGTAATGGCCCATATTAAAGTTTTCTCTTTGTACATCACGCTATCAAATATTCGACAAATAAGTTAAAAAGAATTAATGTCTGAAAATATATTTTTACTTTAAATTCAATAAACATTTTCGTCGTTCAAAAGGATTCCTTCATATTTACGTATGCTTTCATAGTTTCGTGTCACGAAATGATGGAAATATTAAAATAAGTAGCAACGGTAAACAATAGCCAGACTTGTAGTTTCACTAGAAGCGGCTACCCAGCGTTGCCTGGGTGGTAGGTGAGGTAGAAAAATGTTAGTCTTACAGATCCATTATAATTGAATCGCGAATTTGACCCTCGTAGCATGCCACATTAAAATCCCTATGTAAAAAAACAACAACCTATGTTGTTATCCTTTAAATTTTATTCTTTTAATTATCTTCACAAATATAAATCAAATCTTCATTAATATGTAATTATCTATAAACATTCACTATCACTAGATCTTGCTTTTTGAGTAAAATACTCAAAAAGCATTTTTTATTAAAATACTCAAAAAGCAAGATTAGGTGATAGTGGGTATTTGCCTCATACGCTACTTGTATGGGCTGGGCACAAGGCCTCGTTTTAATGTGGGCCCACTCACAAACCGAAGCTCATGGGTGGGAAAGAACAAAAATTGCGTCGATCCCTTCGGCATTCCTCCTCAAGGGGGCGCCTCAAGTGCTGGGCAATAAACCCAGCCCTGCCCCCAAGGGGGCAGGTATTGCCTGGGTGGATAGCCCCCTGGGACCGACGCTATTAATTGAACACACCGGTCCAGTGGCCGAAGCACACCGGACCCCCGTCTCGAAGGACGGGTTGAAAATGTCTGAATCAGGTGATAGTGAATGTTTATAAATATTTACTTTGTCATTGATTGTTTTATTCTAATAGTTACCTCCAGACATACATACACACAGACTGCCCTTTATATATGTATAGATAATTACAAAAATGTAATTATTAACAACTAGTACAAAATAAAAAAACACCCTCCGGGTGATGTAAAAATAGTTTTTTGAAATATATTGCCTGAGGGGTGGGAGTAAAAACTTCAATGTCAGCGAGTTTGTACCTTAAGTAAGTAAAATCATCAAATTCATTAAAGGATTAAAAAATAAAACAATTTGAAATGTAAACTTTAAATATGTATTAAAATAAAACAAACTATATATAGATATACAATACCAGTCATGTATTTATTAAAACTTGTTTTAAAAAACAATGAGGACTGTCTAATGTTGCATGTTCAAATTTTGAGTGTATTTATTCTGTTATGACGATTTTGGGTAATGACGTAAACAGTGACGTAATTTTGTTACAGACAAAAACTGGAAGCGAATCTCCATTATTAATAGATATGTAGGTTGAATAGAATTTGGAATTTAATGTAAAACACGGAGAGCAAAAACAAATAACTAATCAAGTAAGAAAAGGTCATTGACTTACTAACCAAAATATAAACAGCCCTGTAATTTATGGGCCTTAGAATACACCGACTGCACCTCTGCCGGAGGGTAAACTAAAGTAAAGTCGTCGGGGTGACGTTTTACTCATACAGCGAGGGAGACTATCCCGTTTTCACAAACGCTAGACCAAAGAAAATAAGTTTGTGTCTAAGGTGAAATGCCACACCTTCCTTTACCGCACATATCCCTGTGCCACTCCTACGCTGAGTTGGCGAGGTCCGGTACCGAACCAGGAACCTTGTAGTTCCTAGGTA
>CM042161.1:70272870-70277870 GCA_023376005.1 Doryteuthis pealeii | reverse complement strand
TATATATATATATATATATATATTATATATATAATCAAAGTAATCCGCATTCTATACTCAGGGTTTCATTATCTAAAGAAAACAAGTTCAATATATATATAATATTTATTATATATATATATATATATATAATATATATATATATATTGTGTGTGTGTGTGTGTGGTGTGTGTGTGAATAGGGTGTTCAGGATAAATTTGACATATTTATATTTGGTTACTTTTCTCCGTTATTTGGAGGTATTTACGCACACTACACATTATATAAAGCTTGGACGCTTCTTCCTTCATATACGTGATGACAGATATAATGGATGACTGGAATCCACCTGGATTATAGAAGAGAATAACTTGTCTTATGATGATCTGTGCCGGCCATCAAAATATGGAGATTATGGTTGCTGTCCAATACTGAACACTGTAAAAACAATCAGAACTAGAGAATTTCAATGGAGACTACTAGGTTGTGGCTAGAAGAAAGCAACATTACAAACGATCTGATTGCGTTCATACAGCAGACTTCGTCAAAAATCTGCAGAAAAAGTGTTGGATAACACTCAAAAGCCTTCACGGAGTTGCTAAACACTGTAGTCAAGTCCTGGATAACAAGGCTAACCAATGGTAGACCATATGTATGGCATCAGGAATCGGCCTCCTGCCACATCTCTGGGAAAGGTAAAAAGATGGTTGTCGGCAAATTTCTACAACTGCACCAGTCCCAATGTTTGGCTTCCAAACTCCCCAGATTTTAACCCCATGGATTATTATGTATGTGGCGCCGTTGAGATAGACACCACTCACCGTACCAGTAATACGAACAGTAATGGCGGTTATTTTGAGTGAAACTTGTTGACAGTAGTGTAATTTCCGTGCCTGTTGAATTCCTTTACAAACCATAAAATTTTGTAGTTACCAAGCACATTTTCTTTTTCCTTATGAAACTATCAAATTTATCTCGGATATATATATATATATATATATATATATATTATATATATATATATATATATATCGAGACATATTCTGCCAAAATAATAACTCAATGCTTGAAGAAGACAACAGATCAGAAACACGTGTCGCGTATGTAAGATAAAAAGAATAAAACATTTTTTTCTGTGAACATAATACATTTTGCGGACCTTCTTTTTTATAAAATATTAACTTTTCCCCCGTTGGAACCAGAACAAACATATATATATAATATATATAATATATATATATATATATATATATATATATATATATATATATATATATATATATATATATATAATTCTTGAAATGATATACAAGCATAACCTGCAATAACGACACGTCATGCTGATAATTTTATTAGGGCTATACACTTAAATTGATTTAGCTTGGAGAATAATAAATTCATTTCTATTACAGTTTGTAAATGAAGGATAATTATATGGGGTCTCCGTTTCACCTGCATATCAATTTTAATATTCCACAGACTCCATTTAAGTGAGCCAACAATGAAATGCTAATTATAACTCTTCCTTCGTTCCTAATTAAAAGCTTCAATATTCACATGGACTCAAGTTACAACCATAACCAACAGATTCACCAGTCGTCTCATATTATATGAAATGACTGGGCTCTTTAACCTTACAACCGGTCTAGGTGATGGAAAATGCTGAATTCAAACTTGTTAAACTCTGCTCAAAAATTGACCCTGTGTTGCATCCTGCTCGTATAGAAGGGTTGCGTAAATACACATTTAATTCTCCTTTCTGCTATTAATTAAGCTTATTTACAAATTCATAATTATTGAGAGGCCATTGATTATGGAACCCACCTCAGTATCCAACTTTGTCAAAGCAAATGATTTAAATAATGTCACGTATGTATTTAACCAACCCTTCCGCCATAGGAAAGGTGTTACACAGGGTCAAGATTTCATTCTCACAGACTGGTTATCCATAATACGCAGTCTACCCTACGAGGGTAAGCTGAAATGTTCCTCGACTGAAAAGTCCATTTGGTGATGTCATATCTGCAGTTCACCTTTTTGGCCAATGGGATCCAATACTGCAAAACGGAAAAGTGTGTGAGGCGTAAGAGTGACCAAGTTCGCTTCATTACATGAGAGTATTTTAGTCGTCGACCCTCGTATCTATTATATATTTATCGCATTTAGATTTTATATCTATATATCTATATCCATCTTCTATATCTATACATCTTATATATCTATATCTATCTATATCTATATTATATATTATATATATATATATATATATATATATCGCATCCATCTATTGTATATATCTACTATATATCCATCCATCCTATATGTATATATCTATCTATATTCATCCATCTATATGTATATATCTATCTATATTCCATCCATCTATATATATTCTACTATATATTCATCCATCTTATAAGTATATATCTATCTATATATATCCATCTATTTGTATATATCTATCTATATATCCTCATCTATATATATATATCTATATATCCATCATCTATAAGTATATATCTATCTATATATCCATCCATCTTATATGATATATCTAATCTATATATCCATCCATCTATATATCTATTATCTAATATATCCATCCATCTATATATCATCTATCTATATCATCCATCTATAAGTATATATCTATCTATATCCATCCATCTATATATTATCTATCTATATATCCATCATCTATCTATCTATATCCATCCATCTATATATATATCTATCTATATATATCCATCTATTATATATATCTATCTATATATCCATCCATCTATATATATATTATATATACATCCATCTATATATATATCTCTCTATCTATCCATCCATCTATATATATATCTATCTATATTCCATCCATCTATATATAATCTATCTATATATCCATCTCTATATATATATATATATATATTATATATATATATATATATACTAGACAAAACGTCACCCGTTGGATCACCCATTCACCTCTCGGTAAATATTTGGGATTAGATAGGTATTGCCAAAGATGACGTCAAATCCGTATTTTACAAACTAAATTTACCCACCACCACGATTGAGAAAAATACCAAAAGTCAGAGAATTGCAAAAAAATGTGAGTTTTTTTTCCTATTTACACCTTTAGTCTTTTTATTTATACTATAATTAGTTTTCCCCATTATATAAAGCCCACCGATTAAACAGAGAAGGTCTTCCAACCCTCGTCTAGCCTAGGTAAAGGCCAAAGTGGAGTTGCATGTCATGGACTGCTCATCCACCAGGTTTCCATCCTTAAGCACACACGGTCGCCACCAATGCAATAGGTGGCCAAATTGAGGGTGTTTTACCTTTCTGGCAGAAGTGCAGTCAATATATTCACCCCCCCCCCGACAGGTCCGATCCCAACAGTTGGTTCGCAAAGCGCACTGTACAATTGAAATACCGTAAATCCTTGAGAATAATCGCACTTTTTCCCCAAAATTTAACGGTCAAATCCTTAGTGCGTACTTATATACGAGGTTGAAAGCGCGTGGTGTAAATGGTTAAAGTCATAGGAAATGGACTCGCCGCCCCGAGTTCAAATCCTGGACGTGGTAAATTGCATTTCCCTTGGCGCTAATACCTTGGAAAGGTATGAATTCTACTCTCCTCCAGCTATGGGTAAATAGTAGGGCAGACTGGGTCTTTAACTTTGTTAGGCAACCGGTCTAGGAGAAGGAAAACTCTGAATTCAAACCTGTTAAACTCCGCTTAAGAAATTGACCTTTCTGTCACATCCTGCTCGTGTGGATGGGTCGGTAAATATATATACGAGGTTAAAAATGAGAAATATTTTCTAAGCAATGTCCGAGTTTCTATTTGCTGTCCGTCAATGTTTATTCAGAGTTTAAAACGTAAGGATTCCAAAATATCTAGAATTGTTAGCTCAGTCGGTAGAGCGTTCGGCTAGAAACCACAAGGTTTCTAGTTCGAAACTGGTCCTCGCCAACTCAGCAAATGAGTAGCACAGGGATCTGTGCGGTAAAGTAAGGAGCTGATGGTAGGTGTGGCGCTACACCTCAGATGCTAAAATAATCTCCTTGGTCTAGCGCTATTGAAAAGGGGATAGACTCCCTCGCTGACTGGCAGATACCGACTTTAGGCCGCCCCAACGACTTTACTTTTTATGATTTATTAACAATGCTGTTTAAATCAATTCAAAATTAAAGCTTGTATATATTCTTCTATATATTCGTCATTTGTATCGATGCATTTTTGCAGACACAGTGGTAGTTTTGTATGTCCATCTCATAACATTTCGCCGCCATGTCGTTGAGGAAGCGCTTGAACATCGTCGTCGTTTCAAACTATTTCTACCACTTTCTCTTTCATTAGAGAATTTTTTTTCTCATAGAGTATACATATTTTGAATTATTTCTTCCTACATGAAGTACAGGGTGGACCAAAATGATCTGACCCAGGGATTTGTTCAGTGAAGTAAGGAGCTGACGGTAGGTGTGGCGTTCCGCACCAGACCCCCAAATGTGTCAGATCATTTTGGTCCACCCTATACCTTACATTTAAGAAACATTACTTAATAAGAAACTATTTTTCATATTGAAAGGATATACTTTCTTTTAAATTAACCTGATATGATGAATATGATGTGAATATAGGAATATGATATAATAAATTATTTATTGAATTTAATTACATATGTCTTATTATAATGGAGATTATGTAATTTTCTGGCTGTAACCAAAACTACGCCACCACTGACGTCACGATTTCCTTAGTTTATTCAAGTTATATTCTTCACCGATTAGGAAATAGTATTATTTAATCTTAATTAGCATCTTATTTATTACAATGTTCTCTCAAAGTCTAGCTGAGTTGGGTTTGCTGTTAAACTTCTAATATTAATAATGTATTTAAGATTCTTGATATCCATGCAGCACTCATATGACACGTGCGTTAAATTTTTACAGAGATACAGTCTCTAAAATCATCAGCGAATTATACACAAGGTCGGACTATACTCGAGTATTGAA
>CM042161.1:70250370-70267870 GCA_023376005.1 Doryteuthis pealeii | reverse complement strand
TGGCGTGGACCAACCAGTATCGAACCCGGAACCTTACGATTCCTGGGTGGGTGCTCTACCGACAGAGCTAAACCGGCCCATCTGAATAATTTCTGAACCAACTCAAAATTAAAGGCGTTATATAAATATTTTCATGGTGTATAGTCGGGGAGAAGCAGCGTTAACAATATAAATTTAGTTGAAAATACTTTGCTAAAAACATGAAGCATAACGAGTGACTTTCAACCTTCGTTGAATACCTCAACAACAGGCCCACAAAAATAATAAAAACAAAAATACAAACAAAATCTCAACAATTTCTTAACCAACTTTAAAATTAAAGGCGTTGTTTTAATATTGTTCTGATGTATAGTAGATGAGAAGTATCCTTAACAATATCATATTTTGTATAAACGAATCCTCATCCCCAACAAAAACAAGAAAGAAACGTAACGAGGGTCTTTCAGCCTTGGGTGAATACCTCAACAATAAAAAAAAGTAAAGTTGCCGGAGTATCAGCCGGGCAGCGAGGGAGTCTATCCTCTTTTGGCTTGCGCTAGACCAGAGGGAGTATTTTTGCTGAGGTGGAGCGCCACACCTACCATCAGCTCCCCACTTTACCGCACAGATCAGATTATACAATCTGTGCTACTCATACGCTGAGTTGGCGGGGATCGGTATCGAACTCAGAACCTTGGGATTGCCGAGACGAGTACTCTACCGACTGAGCTAAACCGGCCCCTTATTTCAATAATAGACCCACTAAAAATCTACCGCAACTTACTAGCAACACGAATTACTAGCAACACTAATGCAAATCATTTAAACAGTGAACATATTTAACAATCAATACAAACAAAATCTGAACTATGTCCTAACCTACTTTGAATTAAAGCGTTATTTTAATATTTCCTTATGTGTAGTAAGTGAGAAGCAGCTTTAACAATATCAAATTTAGTTGACCCCCCCCAAAAAAAAAAGAAAAAATAAAGAAAGAAGCAACAGCAAAACCAAGAAGCACCACAAGGGATTTGGCGAATACCTCAAAAAGAGACTCACAAAAATTAATAAAAGTAAAGTACTGTTGGTGGAGTGGCCTGTTGCCGGTATTAGCCAGCAGCGAGGGAGTCAAACCATTTTTCGCTAGCGCTACATCGGGGAGGTTGTTATTATTGTTATTATATAACCCCTACCGTCAGGTTCCAAACATATTTAACCGTCAATACAAACAAAATCTTCCCTCTTTCCTAACAAACTTTAAATTAAAGGCAATATTTTAATATTGTTCTGGCGTAGAGTAGGTGGGATCAGCTTTAACTATATAAAATTTAGTTGACCTCACCTGCCCACACACACAGAAAAAAATCAAATAAAAACAAACGTTTAGATAAATTATATTCTTTATTCGAAATAATTCCAGACGAGGATGTACAAAGTTCAGCCATCTTTAATCTAAATCCATCTATTCCTGTGTCCGTTGTGTCCGCAAACCATTGCCAATAGGACCAATTTTAACTCATTATCAAACAGATAACGAGATCCTATCACGACACGGCGACTATCTCCGAAATTGGACAATTATACCCAATTTTGCTTCACTGAAAATATTTACAAATAAAATCGCTCTAAACTGAAGATCGATTGTCATATCATGGGACCAATTAGTTGATTCCATCGAATTCCAGTGTTTCTCCGGGATTTCAGACAATTAGGAATTAGACAGACGTTTATTGATGCTAATGTCGTACCTTTGAGCGAGAATCCGTCTGTACGCGTGCCAGAAGTGTCAAGTTAATATGGCTGTTCAGTCAATCTGGCAGTCCTACCGTTTGAGTTGAAACGCTTTCTTTTTTATCGTCTATTTCTCTGATTATATTCCAGATTGCTTCTTCCCCTGCGACTATTATCGAATCAAATGTTACAGCTTTTCTTTCTTTTCTTTTTTTTCATTTGCTTTTTTTTTCTTTGTAGTTTTATTGCTTCTTTTCTTTCTATTGCTAATTTTAAATGTATTTATTTGATTATACTTTGGATTATTCGGACTATTGTTCTCATCTTTATTGTTATCAACACAACATTTAAGCTGATGTGCCCTCTGCCTATCTCTTGAATTTTCTTTAACTCGGGAAACTTCTTGTCGAATCCGAAAGCCTTCGTTGGATAGTAAACAATAAAGATGAGGAGAATAGTTCAAATAATACAAATAATACAAATTATGAAGCTTCCTTCACAACATACAGTAAGTTATACGCAATTATCGCAGCAAATGGTACAGCTTTTCTTTTTTATTTATTTCATTTGAATTATTTTCTTCATTTTTTCCTTTTTGTTTTATTGCTTCTTTCTTTCCATTGCTAATGTCAAATGTTTTTATCAATTGTATTATTTGGATTATTCAGACAATTGCCCTCATTTTTATTGTTTTCAACACCATGTTTCGGCCGATGTGCCCTAGGGTCCTCTTCAGGTATTTCCTGTCGGACTCGGGAACCTTTTTGAATTTGAGAACCTTAGAGTCGAACGTTAGGTAGTTTTTATTGTGTAGTAAAACATAAAGATGAGGGAAATAATCTTTGTCGTGTTTTTTTTCTTGTTTTATTTTCATTTCTTCTTTAATTTATGTTTAGTCACTACTTCTAACTTTTACCATAAATGTTTGATATGTATTTTACTAACTCCTCCTCAACGGGTAGTAAGGGATACGAACTTATCGTATCTATTGGTACAACTTTCCGGTTTTTCTTTCATTTGCTTTTTCTTTTTGTCATTTTTGTTTTATTGCTTCTTTTTTTTCTATTGCTAATTTCAAATGTATTTATCAATTATATTATTTGGATTATTCGGACTATTTTTCTCATCTTTATTGTTATGAACACAACGTTTCAGGTGATGTACACACCGGCCTTCTTCAGGTATTTCTTGTGAACCTCAGGGTCTTTCTCTTCGAACTCGGGAAACTTCTTCTTGAATTCGGGAGCCTTCGTTGTGTAGTAAATAATAAAGATAAGGACAATAGTTCGAATAATCCAAATAATCCAAATTATCAAGCCTCATCACAAAAACTCAGAGAAATAATATTCATATTTTTCCTGATAATATTTCTTGTTTTATTGTCATTTATTCTTTTAGATTTTGTTTTATTTTAGTCACCGCTTCTAATTTTCTCTGTAATTGTTTAATATGTATTTAACTAATTCCTCATTGGCAGGAAGTAACGAGTGTTAGGCAGACAGTAGTTAAAAAGAGAAAACGCATGAACTCGACATGGAATTTGAAACAACTTGTATTATCATACACAAAATAAATTATAATTGAATTACTTTAAACGAAGGTTTTGTCTGATAATTATATAAACTAGCAAATATATGCACCCTCCGGGTGCAAGTATTTAAGTTTTAATGTAATGAAATATCATATTAAATTAGAAAGTCTAATAAGAAGGCAGATAAAAAGATATGTAACAGAGTGGGGGTATAATAGAAAAATAGAAATGAAACTTACTCTTCCCGTCACTCCCGTATTTTCATTGCTGAATTTTACTTATTTAACTATTCAGTTAAATTAGGAAATAAAGAATAAAATGACAGTTTTTTTCTTGTTAATGGATTTCATTAAGATTCATTGAAGAGATTTTTGCTTATATTCATTAAAATACAACCAAACAATTAGAAATCAATAATACTAAGCACATATTTATAAAATCACCTTTTTAATATCAATATGCAAATTAGCCTTCCATTCACACTGTAAACTGCTATTTTTTGTATATATAAATACAATTGCATGTTATTGTATGTAGATATGGACAACACTAATAAAAAGGTGAAGCAATTTTATTAAATATTGAGGTTTAATAAATAAATCATGGAGAATGTGATGTAAATAACGAAGGGAATTGTGACTTGAGTAGTAATATAGTTTCGGTTACAGACAGAAACCACACATCTCCATTATAATAAGATGTAATACAGCCCACTTAACTGAAAGTCCTGAGGTCGGTGAATTATCGAAGTACCAAACTACGGCTCTCTGGTTCTCACTGATGAATATAAGGGACGCCGTTAATTCTCGTCCGACTTCTGGGATTGCTGGTCCAGACAAAAGAAAGAATTGCTATCTTCGGTTCTGCCGCTAAAGATTGCCGGACTGTGATTGGTTGGTTGAAAGAGACGCGTAAGATCAAGGACGACAAATCTACCTTAGATATTTTTATAGTAAGTGATATGAAATTATCGCATCAAATGTTACAGCTTTCCTGTTTTTTATTTAGTTGCTTTTTTTATTGCTTCTTTCTTTCTAGTGCTAATGATAAATATATTCATCATTTGTAACATTTGTATTATTCGGACTATTGTCCCCATCTTTATTTTTATCTACACAACGTTTCTGCCGATAAGCCTTCCGGCCCCACTTCAGGTATTCTTGTCGAACGCGGAAATATTTTCAAATTCGGGAACCCCCTCCTAGAACTTGGAAACCTTCTCTTCGAACCCGAGAGTCTTCATGACGTAACCTGGAGCCTTCACGAAACTTCGAACCGAACCCTTTATTCAATCCACGGGAGTAGACAGTTCTCATTCTGTTAATCATGACTGGATACACAGGTTAATTTGTGTTAATTATTCTACGTTACTGTCGCCCTTGACTAGGATTGAACATGCAGTCTAGTGATAACTGTCACTTAGAACTGTACTAACTCAATACCTATATCCATAAACCATTTGCCCCAATTGTATTTATTTTCTTCACGTATGATTTTTGTCTTTCTCATTTCATGTTCCGTTATTCTAGTCACCATTACAGCTAAATTTACCTATACTTTTTAATATATATCTCCTCCTACGAGCAGTAAATGATAGGAAATCAATTTTTGATGCGGAGTACAGTGGTTAGAATTAGAGCTTCTTCTCTTGTACTGGTTGCCTTTCTGTTGTAGCTCTAGTATCAAGTTAAGAAACAGAACGAGTATAAGGATAGAGGAAAACGTTTACTAAAAATGATACAAGGTGAAGCAGATTAATTAGTAATTGCGAGGTTGAATTTACAAATCTCACTCTTTCTCTCTTCCGAGTTTCGTCAGACATACTTATGGGAAAAAACAGACGATTCCATTCTCATTATTTAGGTACTAATGATACTTACCGAGGTGTTCTCCTATTAATATGTTCGTTATTGATTTTATCATTCTATTTCATTCTTCACACATTTCATAAAAAATTACAGTATTGGAACTATAGATCAAATTGATACTATTTCCCATTTCTGATACAATCTATTCTGTAAACTCGGACTAGGTTCATTGTTTTATGTTAATTCTGAATATTCTGGCTTCTTGAAATATTGGTGCTTACCCAACCCCAATCGTCACTGGTAGGATGTGAAACAAAGTCGCAAGTATGGCTTCATAAATATACATTAAACAAATTAGATTAAAATATTTAAATCAATGATATATTTTTCCATTCTTGGTGATGCAGAAATTTTAAAAAAATATTTCGTTGTATCTTATACGTCAGTTTTAAATATTGATACAACTTACTTAGAAAAAAAAACTAAGAACTTTGTTCCTCCTTTTGCCATAATATTGGGATCGAAATAGCTTCATCCGATTAATTCTTCAAAATCCTCTGATCCTCTGTTCTCACACAACTAATTGTATAAAGTAGAATAGAGTGATTTGCCCCTGTCCAGGCTCGGAAGTAGGTAGGTCGATTTTTCACTTTTTTTCAAAATATCAAATTGTCCATCTATGCGAAAGTTGTGTATTATTATAAGTAAGTAGTCGTCGGGGCGGCCTAAAGCCGGTATCAGCAGTCAGCGAGGGAGTCTATTCCCTTTCCAATAGCGCTAGACCAAGGAGATTGTTTTTGGCGTCTGAGGTGGAGCACCACACCTACAACCAGCTCCTTACTTTACCGCACAGATCCCTGTGCTACTCATACGCTGAGTTGGCGAGGACCGGTATCGAACTAGGAACCTTGTGGTTTCTAGCCAAACGCTCTACTGACTAGGCCAAATATTGTAAAAACAAGATTTTTTGTGAATTTTAGTAGACGATCTTTAATGCTATTTCCTCAAACAATGGTACAAGTAAAAGATCTTTTTTTTTTGTATTAGTATTCAGTATACTAACACAACTTTCGCATAGATGGCCAATTTGATATTTTTTAAAGTGAATAATCGACCTAACCTACTGAACAGGGTGATTTAGCCTTGATCGGATAGACAATATAAACAGAGCAATGGTGATTGCCAATGGCAATTGTACTCTGGACGTCTGAACAATACGGACCAAGTCTTTCGTATTTAATACTAATAACAGTAATTCCCAACGAGAGAAACTGCTTTGATTATTATGCGTCCTCAACGATCGAGAAACTCCAACCAACAGGGGTGACACCACGAACCACAATCTGGAGGTTGTGAGTTCAATCGCTGTATCCTCGCGAGGTAACTTACTTCACATCTCGCTACACTATGCAGATGAAAGTATTTTGGAACAGCTTATATTATTTAGATGACGAATTATTTAGATGGTTTCATGCCTTTTGTAAAGGCATTAATAGGACGAGAAACAAAGCGTTTTTTTTTTTTTCCAGATTTCGAGTCAACATTCCATTCCTCATTAGGTGCTCCATATTTCTGACTTGTGCTAAATTTAAGCTAATGCTTAGTTTTGGGGTTCATCGAGTAGTGTATTGTAAGTGAGCTAGTCTAGAAAACCATTGCTAGTAAGTTTGGTTCTCATGGGTGTCTCATACCTGTTGACCTTGAGCCAAACTAAGCAAAGCTTAGTATTATTTGGACTATTGTCCTCATTTTTATTGTTATCTGTACAATGTTTTGGCTGATGTGCCCTCCGGCCTTCTTCGGTATTTCTTGTTGTAATGTAATCGGGAATGTTGTACAGATAACAATAAAGATGAGGACAAATCATCGAATAATCCAGATAATAGTAATTATCAAGCCTCATCTACAAATTGAGAGATAAGCAAAGCTTTAATCTTTCAATTGGTAGGTTTTAAATCTTGTTTTTTTTTTTTACCTGGGTTTAAATATTGATCACTGATAATGTTGAGATACACACCATCTTGCTACAATCATAGTGGGCAAGAGTTTTCTAATCAGTCAAGTTGAACTGTTCAGCACTTACTGCTATTGTATTCAATAAAGAATAACTGCCTACTATGAAGTATCAGTGCCTACCTACTATGTTTTATTTGTCTTATTTTACGGAAATATCAACCTCGGTGGTTATTTTAAAGTTTGAAACTATTTCATTCTTGATGGTACTCATATTTTTTTAAAACATATTTTTTTTCTATTACACCCGCAGATAGGACCCTAACAATTATAATCACTCCGGGAAGATGGAGCTGGAAGTAATGGTGATGAAGGGTCTCCACATTCCTCGATCTCCAGAACTGGAACTTCCCCTTCAGATAGAGTTTAACTTCATAACATGGACAATGATATTCTCAGCCACTGCCTTCTAGCTAATATATGATAATAGGGCTGGGGGTTGGGAAAATCATATAGGTGCTAGGGCTGAACGTGACCAGACGATTTGATCGGAGGGAGCCTCTCCGACTGGCCTCTAGCGTAAGTAGGAGCCAAAGCGGCGGTTGCATACCCTGTATATATATTTACCAACCCTCCGCACGAGCAGGATGCGACAAAGGTCAATTTCTAAGCGGAGTTTAACAGGTTTGAATTCAGAGTTTTCCTTCCCTAGACTGGTTACCTAGCCATGGTTAAAGAGTCAGTCTGCCCTGCTATTCATTCATAGCTGGGGGAGAATTGGATTCATACTTTCCAAGGGTATTAGCGCCATGTGAAATTTCAACAGCTTCATCCAGGAATTGAACTCGCGTTGACGAGTCCATTTCCCTACGACTCTAACCATTAGACCACGCACCTCCTGTATAACCTAACTATTTAGTAAGTTTAACTTAGTTGGGTAACAAATATCGGGCACCAAGTGATGCTCTAAATCTTAATGAGATTAGTTGACTAGTGCTCATAACTAGGTAGTAATATCTCATCTACTCAATGTGACGTCGAAGCTCATAGAAAGGCATGGGCTGATATGGAGAGATTATTAATCATATAAAAATCTGATCTCATAAGATTAGGCTAGAATTCTTCCAAGCCATAGTCGTATCAGTACTACTGTACGGCAGCACGACATGGACCCTATCAAAATGCTTAGAGAATAAACTACAGGTGACTTGAACGAGTATGTTCAGTGCTGCCTTAAACCCAGCAGTAGCCTTCCACAAAACAAAACAGCTGTACAAGTGTACCTTCTATTACAAAACCATTCGGGTGAGGTGAACAAGATATGCCGAACATTGCTAAGTGACGATTTCAGTGGACACCTACTTATGGCCACACCCGTATAGGTCGAGCATTAAAAACCTACATTATTAAGTGTAGTATCAATCTTACGTCCCTTTTTGTGTGAATGGGATGGACCATATAAACGTCGCCCGTCTTGCATAGAAGCTGGGGATTGTTGTATGAATTATTTCAGCAAGTAGAAATGAAGTTACGCTTCAAAGATGTCTGCAAGAGAGCCTGAAGACATGCCATATCGACATAGACACGTGGGGCTTGTGCAGAAGACCGTGCAAACTGGCGCCTCCTCGTCAAACAAGGAACAAAAAAGAAGTGAAGAAGAGAGGTAAAAGCTGCAACAGAAAAGAGAGCCAAAAAAAGGAGAAACAGCAGCACCCCAACACCTACAGAAACATCACCTTTTGTTTACAGCCATTGCACCAGAGACTGCCATTCAAGGATCGGTCTGTTTCAGCCACTCACGTAGCTGTAAGTGAGGAAAAAAAACTACGCATCGTCTAAATAGACGGAAGGTTGCCAAACAAGAAAAAGTGAAATAATCTTAAGAATAAGTTTATTTCGACTCCTGTTTTATTACACTAACCTATTCACGGATTCTGGATGCTCTACAGAGGACCTATTAGGAGCGATGACCGACAGGGACGTTTGGAGAGAGAGGGCCAAGGATAGAAGTGCTAACATCGGGTGGGGAATGTGAAAATAGGTGGATTATAAATGTAAGTAATATAAGTCAAACTAAATATTTGTTGGTGGTGAAGATCAGACGTGTTAACATTTTAATTTATTCAAAATCCTCCTAACGGCACGTATAAATAGGTAATGCGATGGAGAATAGAAACCTGTGAACAAGAAGATATTTTGAAATTACCTAACCTCAGAGATTTACAAGGCACCTCGGTTATAAATTTTTTAAAAAGAATTCAATACATCAAATACTACAGAGCTATATATTGATATTCGTGTTTTTAATTATAAGACCGTTATTAATCTTGCAAAATCTCTTGTTCACACAGGTTTCTATTCTCCATCGCATTACCTATTTATAACGTGCCGTTAGGAGGATTTTGAATAAATAAAATGTTAACACGTCTGATCTTCACCCCCACAAATATTTAGTTTGACTTATATTACTTACATTTATAATACCCTATTTTCACATCCCACGCCGATGTTTAGCACTTATATCCCTTGGCCCTCTCTCTCCAAACCGTCCCTGTCGGTCATCGCTCCTATAGGTCTCTGTAGAGCAATCCAGAATCCGTGAATAAGGTTAGTGTAATAAAACAGGAGTCGAAATAAACTTATTCTAAGATTATTTCACTTTATTTTCTTGTTGTTAGGCAACCTTCCGTCTATTTTAGCACGATGGCGTAGTTTTTTTCCCTCACTTACAGCTACGTGGAGTGGCTGAACAGACCGATCTTGAATGGCAGTCTCTGTGAATTGGCTGTAAACAAAGGTGATGTTTTCCTGTAGGTTTGGGTGCTGCTGTTTCTCCTTTCTTTTGGCTCTCTTTTCTGTGGCAGCTTTTACCTCTCTCTCACTTCTTTTTGGTTCCTTGTTTTGACGAGGAGGCGCCAGGGTTGCACGGTTTCTGCACAAGCTCCCACGTGTCTATGTCGATATGGCATTGTCTTCAGGTCTCTCTTGCAGAATTTTGAAAGCGTAACTTCATTTTACTTTGAATTATTCATACAACAATCCTCAGCTTCTATGCAAGACGGCGACGGTTTATATGGTCCATCCCATTCACACAAAAAGGGACGTAAATTGATATACACTTAATAATGTAGGTTTTTATGCTCGACCTATTACGTGTGGCATAGTAGGTGTCCACTGAAATCGTCACTTAGCATGTTCCGGCATATCTTGTTCACCTCAACCCGAATGGTTTTGTAATAGAAGGTAGCACTATTTTTTTTTTTTTTTTTTTTTTTTTTTTTTTTTTTTTTTTTTTTTTTTTGTTTTTTTTTTTTTTTTTTTTTTTTTTTTTTTTGTACAGCTGTTTTGTTTTGTGGAGGCTTTACTGCTGGGTTTAAGGCAGCACTGAACATACTCGTTCAAGTCACCTGTAGTTTATTCTCTAAGCATTTTGATAGGGTCCATGTCGTGCTCGCGTACAGTAGTACTGATACGACTATGGCTTGGAAAGAATTCTAGCCTATGCTTTATGAGACAGATTTTTTATATGATTAATAATCTCTCCATATGCAGCCCATGCCTTTTCTATGAAGCTTCGACGTCACATTGAGTCGATGAGATATTACTACCTAGTTATGAGCACTAGTTCAACTAATCTCATTAAGATTTAGAGCATCACTTGGTGCCCGATATTTGTTAACCCAACTAAGTTAAACTTACTAATAGTAGGTTAATACAGGAGGTGCGTGTCTAATGGTTAGAGTCGTAGGAAATGGACTCGTCAACGCGAAGTTCAATTCCTGGATGAAGCTGTTGAAATTTCACCGCATGGCCGCTAATACCTTAGGAAAGGTATGAATCCATTTCCCTCCAGCTATGAATGAATAGGCAGGGCAGACTGGATCTTTTAACCATGGCTTAGGTAACTAGTCTAGGAGAAGGAAACTCTGAATTCAAACCTGTTAAACTCCGCTTAAGAAATTGACTTGTGTCGCATCCTGCTCGTGCGGAGGGTTGGTAAAATATATATACAGGGTATGCCAAACCGCCGCTTTTGGCTCCTACTTACGCTAGACGGCCAGTCGGAGAGGCTCCCTCCGCTCAATCGTCTGGTCACGTTGCAGCCTAGCACTATATGATTTCCCAACCCCCAGCCCTATTTTATCATATATTAGCTAGAAGGCAGTGGCGAGAATATCAATTGTCCATGTTAATAAGTTAAACTCTATCTGAAGGGGAAGTTCCAGTTCTGGAGATGAGGAATGTGAGTACCCCTTCATTCAACCATTACTTCCAGCTCCATCTTCCCCGGAGGTGATTATAATTGTTAGGGTCCTATCTGCGGTTGAAATAGAAACAAAATATGTTTTTAAAAAATATGATGTAGCCATCAGAATGAAATAGTTTCAAACTTTAAATAACCCACCTGAGGTTGATATTCCGTAAATAAGAACAAATAAAACATAGTGGTTGGCATACTGATACTTCATGTAGGCAGTTATTCTTTATTGAATCAATAGCAGTAAGTTGCTGAACAGTTCAAGCTTTGACTGATGAAAACTCTTGCCACTATGATTGTATGCTAAGATGGTTGTGTATCTCAACATATCAGTGATAATATTTAAACCAGGTAAAAAATAAAACAAGATTTAAAACCTAACCCAATTTGAAAGATTAAGCTTTGCTTATTTTCTCTCAATTTTGTAGAATGAGGCTTGATAATTACTATTATCTGGATTATTCGGATGATTGTCTCATGCTTTATTGTTTATCTGTTATATATATCTTGATTAAATTACAACAAGAATACCCCGAAGAAGGCCGGAGGGCACAATCAGCCAAAACATTGTACAGATAAATAAAAATGAGGACAATAGTCATAATACTAATGCTTTGCTTAGTTTGGCCTTCAAGGTCAACAGGTTAGTATATAACCCATGAGAACCAAACTTACTAGCAATGGTTTTCTAGACTACTACTTACCATACACTACTCGATGAACGCCCAAAATAAGCATAGCTTAAATTAGCACAAGGTCAGAAATATGGAGCAGCGCTAATGATGGAATGGAATGTTTGACTCGAAATCTGGAAAAAAAAAACGCTTTGTTTCGTCTATTAATGCCTTTACAAGGCATGAAACCATCTAATAATTCGTCCATCTAAATATATAAGCTGTTCCAAAATACTTTCACTGCATAGTGTAGCGAGATGTGAGTAGTTACCCTCGCGAGGATACCGATTGAACTCAACAACCTCCAGATTGTGGTTCGTGTGTCACCCCTGTTGGTTGGAGTTTCTCGATCGTTGAGGACGCATAATAATCAAGCAGTTTTCTCTCGTTTGGATTACTGTTATTTATATATATATCTGTAGTAGTGTCTCGTATCGACGTCCAGAGTACAATTGCTTGGCAATCACCATTGCTCTGTTTATATTGTCTTCCGAGTCAAGGCTAAATCACCCTGTTCAGTAGGTTTTAGGTCGATTAATTACTTTAAAAATATCAATTGGCCCATCTATGCGAAAGTTTGTGTTAGTATACTGAATACTAATACAAAAAAAGATCTTTACTTGTACCATTGTTTGAGGAAATAGCATTAAAGATCGTCTACTAAATTCACACAAAAATACTTGTTTTACAATATTTGGCCTAGTCAGTAGAGCGTTTGGCTAGAAACCAAAGTTCCTAGTTCGATACCGGTGCTCGCCAACTCAGCGATGAGTAGCACAGGGTATCTGTGCGGTAAAGTAAGGAGCTGGTTGTAGGTGTGGTGTCCACTCAGACGCCAAAAACAATCTCCTTGGTCTAGCGCTATTGGAAGGGAATAGACTCCTCGCTGACTGGCTGATAGCCGGCTTTAGGCCGCCCGACGACTTACTTACTTTATAATACACATTTCGGCATAGATGGACAATTTGATTATTTTGAAAAAGTGAAAAACGCCTACCTTACTTCCGAGCCTGGACAGGGGAATCACTCTATTCTACTTATACAATTAGCTTGTGTGAGAACAGAGGATCAGAAGGATTTTGAGAATTAATCGGATGAAGCTATTTCGACTCCCAATTATGGCAAAAGGAGGCAAAGTTCTTAGTTTTTTTTCTAAGTATAGTTGTATCAATATTTAAACTGACGTATAAGATACAACGAAATATTTTTTAAAATTTCTGGCATCACAGATGGAAAATATATCATTGATTTAAATATTTAATCTAAATTTGTTTTAATGTATCTTTTTATGAGCCATACTTGGCGACAATTTTGTTTTCACATCCTACCAGTGACGATTGGGGTTGGGTAAGCACCAATATTTTCAAGAAGCCAGAATATTCAGAATTAACATAAAAACAAATGAACCTAGTCCCGAGTTTACAGAAATAGATTGTATCAGAAATGGGAAATGTATCAAATTTGATGCTATAAGTTCCAATAACTGTAAATTTTTATGAAATGTGTGAAGAAGAAATAGAATGAATAAAATCAATAACGAACATATTAATAGGAGAACACCTGTAAGTATCATATAGTACCTAAATAATAGAATGGAATCGTCTGTTTTTTCCCATAAGTATGTCTGACGAAACCTCGGAAGAGAGAAAGAGTGAGTTTGTAAATTAACCTCGCAATTCTATTACTCTGTTCACCTTGTATCATTTTTAGTAACGTTTTTCCTCTATCCTTTATACTCGTTCTGTTTCTTAACTCTGATACAGAGCTACAACAGAAGGCAACCAGTACAAAGAGGAAGGAAGCTCTTAATTCTACCACTGTAGCTCGCATCAAAAATTGATTTCCTATAGTTACTGCTCGTTGAGGAGAGATATTATATTAAAAATGTATAAGGTAATGTAGCTGTATGGTGCTAGAAATCCGGATACATGAAATAGAAAGCAAAAATCATACCGTGAGAAAAATAAATACAATTGGGCAAAATGGTTTAGGTGGAATATAGGTATGATTAGTACAGTTCTAAGTGACAGTTTATCAGCTAGACTGGCATGTTCATCCTAGTCAAGGGCGACATACGTAGAATAATTACACAAATTAACCTGGTATCCGTCATGAATTAAACAGATGAGACTGTCTACTCCGTGGATTGAATAAAGGGTTCGGTTCGAAGTTTCGTGACGGCCCAGGTTACGTCATGAAGACTTTCTCGGGTTCGCAGAGAAGGTTTCCAGTTCTAGGAGGGGGTTCCCGAATTTGAAAATATTTCCGCGTTCGACAAGAAGTACCTGAAGTGGGGCGCGAAGGCTTATCGCAAAACGTTGTGTAAGATAAAAATAAAGATGGGGACAATAGTCCGAATAATCAAATGTAAAATGATGATAATTTACATTAGCACTAGAAAGGAAAGAAGCAATAAAAAAGCAACTAAATAAAAAAACAGGAAAGCTGTAACATTTATGCGATAATTCATTCCTTACTATAAAAATATCTAAGGTAGATTTGTTCGTCCTTGATCTTACGCGTCCTCTTTCACCAACCAATCACAGTCCGGCAATCTTTAGCGGAGAACCGAAGATAGCATTCTTTCTTTTGTCTGGACAGCAATCCCAGAAGTCGGACGAGAATTAACGCGTCCCCCTTATATTCATCAGTGAGAACCAGAGGCCGTAGTTTGGTACTTCGATAATTCACCGACATCGACTTTTCAGTTAGTGGTGTATTACATCTTCCTTAATATGGAGATTTGTGTGTTTTTCTGTCTGTAACCGAAACTATATTACACTCAAGTCACAATTCCTTCGTTATTTTCATCACTTCTGCCATGATTTTATTTATATTAAACCTAAATTATTAATAAATTGCTTCACCTTTATTAGTGTTGTCCATATCTAAATACAAATACATGCAATTTGTATTTTAATATATACAAAAAATAGCAGTTTACAGTGTGAATTGGAAGGCTAATTTGCATATTGATTATTAAAAATGTGATTTTATTAAATTATGGTTAGTATTATTGATTTCTAATTGTTTTGGTTGTATTTTAATGAATATAAGCAAAATCTTTCAATAATCTTAAATGAAATCCATTAACAGGAAAAAATAACTGTCATTTTTATTCTTTATTTCCTAATTTAACTGAATAGTTAAATAAGTAAAATTCAGCAATGAAAATACGGGAGTGAGGAAGAGTAAGTTTTCATTTTCTATTTTCTATTAATACCCCCCTCTGTTACATATCTTTATCTGCCTCTTATTAGACTTTCTATTTAATATGATATTTCATTACATTAAAACTTAAATACTTGCACCGGAGGGTGCGCATATATTTGCTAGTTTATATATTATAGACAAAACTTCGTTTAAAGTAATTCAATTATAATTTATTTTGTGTATGATAATACAAGTTGTTTTCAAATTCCATGTCGAGTTCATGCGTTTTCTCTTTTAACTACTGTCTGCCTAAACTCGTTACTTCCTGCCAATGAGGAATTAGTTAAATTACATATTAAACAATTACAGAAGAAATTAGAAAGCGGTGACTAAAATAAAACGAAAAATCTAAAAGAATAAATGACAATAAAACAAGAAATATTATCAAGGAAAAATATGGAATATTATTTCTCTGAGTTTTTGTGATGAGGCTTGATAATTTGGATATTTGGATTATTCGAAACTATTGTCCTTATCTTTATTATTTATACACATACGAAGGCTCCCGAATCAAGAAGAAGTTTCCCGAGTTCGAAGAGAAAGACTGAGGTTCACAAGAAATACCGTGAAGAAGCCGGTGTTACATCACCTGAACGTTTGTGTTCATAACAAATAAAGATGAGAAAAAATAGTCGAATAAATCAAATAATTATAATTGATAAATACTTTGAAATTCATAGAAAAAAGAAGCAATAAACAAAATGCAAAAGAAAAGCAAATGAAAAGAAAACCGGAAAGTTGTACCAATAGATACGATAAGTTCGTATCCTTACTACCCGTTGAGGAGGAGGTTAGTAAAATACATATCAAACATTTATGGTAAAAGTTAGATAGTGACTAAACATAAATTAGAAGAAAGTGAAAATACAAACAAGAAAAAAAACCGACAAAGATTATTTCCCCATCTTTTATGTTTTACTACACAATAAAAACTACCTTAACGTTCGAACTCTAAGGTTCTCAATTCAAAAAGGTTCCCGAGTCGAACAGGAAATACCTGAAGAGGACCCTAGGGACATCGGCCGAAACATGGTGTAGAAAACAATAAAAATGAGGGAATTGTCTGATAATCCAAATAATACAATTGATAAAACATTTGACATTAGCAATGGAAAGAAGAAGCAATAAAACAAAAGGAAAAAATGAAGAAAATAATTCAAATGAAATGAAATTAAAAAGAAAAAGCTGTACACTTTGTCTGCGATAATTGCGTATAACTACTGTATGTTGTGAAGGAAGCTTCATAATTGTTATTATTTGTATTATGTTGAACTATTCTCTCATCTTATTGTTTACTATCCAACGAAGGCCTTCGGATTCGACAAGAAGTTTCCCGAGTTTAAAGAAAATTCAAGAGATAGGCAGAGGGCACATCAGCTTAAATGTTGTGTTGATAACAATAAAGATGAGAACAATAGTCGAATAATCCAATAGTATAATCAAATAAATACATTTAAAATTAGCAATAGAAAGAAAGAAGCAATAAAACTACAAGAAAAAGCAATGAAAAAAGAAAAGAAAGAAAAGCTGTAAGCATTTGATTCGATAATAAGTCGCAGGGAAGAGCAATCTGGAATATAAATCAGAGAAATAGACGATAAAAAGAAAGCTGTTAACTCAACGGTAGGACTGCAGATTGACTGAACAGCCATAGATTTAACTTGACACTTCTGGCACGCGTCAGACGATTCTTCGCTCAAAGGTACGACAATTTAGCATCAATAAATCGTCTGTCTATTCCTAATTGGTTGAAATCCCGAGAACACTGGAATTCGATGGAATCAAACTATTGGTCCCATGATATGACAATCGATCTTCAGTTTAGAGCGATAATTTTATTTGTAAATATTTTCAGTGAAGCAAAATTGGGTATAATTGTCAATTTTCGGGAGATAGTCGCCGGTGTCGCTGATGGATCTCGTTATCTGTTTTGATAATGAGTAAATTGGTTCCTATTGGCAATGGTTTGCGCCACACGGACACAGGAATAGATTGGATTTTAGATTAAAGATGCTGGAACTTTGTACATCCTCGTCTGGAATTATTTCGAATAAAGATATAAATTTTAATCTAAACGTTTGTTTTTTATTTTGATTTTTTTCTGTGTGTGTGGGCAGGTAGGTCAACTAATTTTATATATTAATGCTGATCCCACCTACTCTACGCCAGAAACAAATATTAAAAATATTGCCTTATTTAAAGTTTGTTAGGAAGGGGAAGATTTTTGTTTGTATTGACGGGGTTTAAATATGTTTGGAACCTGACGGTAAGGGTTGATATATAACAATAATAACAACCTCCCGATGTAGCGCTAGCGAAAAATGGTTTGACTCCCTCGCTGCTGGCTAATACC
>CM042161.1:70245352-70250270 GCA_023376005.1 Doryteuthis pealeii | reverse complement strand
AGAGATCCAAATAGCAGTTCAACCCCCCCCCAAAAAAAAAAAAACACAGCAAAAATCATTTCCTTACCCCTACTCCTGCCACTTCTAATAAAGTGTAGAATCAACAGAGACAAAAAAAAACAACTTTAACGACTACCAGCCAATTAACTACGAGGCCGCACAGAATATCACGTGATCCCAACAGTACAGACAAGAGAAGGAACAGACAGTCTATCGTATACTTTGAGAAAGAGGGACGAAACTCGAAATATTGGTAAATAAACAGGATTACGACCACGATATTCGTCATTTTGTTTCTAATCTTTTAAAATAACCAAATATTTTCCTAATATATATATAAATATATATATATATATAATATATATATATATATATATATATATATATATATATATAATCAAAGTAATCCGCATTCTATACTCAGGGTTTCATTATCTAAAGAAAACAAGTTCAATATTATATATATATATATATATATATATATATATATAATATATATATATATATATAATATATTTGTGTGTGTGTTGTGTGTGTGTGTGTGTGTATGTGAATAGGGTGTTCAGGATAAATTTGACATATTTATATTTGGTTACTTTTCTCCGTTATTTGGAGGTATTTACGCACACTACGCATCATTTACAGCTTGGACGCTTCTTCCTTCATATACGTGATGACAGATACAATGGATGACTAGAATCCACCTGGATTATAGAAGAGAATAACTTGTCTTATGATGATCTGCGCCGGCCATCAAAATATGGAGATTATGGTTGCTGTCCAATGCTCCCTGAACAATGTAAAAACAATCAGAACTAGAGAATTTCAATGGAGACTACTAGATTGTGGCTAGAAGAAAGCAACATTACAAACGATCTGATTGCGTTCATACAGCAGACTTCGCCAAAAATCTGCAGAAAAAGTGTTGGATAACACTCAAATGCCTTCACGGAGTTGCTAAACACTGTAGTCAAGTCCTGGATAACAAGGCTAACCAATGGTAGGCCATATGTATGGCATCAGGAATCGGCCTCCTGCCACATCTCTGGGAAAGGTAAAAAGATGGTTGTCGGCAAATTTCTACAACTGCACCAGTCCCAATGTTTGGCTTCCAAACTCTCCAGATCTTAACCCCATGGATTGTTATGTATGTGGTGCTGTTGAGATAGACACCAATCACCGTACCAGTAATACGACCAGTAATGGCGGTTATTTTGAGTGAAACTTGTTGACAGTAGTGGTAATTTCCGTGCCTGTTGAATTCCTTTACAAACCATAAATTTTGTAGTTACCAAGCACATTTTCTTTTTCCTTATGAAACTATCAAATTTATCTCGGATATATATATATATATAATATATATATATTATATATATATATATATATATATATCCGAGACATATTCTGCCAAAATAATAACTCAATGCTTGATGAAGACAACAGATCAGAAACACGTGTCGCGTATGTAAGATAAAAAGAATAAAACATTTTTTCTGTGAACATAATACATTTTGCGGACCTTCTTTTTTATAAAATATTAACTTTTCCCCCGTTGGAACCAGAACAACATTTTAATATATATATATATATATATATATATATATATATATATATATATATATATAAAATGTTGTTCTGGTTCCAGGGGGAAAAAGTTAATATATATATATATATATATATATATATATATTCTTGAATGAATATACAAGCATAACCCTGCAATAACGACACGTCATGCTGATAATTTTATTAGGGCTATACACTTAAATTGATTTAGCTTGGAGAATAATAAATTCATTTCTATTACAGTTTGTAAATGAAGGATAATTATATGGGGTCTCCGTTCACACTGCATATCAATTTTAATATTCCACAGACTCCATTTAAGTGAGCCAACAATGAAATGCTAATTATAACTCTTCCTTCGTTCCTAATTAAAAGCTTCAATATTCACATGGACTCAAGTTACAACCATAACCAACAGATTCACCGGTCGTCTCATATTATATAAAATGACTGGGCTCTTTAACCTTACAACCGGTATAGGTGATGGAAAATGCTGAATTCAAACTTGTTAAACTCTGCTCAAAAATTGACCCTGTGTTGCGTCCTGCTCGTATAGAAGGGTTGCGTAAATACACATTTAATTGTCCTTTCTGCTATTAATTAAGATTATTTACAAATTCATAAGTGTTGAATGGACAATGATTATGGAACCCGCCTCAGTATCCATCCTTGTCAAATCAAATGATTTAAATAAGGTCTCGTATGTATTTAACCAACCCTTCCGCCATAGGAAAGGTGTTACACAGGGTCAAGATTTCATTCTCACAGACTGGTTATCCATAATACTCAGTCTACCCTACGAGGGTAAGCTGAAATGTTCCTCAACTGAAAAGTCCATTTGGTGACATCATATCTGCAGTTCACCTTTTTGGCCAATGGGATCCAATACTGCAAAACCGATGGAAAAGTGTGTGAGGCGTAAGAGTGACCAATTTCGCTTCATTACACGAGAGTCCGGGGCCGGGTTAGCTCAGTCGGTAGAGCGTTCGGCTAGAGACCACAAGGTTCCTAGTTCGATACCAGTCCTCGCCAACTCAGCGTATGAGTAGCACAGGGATATGTGCGGTAAAGTAAGGAGCTGATGGTAGGTGTGGCGCTCCACCTCAGACGCTAAAACAATCTCCTTGGTCTAGCGCTAATGAAAAAGGGATAGACTCCCTCGCTGACTGGCTGATACCGACTTCAGGCCGCCCCGCCGACTTTACTTTACTTTACATGAGAGTATTTTTGTCGGTCGACCCTCGTATCTATTATATATTTATCGCATTTAGATTTATATCTACCTATGTATCTATGTATCTATCTATATATGTCTATATATATATATATATATATATATCTCATATATATATATATATATATACTAGACAAAACGTCACCCGTTGGATCACCCATTCACCTCTCGGTAAATATTTGGGATTAGATAGGTATTGCCAAAGATGACGTCAAATCCGTATTTTACAAAATAAATTTACCCACCACCACGATTGAGAAAAATACCAAAAGTCAGAGAATTGCAAAAAATGTGGGTTTTTTTCCTATTTACACCTTCAGTCTTTTTATTTATCCTATAATTAGTTTCCCCTTTATATAACCCCACTGATTAAACAGAGAAGGCCTTTCCAAACCCTCGTCTAGCCTAGGTAAAGGCCAAAGTGGAGTTGCATGTCATGGACTGCTCATCCACCAGGTTTCCATCCTTAAGCACCACGGGTCGCCACCCAATGCCAATAGGTGGCCAAATTGAAGGGGTTTTACCTTTCTGCAGAAGTGCAGTCAATATATTCACCCCCCCCCCGACAGGTCCGATCCCAAACAGTAGCAAAGCAGCACTGTTACAATTGAAATACCGTAAAGAATAATCCGCACTTTTTCCCCAAAATTTAACGGTCAAAATCCTTAGTGCGTACTATATACGAGGTTGAAAGCGCGTGGTGTAATGGTTAAAGTCATAGGAAATGGACTCGCCGCCCCGAGTTCAAACCCCGACGTGGTAATTGCATTTCACTTAGTGCTAATACCCTTGGGAAAGGTATGAATTCTACTCTCCCTCCATCTATGGGTAAATAGTAGGGCAGACTGGGCTCTTTACCTTTGGTTAGGCAACCGGTCTAGGAGAAGGAAAACTCTGAATTCAAACCTGTTAAACTCCGCTTAAGAAATTGACCTTCTGTCACATCCTGCTCGTGCGGAGGGGTCGGTAAATATATATACGAGGTTGAAAATGAGAAATATTTTCTAAGCAATGTCCGAGTTTCTATTTGCTGTCCGTCAATGTTTATTCAGAGTTTAAAACGTAAGGATTCCAAAATATCTTGAATTGTTAGCTCAGTCGGTAGAGCGTTCGATACTGGTCCTCGCCAACTCAGCGTATGAGTAGCACAGGGATCTGTGCGGTAAAGTAAGGAGCTGATGGTAGGTGTGGTGCTCCACCTCAGATGCTAAAATAATCTCCTTGGTCTAGCGCTATTGAAAAGGGGATAGACTCCCTCGCTGACTGGCAGATACCGACTTTAGGCCGCCCCAACGACTTTACTTTTTATGATTTATTAACAATGCTGTTTAAATCAATTCAAAATTTAAGCTTGTATATATTTTTCTATATATTCGTCATTTGTATCGATGCATTTTTGCAGACACAGTGGTAGTTTTGTATGTCCATCTCATAACATTTCGCCGCCATGTCGTTGAGGAAGCGCTTGAACATCGTCGTCGTTTCAAACTATTTCTACAACTTTCTCTTTCATTAGAGATTTTTTTTTCTCATAGAGTATACATGTTCTGAATTATTTCTTCCTACATGAAGTACAGGGTGGACCAAAATGATCTGACGTAGGGATTTTTTTCAGTGAAGTAAGGAGCTGATGGTAGGTGTGGCGTTCCGTCCCAGACGCCCAAATGTGTCAGATCATTTTGATCCAACCTATACCTTACATTTAAGAAACATAACTTAAACTATTTTTCATATTGAAAGGATATACTTTCTTTTAAATTGACCTGATATGATGAATATGATGTGAATATAGGAATATGATATTATAAATTATTTATTGAATTTGATTACATATGTGTTATGACCTATTAAAGGGTCAATAAATAGTAACTCAACACATGTATAAAAATGTAGAGAACAGATTGTATTCAGCAATACATATCACATACAATGGAAAGGTTTCCTTGTTCAGCATACACGAAGACTGTTTCTAGAACTACTCGACTGAGTAGTTTTACTGTGCCACATATGTACTCTTTCGGTAAGTCCATGTTCGTGTCATAGGTGAGTCACCTACAACAATATGCATTATGATATGTCTTATTATAATGGAGATTATGTAATTTTCTGGCTGTAACC
>CM042161.1:70227852-70240352 GCA_023376005.1 Doryteuthis pealeii | reverse complement strand
CGCTGAGTTAGCGGGGATCGAACTCAGAACATTGGGATTCCGAGGCGAGTACTCTACCGACTGAGCTAAACCGGCCCCTTACCTCAATAATTGACCCACTAAAAATCTATCGCAACTTACTAGCAACACGAATTACTAGCAACACTAATACAAAACATTTTAACAGTGAACATATTTAACAGTCAATACACACAAAATCTGAACTATGTCCTAACCTACTTTGAATTAAAGGCGTTATTTTAATATTTCCTTATGTGAAGTAGGTGAGAAGCAGCTTTAACAATATCAAATTTAGTTGACCCCCCACTAAAAAAAAACAAACCAAGAAGCACCACAAGGGATTTGGCGAATACCTCAAAAAGAGTCTCACAAAAATTAATAAAAGTAAAGTACAGTTGGTGGAGTGACCTGTTGCCGGTATTAGCCAGCAGCGAGGGAGTCAAACCATTTTTCGCTAGCGCTACATAGGGGAGGTTGTTATTATTGTTATTATATAACCCCTACCGTCAGGTTCCAAACATATTTAACAGTCAATACAAACAAACTCTTAACTATTTCCTAACAAACTTCAAATTAAAGGCAATATTTTAATATTGTTCTGACGTAGAGTAGGTGGGATCAGCTTTAGCTATATAAAATTTAGTTGACCTCACCCGCCCACACACACAGAAAAAAATCAAATAAAAACAAACGTTTAGATAAATTATATTCTTTATTCGAAATAATTCCAGACGAGGATGTACAAAGTTCAGCCATCTTTAATCTAAATCCATCTATTCCTGTGTCCGTTGTGTCCGCAAACCATTGCCAATAGGACCAATTTTAACTCATTATCAAAAACAGATAACGAGATCCTATCAGCGACACGGCGACTATCTCCCGAAATTGGACAATTATACCCCAATTTTGCTTCACTGAAAATATTTACAAATAAAATATCGCTCTAAACTGAAGATCGATTGTCATATCATGGGACCAATTAGTTGATTCCATCGAAATTCCAGTGTTTCTCCGGGATTTCAGACAATTAGGAATTAGACAGACGTTTATTGATGCTAAATGTCGTACCTTTGAGCGAGAATCGTCTGTACGCGTGCCAGAAGTGTCAAGTTAAATATGGCTGTTCAGTCAATCTGGCAGTCCTACCGTTTGAGTTGAACAGCTTTCTTTTTATCGTCTGTTCTCTCTGATTATATTCCAGATTGCTTCTTCCCCTGCGACTATTATCGAATCAAATGTTACAGCTTTTCTTTTCTTTTCTTTTTTTTCGTTTGCTTTTTTTTTCTTTGTAGTTTTATTGCTTCTTTCTTTCTATAGCTAATTTTAAATGTATTTATTGATTATATTATTTGGATTATTCGGACTATTGTTCTCATCTTTATTGTTATCAACACAACATTTAAGCTGATGTGCCCTCTGGCCTCCTTCATGTATCTCTTGAATCTTCTTTAACTCGGGAAACTTCTTGTCGAATCCGAAAGCCTTCGTTGGGTAGTAAACAATAAAGATGAGGAGAGTAGTACAAATAATCCAAATAATACAAATTATGAAGCTTCCTTCACAACATACAGTAAGTTATACGCAATTATCGCAGCAAATGGTACAGCTTTATTTTATTTATTTCATTTGAATTATTTTCTTCATTTTTTCCTTTTTGTTTTATTGCTTCTTTCTTTACATTGCTAATGTCAAATGTTTTTATCAATTGTATTATTTGGATTATTCAGACAATTGCCCTCATTTTTATTGTTTTCAACACCATGTTTCGGCCGATGTGCCCTAGGGTCCTCTTCAGGTATTTCCTGTCGGACTCGGGAACCTGTTTGAATTTGAGAACCTTAGAGTCGAACGTTGGGTAGTTTTTATTCTGTAGTAAAACATAAAGATGAGGGAAATAGTATTAATCTTTGTCGTGTTTTTTTTTCTTGTTTTATTTTCATTTCTTCTTTAATTTATGTTTAGTCACTACTTCTAACTTTTACCATAAATGTTTGATATGTATTTTACTAACTCCTCCTCAACGGGTAGTAAGGGATACGAACTTATCGTATCTATTGGTACAACTTTCCGGTTTTTCTTTCATTTGCTTTTTCTTTTTGTCATTTTTGTTTTATTGCATCTTTTTTTCTATTGCTAATTTCAAATGTATTTATCAATTAAATTATTTGGATTATTCGGACTATTTTTCACATCTTTATTGTTATGAACACAACGTTTCAGCTGATGTACACACCTGCCTTCTTCAGGTATTTCTTGTGAACCTCAGCGTCGTTCTCTTCGAACTCGGGAAACTTCTTCTTGAATTCGGGAGCCTTCGTTGTGTAGTAAATAATAAAGATGAGGACAATAGTTCGAATAATCCAAATAATCCAAATTATCAAGCCTCATCACAAAAATTCAGAGAAATAATATTCATATTTTTCCTGATAATTTTTCTTGTTTTATTGTCATTTATTCTTTTAGATTTTGTTTTATTTTAGTCACCGCTTCTAATTTTCTCTGTAATTGTTTAATATGTATTTAACTAATTCCTCATTGGCGGGAAGTAATAATGTGTTTCACGCCACGAGTGTTAGGCAGACAGGAGTTAAAAAAAGAAATCGCATGAACTCGACATGGAATTTCAAACAACTTGTATTATCATACACAAAATAAATTATAATTGAATTACTTGTAAACGAAGGTTTTGTCTGATAATTATATAAACTAGCAAATATATGCACCCTCCGGGTGCAAGTATTTAAGTTTTAATGTAATGAAATATCATATTAAATTAGAAAGTCTAATAAGAAGGCAGATAAAAAGATATGTAACAGAGTGGGGGTATAATAGAAAAATAGAAATGAAACTTACTCTTCCGTCACTCCCGTATTTCATTGCTGAATTTTACTTATTTAACTATTTAGTTAAATTAGGAAATAAAGAATAAAATGACAGTTATTTTTCCTTGTTAATGGATTTCATTTAAGATTCATTGAAGAGATTTTTGCTTATATTCATTAAAATAAACCAAACAATTAGAAATCAATAAACTAAGCACATATTTAATAAAATCACATTTTAATATCAATATGCAAATTAGCCTTTCCATTCACACTGTAAACTGCTATTTTTTGTATATATAAATACAAATTGCATGTTATTTGTATGTAGATATGGACAACACTAATAAAAAGGTGAAGCAATTTTATTAATAATTGAGGTTTAAATATAAATAAAATCATGGAGAATGTGATGTAAATAACGAAGGGAATTGTGACTTGAGTAGTAATATAGTTTCGGTTACAGACAGAAAAACACACAATCTCCATTATAATAAGATAAGATGTAATACAGCCCACTTAACTGAAAGTCCTGAGGTCGGTGAATTATCGAAGTACGAAACTACGGCTCTCTGGTTCTCACTGATGAATATAAGGGACGCCGTTAGTTCTCGTCCGACTTCTGTGATTGCTGGTCCAGACAAAAGAAAGAATTGCTATCTTCGGTTCTGCCGCTAAAGATTGCCGGCCTGTGATTGGTTGGTTGAAAGAGAGGCGTAAGATCAAGGACGACAAATCTACCTTAAATATTTCTATAGTAAGTGATATGAAATTATCGCATCAAATGTTACAGCTTTCCTGTTTTTTATTTAGTTGCTTTTTTTTACTTTATTTTATTGCTTTTTTCTTTCTAGTGCTAATGATAAATATATTCATCATTTGTATTATTTGGACTATTGTCCTCATCTTTATTGTTATCTACACAGCGTTTCTGTCGATGAGCCTTCCGGCCCCACTTCAGGTATTCTTGTCGAACGCGGAAATATTTTCAAATTCGGGAACCCCCTCCTCGAACTTGGAAACCTTCTCTTCGAACCCCAGAGTCTTCATGACGTAACCTGGAGCCTTCACGAAACTTCGAACCGAACCCTTTATTCAATCCACAGGAGTAGACAGTTCTCATTCTGTTAATCATGACTGGATACACAGGTTAATTTGTGTTAATTATTCTACGTTACTGTCGCCCTTGACTAGGATTGAACATGCAGTCTAGTAATAACTGTCACTTAGAACTGTACTAACTCAATACCTATATCCACTAAACCATTTGCCCAATTGTATTTATTTTTCTCACGTATGTTTTTTGTCTTTCTCATTTCATGTTCCGTTATTCTAGTCACCATTACAGCTAACATTTACCTTATACTTTTTAATATATATCTCCTCCTCAACGAGCAGTAAATGATAGGAAATCAATTTTTGATGCGGAGTACAGTGGTTAGAATTAAGAGCTTCCTTCTCTTGTACTGGTTGCCTTTCTGTTGTAGCTCTAGTATCAGAGTTAAGAAACACAACGACTATAAAGGATAGGGGAAAACGTTTACTAAAAATGATACAAGGTGAACAGATTAATTAGTAATTGCGAGGTTGAATTTACAAATCTCACTCTTTCTCTCTTCCGAGGTTTCGTCAGACATTACTTATGGGAAAAACAGACGATTCCATTCTCATTATTTAGGTACTATATGATACTTACCGAGGTGTTCTCCTATTAATATTTTCCGTTATTGATTTTATCATTCTATTTCATTCTTCACACATTTCATAAAAAATTACAGTATTAGAACTATAGATCAAATTGATACTATTTCCCATTTCTGATACAATCTATTCTGTAAACTCGGACTAGGTTCATTGTTTTATGTTAATTCTGAATATTCTGGCTTCTTGAAATATTGGTGCTTACCCAACCCCAATCGTCACTGGTAGGATGTGAAACAAAGTCGCAAGTATGGCTTCATAAAATATACATTAAACAAATTAGATTAAATTATTTAAATCAATGATATATTTTTCCATTCTTGGTGATGCAGAAATTTAAAAAAATATTTCGTTGTATCTTATACGTCAGTTTTAAATATTGATACAACTTACTTAGAAAAAAACTAAGAACTTTGTTCCTCCTTTTGCCATAATATTGGTAGTCGAAATAGCTTCATCCGATTAATTCTTCAAAATCCGCTGATCCTCTGTTCTCACACAAGCTAATTGTATAAGTAGAATAGAGTGATTTGCCCCTGTCTAGGCTCGGAAGTAGGGTAGGTCGATTTTTCACTTTTTCAAAATATCAAATTGTCCATCTATGCGAAAGTTGTGTATTATTATAAGTAAGTAAGTCGTCGGGGCGGCCTAAAGCCGGTATCAGCCATTCAGCGAGGGAGTCTATTCCCTTTCCAATAGCGCTAGACCAAGGAGATTGTTTTTGGCATCTGAGGTGGAGCGCCACACCTACCACCAGCTCCTTACTTTACCGCACAGATCCCTGTGCTACTCATACGCTGAGTTGGCGAGGACCGGTATCGAACGAGGAACCTTGTGGTTTCTAGCCGAACGCTCTACTGACTGAGCTATTCTAGCCAAATATTGTAAAAACAAGATTTTTTGTGAATTTTAGCAGACGATCTTTGATGCTATTTCCTCAAACAATGGTACAAGTAAAAGATCTATTTTTGTTTGTATTAGTATTCAGTATACTAACTCAACTTTCGCATAGATGGCCAATTTGATATTTTTTAAAGTGAATAATCGACCTAACCTACTGAACAGGGTGATTTAGCCTTGATTGGATAGACAATATAAACAGAGCAATAGTGATTGGCAATTGTACTCTGGACGTCTGAACAATACGGACCAAGTCTTTCGTATTTAATACTAATAACAGTAATTCACAACGAGAGAAACTGCTTTGATTATTATGCGTCCTCAACGATCGAGAAACTCCAACCAACAGGGGTTACACCACGAACCACAATCTGGAGGTTGTGAGTTCAATCGCTGTATCCTTGCGAGGTAACTTACTTCACATCCTGCTACACAATGCAGACGCAAATATTTTGGAACAGCTTATATTATTTAGATGGCGAATTATTTAGATGGTTTCATGCCTTTTGTAAAGGCATTAATAGGACGTTAAAGAAAGCGTTTTTTTTTTCAGATTTCGGGTCAACATGCCATTTCCTACAGTTCAATCCTCACTAGGTGCTCCATATTTCTGACCTTGTGCTAAATCTAAGCTATGCTTAGTTTTGGGGTTCATCAAGTAGTGTATTGGTAAGTGACCTAGTCTAGCAAACCATTGCTAGTAACTTTGGTTCTCATGGGTGCCTCATACCTGTTGACCTTGAGTCAAACTAAGCAAAGCTTAGTATTATTTGGACTATTGTCCTCATTTTTATTGTTATCTGTGAAATGTTTTGGCTGATGTGCCCTCCGGCCTTCTTCGGGTATTTCTTGTTGTAATGTAATCGGGAAATGTTGTACAGATAACAATAAAGATGAGGACAATCGTCCGAATAATCCAGATAATAGTAATTATCAAGCCTCATCTACAAAATTGAGAGAAATAAGCAAAGCTTTAATCTTTCAAATTGGGTAGGCTATAAATCTTGTTTTTTTTTACCTGGGTTTAAATATTGATCACTGATAATGTTGAGATACACAATCATCTCAGCTACAATCATAGTGGGCAAGAGTTTCTATCAGTCAAGTTGAACTGTTCAGCACTTACTGCTATTGTATTCAATAAGAATAACTGCCTACTATGAAGTATCAGTATGCCTAACCTACTATGTTTATTTGTCTTGTTTTACGGAATATCAACCTCGGTGGGTTATTTAAAGTTTTGAAACAATTTCATTCTTGATGGGTACTCACATTTTTAAAAAACATATTTTTTCTATTTACACCCACAGATAGGACCCTAACAATTATAATCACTCCGGGGAAGAGTGGAGCTGGAAGTAATGGTGATGAAGGGGTACTCCACATTCCTCGATCTCCAGAACTGGAACTTCCCTTCAGATAGAGTTTAACTTCATAACATTGGACAATGATATTATCAGCCACTGCCTTCTAGCTAATATAGGATAAATAGGGTTGGGGGTTGGGAAAATCATATAGGTGCTAGGGCTGAACGTGACCAGACGATTGATCGGAGGGAGCCTCTCCGACTGGCCGTCTAGCGTAAATAGGAGCCAAAGCGGCGGGTTGCATATCCTGTATATATATTTACCAACCCCTCCGCACGAGCAGGATGCGACACAAGGTCAATTTCTTAAGCGGAGTTTAACAGGTTTGAATTCAGAGTTTTCCTTCTCCTAGACTGGTTACCTAGCCATGGTTAAAGAGTCCAGTCTGCCCTGCTATTCATCCATAGCTGGAGGGAGAATTGGATTCATACCTTTCCCAAGGGTATTAGCGCCATGTGAAATTTCAACAGCTTCATCCAGGAATTTAACTCGCGTTGACGAGTCCATTTCCTACGACTCTAACCATTAGACCACGCACCTCCTGTATAACCTACTATTTAGTAAGTTTAACTTAGTTGGGTAACAAATATCGGGCACCAAGTGATGCTCTAAATCTTAATGAGATTAGTTGACTATTGCTCATAACTAGGTAGTAATATCTCATCTACTCAACGTCAAAGCTCATAGAAAGGCATGGGCTGATATGGAGAGATTATCAATCATATAAAAATCTGATCTCATAAGATTAGGCTAGAATTCTTCCAAACCGTAGTCGTATCAGTACTACTGTACGACAGCACGATATGGTCCCTATCGAAATGCTTAGAGAATAAACTACAGGTGACTCGAACGAGTACGTTCGGTGCTGCCTTAAACCTAGCAGTAGCCTTTCACAAAACAAAACTGTTGTACAAGTGTACCTTCTATTACAAAACCATTCGGGTGAGGTGAACAAGATATGCCGAACACTGCTAAGTGACGATTTCAGTGGACACCTACATATGGCCACACCGTATAGGTCGAGCATTAAAAACCAACATTATTAAGTGTAGTATCAATCTTACGTCCCTTTTTGTGTGAATGGGATGGACCATATAAACGTCGCCCGTCTTGCATAGAAGCTGGGGATTGTTGTATGAATTAATTCAGCAAGTAGAAATGAAGTTACGCTTCAAAGATGTCTGCAAGAGAGACCTGAAGACATGCCATCGACATAGACACGTGGGAGGCTTGAGCAGAAGACCGTGCAACCTGGCGCCTCCTCGTCAAACAAGGAACAAAAAGAAGTGAAGAAGAGAGGAAAAAAGCTGCCATAGAAAAGAGAGCCAAAAGAAAGGAGAAACAGAAGCTCCCCCAACACCTACAGAAAACATCACCTTTTGTTTACAGCCATTGCACCAGAGACTGCCATTCAAGGATCGGTCTGTTCAGCCACTCACGTAGCTGTAAGTGAGGAAAAAAACTACGCCATCGTCTAAAATAGACGGAAGGTTGCCAACAACAAGAAATAAAGTGAAATAATCTTAAGAATAAGTTTATTTCGGCTCCTGTTTTTATTACACTAACCTATTCACGGATTCTGGATGCTCTACAGAGGACCTATTAGGAGCAATGACCGACAGGAACGTTTGGAGAGAGAGGGCCAAGGGATATACGTGCTAACATGGGGTGGGGAATGTGAAAATTGGTGGATTATAAATGTAAGTAATATAAGTCAAACTAAATATTTGTTGGTGGCGAAGATCAGACGTGTTAACATTTTATTTATTCAAAATCCTCCTAACGGCACGTATAAATAGGTAATGCGATGGAGAATAGAAACCTGTGAACAAGAAGATTATTTTGAAATTACCTAAAACCTCAGAGAATTTACAAGGCACCTCGGTTATAAATTTTTTAAAAAAGAATTCAATACATCAAATACTAAACAGTAGCTATATATTGATATTCGTGTTCTTTAATTATAAGACCGTTATCATCTTGCAATCCTCTTGTTAAAAATGAGAAAGTCCAAATTGTCCTATATAAATGTAAGTCTATATATCAATACTCGTGTTCCTTAATTGTAAGACCGTTATTATCTTGCAGCAACCTCTGTTTAAAAATGAGACCGTCCAAATCGTCTAAGGTGAAATGTAAATCTATATATCAATACTCGTGTTCCTTAATTGTAAGACCGTTATTATCTTGCAACAACCTCTATTTAAAAATGAGACCGTCCAAATCGTCTAAGGTGAAATGTAAATATATATATCAATACTCGTGTTCCTTAATTGTACACGGTTAGCAACAACGTCCAAGGTGAAATGCAGATCTATGTATCAATACTCGTGTTCCTTAATTGTAAGACCGTTATCATCTTACAATACCCTCTGGTTAAAAATTAGAAAGTCCAAATTATCCAAGATGAAATGCAGATCTATATATTAATACTCGCGTTCCTTAAAGGTACCGCCGTTACCATCTTGCTACAACCACTGGTGTAAGAATGAGACCGTCCAAATCGTGCAAGATGAAAGGCAAAAGTGTAAATCCTGATTATGTGGTGTTGCTTATCCGCCGAATTCTTATATCTATTAGTATCGTCACATCAACTAAATAATGGACCTTTCCGTTTTTATCGTAACCAAGGCGAGGAAAGGAAAGAGACATGCTAAACGGAAAAATATGATATAGAAAGAAGGAAACAAAGAAAGAAAAATACTAGGGGAAAGAGAGAAAGATGTGGGTGAGCGCACAGAAGCGATAACGCTAATCTGTTTCAATCAGACATGATGAAAAGATGAAAAGAAGGAAAGAAGAAAAAGATAGAGATAGAGAGAGAGTTAAATAAAGATTATAATAATTTTCAGATATTGACCTAAATGCAATAGCTCTTAAGTAAACATATCAAACGTTGTAATAAGTAACTTATCAGCATACTGTGGTATATCCAGAGTTCCTGCTAGTGAAATATTATATTCATATACGTTTTACGTCTCATCGGTGTGGCTAGACACAGCAACTAACTCCGACCAGGAGCGAAACTCGACTGAATTTACGTCTTCCCGATCCGTTAACCTCAAGGCCATCGCCAGCTGCTATTAAGGAGCGGTGTTTTAACTTTTTCAAATACATGCATCTGTGTATATACTTTACGATTACCAGATAGATAAAATCTGTATACAAATGATCATTGCGTTATGCCGGCGGTGAAAGTTTATTAAAGTCGCTCCTAAAGAGCTCTACCGTGTTACAGGAACATATAATAAGTCATCCACAGACGCCGTGTTTTGACGTTTCCTGTCTCATCAGTGTGGCTAACACGGCAACTAATTCCGTCCAGGAGCAAAACCATATAATGATCTCTTGAAGATCTGAAAAAAAAAATTTCTTTGTTCAGATTCGGGTGTTTTGAAAAGGATTCGCGAATTTATTCATTTTGGGCAAAACACATAAAAACCTCATCAATCTATATTTTGAATATTAATATATTTATATTAGTTTTACAAGGACTCTACACAGATTCATTACAGTGAAGAGGTCAGGGGATATAATTGTTGGGAAAAATGAACAAATTATGAGAAGGCTTAACTGGTCGGCACTTTAAGTGGATCTTATAGACACTCTTTCCTCTGCCCTTTTTACTTGCATTGCACACATCGACACATGCAAGCGATTTATCTCTCGAATGCATACTTATAATTATAGTTTGTACCCTCAAATATTGACACAGGAGACTAGTTCCACCACGGTTTTTATTGATACTACGTTAGTAATAAAATATAAAACGTTAGATCATTTAATAAATCTCTTTGTTTGCAAAGCGTTACTTTGCTCAAAGTTCGCCGAGGAATATTGATATGAATTGGAATATCTAGGAAGTTAAAAGGGGAACATTCACAGTATGAGTATTAAATAAAAGGTTGAAAAACTGACACGAAATTGGAAGTTTATGTGTGGCTGAGAAAGAGAGAGAGAGAGAGAGAGAGAGAGAGAGAGAGAGAGAAGGACACACAGAGTGATTGAGAGAAAAAGGGAGTGAGAGACAGACAGGCAGACGGAGAGAAAGTGAGAGAGGACAGAGACAGAGACTGAAAGAGAGAGGCGGAGAGGAGATAGATTCAGAGAGGAAAGAGAAGAAAGAGAGAGAGGGTGAGAAAATTAAAGAAGAGAGAGTGAGTGAGAGAGAGAGAGAAAGAGAGAGAGAGAGAGAGAACTACAAACAGAGAGGGATTGAGAGAAAAAAGAGAGTGAGAGACAGACAGGCAGACGGAGAGAAAGTGAGAGAGGACAGAGACAGGGACTGGAAGAGAGAGACAGAGAGAGGAGATATATTGAGAGAGGAAAGAGAAGAGACAGAGAGAAGGTGAGAAAATTAAAGAACGAGAGAGAGACAGAGAGAGAGAGAGAGAGAGAGAGCCAATCTGGAATTGGAAGTTTATGGATGGCTCAGAAAGAGAGAGAGAGAGAGAGAGAGAGAGAGAGAGAGAGAGAGAGAGAGAGAGAGAAGAAGAGAAGAAAGATGAGGAGAAAGAGAGAGAGAGAGACAAGTACAGACAGTGTTTGAGAAAGAGAGAGTGAGTGTGTAAAGAGAGAGAGAGGAGAGAGAGGGCAATCTGAAATTGGATGTTTATGGGTGGCTGAGAGAGAGAGAGAGAGAGAGAGAGAGAGAGAGAGAGAGAGGGAGGAGGAGGAGGACAGACAGACAGACAGGCAGGCAGTGAAAGAAAACAGAGACAGAAACTGAAAAAGAGAGTGAGAGAGAGGAGAGAGGCAGAGACAGAGAGGAAAGAGAGGAGAGACAGAGACAGAGACAGAGACTGACTGACTGACAGCAGATAAACAGATAGAGAGAGAGAGAGAGAGAGAGAGAGAGAGAGAGAGAGAGAGAGAGAGAGAGAGAAAGACAAGCTGAAAATGAAATTGTGGCCTAGTCTAAAAAAGAGATACAGACGTGGGCATAAACTTAGACAAATCGTAAAATAACCGGGCGACTGTAGGTCAGGCACTCCAATGTTATTGCTATATGTGAAATCATATTACTGACCCGAAAATAAATTGAAATCTATGAAAACCACTTTGAAGAGGGTCATAAACTTATATGTATATATTAGGGGAGACATTAGTTGACCTTTCACCGTTTAGCGTAAATCATTTACTCGCCTGTTGTTTACAGACTTGAGTTCTCTGGTGATTGTAAAGCATACATCCTATAAGTATGTATCAATTAATTGTTAACCGCGACTGACGGCGGTAATGGTAAAGAACTTGGCAGACGAAAATTCTGTCGGGTTTCGCTCCCGGCTAGAAGTAGCTGTTAAAAAAGTCGAGCCGCACTGATGAACGTAACGTCGAAACACGTGTCTGTAGATGACTGATATATATATATATATATATATATATATATATATATATATATATATATATATATGAAATGTAAAATGGATATGAATCCGACAATATGTGTAGAAAGTTTTGTAGAAAAAAAAAACAAGATGTTTAAAGTTTTGCTGAGAGAAATCTGTTTCGACCGTATGCGGTCTTTATCAAAGCAACATTGAAACGGAAAAACGAATTATTTGAAAATTCCGGTACTGATCGAGAGCGTTCTGTGCCTCGTGATTAATGATATATTTATTTCGTTTTTCAATGTTGCTTTGATAAAGACCGCATACGGTCGAAACAGATTTCTGTCAGCAAAACTTTAAACATCTTGTTGTTTTTCTAC
>CM042161.1:70215352-70217852 GCA_023376005.1 Doryteuthis pealeii | reverse complement strand
ATATATATAATATATATATAGCGGCACCTGGATTACGAGTTTAATTCTGTCGCGTGTAACTCAATTTCCTCGTATATCAAATCAATTTTCTCTAATAAAATATACTAAAATATCTTTAATCCACTATTTCACAGAGACAGTTGCTTTTTGAAAAAACAAAAGAATTATCCTATAAATGTATTGATCCCAAAATGTAGGTCCAGGTGTCCGTGGAACATTTATTTCGTACCTTTTGTCCCAGTTTCCCCAAACCTTTCAGTCACCTCAGGCATATTTCACAAAACTATGTATTTACAAATACGAAGATCAAATCAGTTGTCACAACATGGCTGTAACGACACATTTCTCCAGTTGAAAAGACAAAAAATAAAAACACAAATATAAAACAATAAAAAATAGTCAAGCCATCATAGATCACATTTTTTGGCTTAAAATGTCACCAGCCTTTCTATACTTGTGAAAGTTTTTTTATAAAATACAGAATTCTTTTTTTTTTATTTCACACGAACAGCTGAAATTTATCATCTGTATTTCTAAGCGGCTGTCTCCGAGATATTTTCATTTTATGGCAAAGTTAAAATATATTCACGAGGGAAGAGATGTGCACTTTTTGTCTAGCAAGTGTCGGTAACAGGTTGGGACTGAAACAGTTGCATTACAAAGGTTAGATGAAATAGAAGGTGAGAAATGCAGATTTTTTTGGTTTAGGGTCAGTTTTTTTGCAGAACGTTTTCTTTATGTTATCAAAAGACTTTTGCTAACTGTGACATATCGAGACAAGACTGTAAATCTTTAAAACTGATTTATATATTTCCCCATCGTTTGCGCTGGAAAAAATTCATTGAGGTTTTGCTTAAATGAATCTTTATATTATATACTAAGCTGGCCTATCGGCTGAGGCTGTATACTACATCAACTGCACCTCTGCAGAGGGGCAAGATCCCCATCTCCGTAATGGGACTGTAAAATAATTGGACCAAGTAACAAATAAGCACCCCAGCTTCAGGCTGCTTTGAAAGGAAAACCTTTTGCTTTTCACCGTAAACTCCCAGTTGTTTGTTTACAAACAACAGACGATTTTTTTTGCATTAGAATTTCACTGTAAGAGTTTTGTAAATTTTGTTCATGTATATTTAAAACCCAAAGGCATGTTTTTATACTAAAATAGTTTTTGATTTTAATTAAAAAAATAGTTTATAATAATTTATTGGTTACTCTGTCCCAACATCCTTTTATTGAAATAAACATTAAATAAATATTTTGTAAATAAAAACTATTTTCATTTAAATAAATATATCTGCATTTCTCTTCTGATTAAATAAACACTAATTTAATATAAAAATGTGTCTTTGAAATAAAAACCTGTCTTTCGTTTAAAGTTCAAAACTTTAAAAATTCCTTTTGAATTAACAACAACATGAAATAACTAAGTTTTATATATCTTATTATAATGGAGATTGTGAGTTTTTCTATCTGTAACCGAAACTATAATACTACTCAAGTCATAATTACCTTAGTTATTTACGTTACATTCTCCATGATTATCATTTTATCTTAAACCTCAATTATTAATAAAATTGTTTTACATTATTAATACTGTTGACCATATCTACATACTGATAACATTCAATTGTATTTATATACAACAAAATAGCGGTTTACAGTGTGAACGGGAAGGCTAATTTGCATATTGATATTAAAATTTGATTTTAATGTGTTTGGTATTATTGATTTCTAATTGTTTGGTTTTATCTTATTGAATATGAGCAAAAATCTCTTCAATAAATCTTAAAAGAAATCCATTAACAAGAAGAAATAACTGTAATTTTATTCTTTACTTCCTATTTTAACTAAATAGTTAAATTAGAAAAAATTCGCAATGAAAGACGGAAGTGATGGACGAGTAAGTTTCAGTTGTTCTATATTTCAAATCTTTTTTATCTGCATTCTTATTTAGTTTAATTAGCCTTTCTAAATTTGATATAAATTTTATTACATTAAAACTTAAATACTTGCACCGGAGGGTGTATATTTGCTAGTATATATAATATATATATATATATATATATATATATATATATATATATGCGATTATATACTGAAGAGACTTGATAAGTCGAAACACGTGTCTGTGATGACTTTATATATATATATATATATATATATATATATACGATTAAAAACAACCGACTTAAGTTTCTCGCATAGCACGAATCTTCAAGAGAATCTTCTGCGAAAAACTTTAGTCGATAGTTTTTAAACCATTCGATTTTAATCGTCTATTTAACTCTCTATATTGAGCACTTTTAATCGGTTTTAGGAAAAATCCGGAAGTAAATATGATTTATATTTGTATGCTCGGTGGATTTATGGTAACTGCGATATATATATATATATATATATATATATACATATATATATATATATATACACACAACACACACACACACACACACAGAGACGCACACACACACACACACACACACATATATATATATAT
>CM042161.1:70197852-70210352 GCA_023376005.1 Doryteuthis pealeii | reverse complement strand
AATAGCAATAGAAAAATATTTATAATAATAATAATAATAATAATAATAATAATAATAATAATAATAATAATAATAATGACAAAATTCGGAAAGTGGAAGTAACAGCAGGACACGCTCTAGCAGAGCTGAATATCCAAATAGGCGTCTCCCATGGTGACTCACTACCGCCACTGCTATTTGTTATAGTTATGGTGCTACACAACTATATACGTAGGAAATTTACTTGACGCTATACAGCTACACAATCACAGGGAAAAAATAGATCAACTTAAAGGTCGATACTTTTTTAGCAATCCTTTTCTTATAACTTAAAATTCAAAAAAGGATTTTGCTAAAAAAGCAACAATAATAATAATAATAATAATAATAATAATAATAATAATAATAATAATAATAAAACACCAACTATGGCGGTTGTGAAAAACACTCAAGGAGTGAAATAATAATAATATATAACTTAAAATTCAAAAAAGGATTTTGCTAAAAAAGCAACAATAATAATAAAAATAATAATAATAATAATAATAATAATAATAATAATAATAATAATAATAATAATAATAAGAAGAAGAAGAAGAAGAAGAAGAACTGAAAAAGTGAAAGTGATACCAATTGTAGTTGGTGCACTTGGAACAGTCCCAAAAGGATTGGAAAAGGGTCTGGAATGTTTGGAAATCAGAGGAAGGGTTGAAACCATTCAGAACACTGCACTGCTGCAATCTGCCAGAATACTCAGAAGAGTCCTGAAGACCTGAGGAGACTTGCTGTCACTAAGACCCCAGTGAAATACCATCAGCTAATGCTGATGTGAAAACTCAAAAGGAGTAAATAATGATAATAATAATATAAAGATATCAATATTTTTCCTAGGAAAATATGGAAACCCTTTTACAATCGATAGGAATATATCGGCAGGATATAGGAATGGAATTTTTGACAGATATGTGTACCATGGTAGTGTTGCTAATCTGGAAAAGGGAAACAAACCGAGCTACCAATTAAGAAAACTTCAAAGAAAAAGAACTTACAAACACTTGGGAATTTTGGAAGCAATGACAAAAAAAAAAAGAATGAAACGAGTACCACTGAAATCATTTAGAAACCAATCTCTGCAGCAGAAATTCCGTCAAGGGAATAAACACTTTGTTTGTCTTTGGAAATCTAGCATATTAACGCGAGAACATGAAAATAGCTGGGTTGGGGTCCAGGCGCATAATAGTCTCAATAATCGCTGCCTTGTGGGTATCACCTTGAGAGAAAAAGGCTAAGGGAGAAAACCCTGACAGTAATCACGGATTGGACTCCGTTAGGCAGTTCAGTGTGTAAAGTTAAACTGACACCGAATGTATTGGTTCACCACGCCAACGAGACAGAGAAGGGGTATCCTTGTCGCTTGGGCAACCCAGGGCCTCCATGCATATTACCCAAGCTGTTTTTATGTACTCTCTCTGTTGTTAGACACTCTGAATTATTCTTAAAATGGACAAGAAAGAACACCCCCCCACATACAATGAAATTAATGACGATACAGAAGGCGTTACAACTAAGAGATGTCATTGGCATACTGTATGTTTCAAGAAATGAAGGAAGAAGATATCTCATCAGCATTGAAGATTGCGTCGATATGACAATTCAAGAACTCGAAGAATATACTTAAAAAAGCAAGGAAAGACTAATTACAGCAATCATTAACAACAATTGCAAGATATAGACTAACAGAAAATCAACAAAAACTAGAATATAGAAATGAGAAAAAAATAAACTATATGGATCCTTCAAGGGACAAGTTGGAGAGATTGCACCCGAGAAATCCTGGACATGGCTTGGAAAATAAAAGTCTCAAGAGGGAAAATAAGACTCTTATTATTGCAGCACAAAATAAATTAGCGATTTGTGAGGATTTTCCAAATAAAATACGGAGCTCCGAATGAGAATGAAAGACCAGGTTGTTGGAAACTAACAAGGTTAGAATAGAGAATGCTTCTTCCTTAAAAGTGGCCTAATTAGGTCAACCTTGAGCACGTGCGTACTGACCACACGAATCCCAATCCATGCAGCACTCTACTTTGGCCTTTATTTAGGCTAGATGGGCAGTCAGAGAGACTCTTCCCGATCAATCAGCTTGCACCTATATCATTGTACCAAAGCCTTTGCTCTAATGGTAAACTACCAAACGTTTTCATCATATATGTGCTAGAAGGCGGTGATTGAGGGTCTTTGTATCCTGGGTATGACGTTAAACTTCATCTACAGATAAGTTCCAATTTTGGAGCTCTGAAGAGTGAGGAGTTATTACTCCTAGGTCTCCGCTGACCCGACGTAGTAGTACCTGTTATGGTCCTATCTATGGGTTAAATAGGAAAATGAGTTTTTTAAAAAGTGTTTTAAAAATTGAGTTTAAAAAAGAATTGAATATCCATTGTGAATGAATAAAACAAAAGTCTCCGGTATAATATGACCCAACAAGGTTTGACATACCGTAAAATCCAACCAAAACAACATACTAATTATAATACCTGGGAAAGATCAAGTTTGAAGTAGGAGAGGTGAATCGCTGATAAGAAAGGTATCCGAGCGAACAAGATCCCTAAAGGGAATAATCTAATTTATGTAGTTATGTAGGAATGGTAGTCAGTGACGCACTTGGAATCCCACCAAGGAACCTAAACAGAAAATTGGTAAACAAAAGTTGGATGAGGAATCAGATGAGAATAAGAAATAAACAGAAACCATGAGGATATGCAAATGTGCTGAGGAAACGAAAGAAACACAATGACACAAGGGGATGAAATAAATGAGAAAAGACAAACAATAAAAAAAGGAAGAAATGAAATAAGAATTGGCTAAGGAAAGATTATTCAAAAGATATCGCAACTGTATCCAAGAACAATAACAGCAAAACAGAACATTCCAAAATAAAGAAAAGAAGCTCTAGTATTTGTCAACTAGTGGATTATGCCGTTCCAGTTGATCATAGTGTATAGTGTATAGTAAATTAACACCCATCTCCCAATCTCTGGATTATGAGTTCAAAGGGCAAAAGTTTAATCGATCTAGTCTTTTTTTTCTTGAGACAAAGCGAACGTCTGTAACCGTTTATAAAAATTACAATGTCACAAAGAGGTCATTCTATGGAAATAAGTAAGTAAGTAAGTAAAGTCGTCGGGGCGGCATAATGTCGGTATCAGCCAATCAGCGAGGAAGTCTATCCCCTTTTCACTAGTGCTAGACCAAGGAGATTATTTTAGCATTTGTTGAGGAGCGCCACGCCTAACACCAGATCCTTACTTTACCGCACAGATCCCGGATCCAAACCAACCAACCAACCTGTTCAACAAATAAACCAACCCAAAACAGATACCTCAACTGCTTTAGCACTTCTGTTTCTGAATATAAAGTGAGGCATCATTTTGGTATTATAAGCAAGTTGTAAACTGATCCCCCATTTCTTGACCATATTAGATTCCTAAGGGGTTATAATAAGTAACGTCGTCGGGGCGGCCTAATCAGTGAGGGAGTCTATCCTCTTTTCACTAGTAATAGACCAAGGAGATTATTTAAGCGTCTGAGGGGAGCGCCACACCTACCACCAGCTCCTAACTTTACCGCACAGATCCCTCTATTGAGTTACAGTTTGCTTGCTTCCTAGTTTCTACTGGAAGAATAGAGACCATTCAGACCACAGCACTGATAAAATCAGATAGAATTCTTAGAAAATCCCGGTGACCTCTGAAGACTTGCTGTCACTCAGATTTGAATGTATGCCCACTAGTTGAATCCAATGTGAAAAAAACCTTGCATAGATTGAAAATAATATGTCACTAACAGGACCTGTGGAGACACCACAGTATGATAAGTGTTTTTAACGATGTATGGTATGTTTACTTTAGTACTATTACAAAATAGTTCACTATGGTAAAAGTATGATAATATTGATTTAACTCTCACTCAATCTTTTTCTTTCTTTCTTTCCTTCTATTTATTTTTTTATTATGTTAGATTGAAACAGATCAGCGTTATTATTTGGCTGAAGTGACAAGGCGCATAAGAAATAAGAATTCGACGGATAAGCAACACCAGTTAATCAAGATTTACATTTTTGCATTTTATATTGGAGCATTTGGAGGGTCTCATTTTTAACCGGAGGGTGTTGCAAGATGATGTCGGTCGGAAGGTTAAGGAACGAGAGTATTAATAGATAGATCAGCCTTTATTAATCATTTGTATCCTACTACACGTGTTGTCTATGTGCATTCAATTGCACCGGTTTTTTAATTTGATTGCAGGTCTTGAACAGATGCATACAACTACTCAAATTATTCATCTGAATACAACGGTATCATTTACATCAAACTGCATTTGTTGAACATCATCGAACTGTATTTTTGGATCTGCTGCATTCAACTGCACCTGATGTTAATCTGCATCTGACTTCAGGTTTTGTACATCGGCATTAGATTTCATTTTCGGGTGACTGCATGTTTTGGTCTTTTGCATTAAACTGCACATGTTTATCACTTGCATTCGACTGCACTTTTTGTTAATTTGCAACCGACAGCATTTGTTGAGCATATGCATATAACTACTCAAGATAATCATCTGTATCCATACGTGTTAATCATCTGCATCGAACTGCAATTGTTAATCATCTGCATCGAAGTGCATTTGTTGAACTTCTGCATTGAACTGCATTTGTTGATCAACTATATCGAACTACATTTGTAAAACATTTGCATCGAACTGCATTTATTGATCAACTGCATTGAAGTACATCTGTTGATCAACTGTATCGAAATTCATTTATTGACCAACTATATCGAAGTGCATTTGTTAAACATCTGCATCGAATTGTATTTATTGATCAACTGCATCGAACTGCATTTGTTGAACTTCTGCATTGAACTGCATTTGTTGATCAACTATATCGAACTGCATTTATTGAACATCTGTATTGAACTACCTTGTTGATTATTTGCTTTCATTTGTACCTGTTGTTAATCTACATCCGACTTCAGGTGTTGAACACCTGTTTTAAACTTTACTTGCTGATTATCAGCATCCGACAGCACTTGTTGGTCCTCTTCATTAAACTGCACCAGTTGATCATCTACATTCAACTGCACTTGTTGTTAATCTGAAGCCGACTGCAGGTGTTGAACAAAGCTACAAAAGTTAATCATCTGAATACAGAGGTACGTGTTGATTATCTACATCGAACTGCATTTGTTGAACATCTGCATCGAACATTAAACTGCAAATGTTGGTCATCTGCATTCAACTGCATTTTCGATCATCTGCATCTGACTGCATGTCTTGATCATATAAATCAAATTGCACTTTCTTGTTGGACATCTGCATGGAACATCTTGTTCATCTTGTTCAACATCTTGTTCGACATCTGCATACAACCTGTTGATTCATTTCCGTTCAACTGCTCAAGATCATCTGCATACAACCGCAGCCATTGGTAATTTGCATTAAACTGCACGTGTTAATTATTTGCATTCAACTGCAATCGTCCATAATTTGCATCCTACCACGTCTGATAAGTGAAGAAAAGAATTAGAATACACGACAAGCGACAAACAAAGAAAAAGAAAATGAATTTAAAGAAAGAAATAATTGTGTGTTAATGCCAATAATTTATTTGCTCAAACGACTGCGTTAATGAATAATGCAAATCCCACAATAAATAGCGGCTGATTACGAAAGCAATGACAGGTACATTGATCTCGAAGAGACGTGAACTTCGTGCCTCTTCTCACCAGAAGGCTATTTCAGAGAAACGACGGTCTGGTCCACGGAATGAATCAGCTAATATTCGATTGAACAAAATGAAAACCTCAGTAAACTATCTTCATAAAGAGATTCCTGAAATCCGTTTTGCATTATTCAACGTCTGCATAGAAAATCGTGTCTGGAATATCGACTGGCGACGCTGACAATTCAATATGCAAACATAGCGGGTGGTGACAAACATGATACGAACGAAACTAACCCGGCGGCCATTTTGAGAAACCTGAATCGTCTTCAAAAGTCAAAAGATAGTTAAATTATATACAACGTAAAATATTGATAAGAGTGTATGTGTGGAACTATATATATATATTATATATATATGTGTGTGTGTGTGTGTGTGTGTGTGTGTGTGTATGCGTGTGTGTGTGCTCCTTGTCTTTTTTCAAAATGTTTTTCTCCTTGGTTGATGTTTGGTAGAATATTTTTTACAATCAACTTTCTGCTGGTTTTTTTTCTCTCCGCAAGGATCTACCAACACGCTTGAATATTATATATATATACTATATATATATATATATATATATATATATATATATATATATATATATATATACGTGGCACCTGGATTTCCGAGTTTAATATTCCTTCGCATGATAATCCAATTTCCTCGTATATCAAATCAATTTTCCTCTAATAAAATATACTAAAATATCTTTAATCCACTATTTCACAGAACAGGTTGTTTTTGACAAAAGAAATTATCCTATAAATGTATTGACCCAAAATGTAGGTCCAGGTGTCCGTAGAAACATTTATTTCGTACCTTTTGTCCCAGTTTCCCCAAACCTTTTCAGTCACCTCAGGCATATTTCACAAAACATGTATTTACAAATACGAAGATCAAATCAGTTGTCACAACATGCTGTAAGACACATTTCTCCAGTTGAAAAACAAAATAAAACACAAATAATAAAACAATAAAAAAAATAGTCAAGCCATCATAGATCACATTTTTTGGCTTAAAATGTCACCGCAGCCTTTCTATACTTGTGAAAGTTTTTTTATAAAATACAGATTCTTTTTTTTTTATTTCACACGAACAGCTGAAATTTATCATCTGTATTTCTAAGCGGCTGTCTCCGAGATATTTTATTTATGGCAAAGTGTTAAATATATATTCACGAGGGAAGAGATATGCACTTTTTGTCTAGCAAAGTGTCGGTAACAGTTTGGGACTGAAACAGTTGCATTACACGGTTAGATGAACATGATAGGTGAGAAATGCAGATTTTTTGTTTAGGGTCAGTTTTTTTGCAGAACGTTTTTTTTTTATGTTATAATAAGACTTTTGCTAACTGTGACATAATCGAGACAAGACTGTAAATCTTTAAACTGATTATATATATTCCCCATCGTTTGACGCTGGAAATTCATTGAGGTTTTGCTTAAATGAATCTTTTATATTATATACTAAGCTGGCCTATCGGCTGAGGCTGTATACTACATCAACTGCACCTCTGCAGAGGGGCAAGATCCCCATTATCCGTAAGGGACTGTAAAATATTGGACAAGTAACAAATAAGCACCCAGCTTCAGGCTGCTTTGAAAGGAAAACCTTTGCTTTTCACCGTAAACTCCCAGTTGTGTTTGTTTACAAACAACAGACGAATTTTTTTTGCATTAGAATTTCACTGTAGGATTTGTAAAAGTTTGCTCATGTATATTACAATCCAAAGGCATGTTTTTTATACTAAAATAATTTTCGATTTTAATAAAAAACAAAATAGTTATTTATTGGTTACTTGTCCCAACATTCTTTTATTGAAATAAACATTAAAAAAATATTTTGTAAATTAAGAAACTATTTTCAATTTAAAATAAATATATCTACATTTCTCTTCTGCTTAATAAAACTAAATTTAATATGGAATGTGTCTTTAAAAATAAAAAAAGATGTCTTTCGTTTAAAGTTCAAAACGTAAAAAAATCCTTTTGAATTAACACCAACAACATAAAATAACTAAGTTTTATATATATATATATATATAAATATATATATATATATATTATATACGTATAATAATACGATTAAAAATAACAGACTTAAGTTTCTCGCAGTAGCACGAATCTTCAAGAGAATCTTCCGCGAAAAACTTAGTCCGGTAGTTTTTACAACCATTCGATTTTAATCGTCTATTTAACTCTCTATATTGAGCACTTTTAATCGGTTTTAGGAAAAAAATCCGGAAGTAAATATGATTTTATATTTGTATGCTCGGTGATTTTATGGTACATGCGATATATATATATATATATATATATATTATATATATATTATAACATACACACACACACAGAGACGCACACACACACACACACAAACACATATATATATATATATATATATTTATTTACTTATTGTCTAATTTGTCCATTGATAATGGAGATGATGGATGAGACTTAATGACCGTACTTTTTTTAGTATTCATTCCTAGTTTTATTTTATTTTTTGTAAAATCATTTTTATTGTTATTGTTGTATTTTTGATGGGCCTTTTGAATCCAATACATTTTGTCGATGCAAAATTGTATTGTGTTTAGAACGAGTGATGTAAAGAAGTCGATTCTGAATTTTCGCGGACATTTTTTAATGTCTTATTGCATGTTCCCTCTTTATTAATCCATAGTTTTCTTTCAGTGACAACAATATCATTATAATATTTTAATGATTGAACGAAACTTTGCACACACACACACGGACACAGCAACACAGAGAAACACACACGCATACATACACACACACACGCATACACACACACACATATATATATTATATTACATACAACATAAATATCACACGTATTACAAATACACACACACACACACACACACAACACACATATATATATAATATATATTATTATATATATATTATTTATATATATATATATAGTATAAGATATTCATTCATATTTTTAATGATTGAAACAAAATTTTTAAATTGAAAAGTTTGATGCTATTCAGATCGAACCAGATATATAAATACAATCACCCACACACATAAGCATATATATATTATTATTATATATATATATATATATATATATATATATATACACAACACACACATATATGTAAAATACATTTTATGATATTTTGAAGTTAAAAACATGCATTAAAATGGATTTGAAAAGCGTCATGTTTTATCCGTGAAAATTACGTTCAATCAAAGATGGATGCCATTGTTTACAAGCTTCTTCTCGGAAAAAGAACAAATGGACTTATTTAGTTTTTAAAAGGACTTAGCGCCCAACGCAATGTGAGTTAAGTCTCTTTGCTATTTTTCTAGAAAAAGCTTGTAAACAATGGCAATCATCTTTGATTCAACGTATTTTTTACGGAGAAAACACGACGCTTTTCAAATCCATTTTAGTGCATATTTCTAACTGCAAAATATCATAAAATCTATTTTTAGTAATAATTAAGTTCATTTAAATAATACTTAAGTACAATTTTATGGTAGAAATTTAGTCACTTAAAGTTCAAGATTACCTACATCCTAAAACGTCATTACCACTTCCTTGGTAAGTGAAAGAAAAATAGCAACGTATGTTTCAAGAATTCAAATATATGTATATATTGGTTTGGTGGCTGGTTTTGAAGGCTATCACAAAGCAAGTCTAAAGAAAAATGAGGTAACTATGATATTGTTTGTTTACTTTTGATTTATTCTTAAGAATCTTATAAATCAAAGGTTAACAAAGTCGTAGTTACCTCATTTTTCCTGACATTTGTATTGTGATAGCAATCAATACCAACCACTAAACCAATATAAACACAATGCTTCAAGCAAATTATAAAATTCTTATATATATATATATATATATATATATATATATATATATATATATATATGTGTATATTATGGACTCTCTCGTAGATTTTCGACGCATGAGGATTCATACAATGAACACCCACACAGTGATTTGTTTATAGTGGTGAAGGCTTGTGTTGGACCATTCGCACTTTTTGGCACAGTCGATAGGAATGAATTGGTGCATCAAGGGTTGCCACAAACCGAATCAACGATCGACCTAAGGAATTTTTGAATTCAGAGTTATCTCTCTCCTAGACTGGTTACCTACCCAAGGCTGGAGGGACCAGTCTGCCCTACTATTTAACACATAGCTGGAGCGAGAATATATGGATTCATACCTTTCCCAAGGGTATTAGTGCTATGTGAAATGCCAACAGCTTCGTCTAAGAATTGAACTCGAATCAACGAGTCCATTTTCCACGACTCTAACTATTAGCCCACGCGCCTCCATAATATATATATATAATTTCGAACTTTTACCATAATCAATTTCGGATGTGTTACGTCACACAATTTCGAAAGAAAAATAACGTCTAAACAACGCGAAATCCTTTCACTTCATTCATTTCTTTCTCTCATATACAGCATTACATTTTTCTCCAGATCATCTCATATTATATACCTTGAAAAAGGGTGAACGTTCCCCCGAAATATCAGAATTGATCAAACCAGGGACAGAACAAGAATTGAAAATAAGAAGTGTGTTTTTTGTTGTTTTTTTTTTCTCTTTTTTTCTGTTTGTTTGTTCTTTTTTCCAATGCTCCTAGATACAAAAACACACACAAAAAAAGAAACAACGTTCATAAGAACAAAATTTATACATAACATATATATATATATATAGAGAGAGAGAGAGAGAGTCAGATTTTACCCCTGAAGAGCTTTATGCGAAACTAATAGTAGGTTCGTCTGACTCAGTAGATTATCTTTATTACTTGCCTCTACTTAGGTATCGAGCACTTTTTACAAATTAGCTTCTCCTAGCGGTTATATGAATATATATATATCTTATATACATATCTTATTATAATGGAGATTGTCTGTTTTTCTGTCTGTAACCGAAACTATATTCCTACTCAAGTCACAATTCTCTTAGTTATTGACATCACATTCTCCATGATTTTATTTTTATCTAAACCTCAATTATTAATAAAATTGTCTTACATTATTAATACTGTTAACTATGTCTACATACTGACAACATGCAATTATATTTATATTTACAACAAAATAGTGGTTTACAGATTGAACGGGAAGGCTAATTTGCATATTGATATTAAAAAATCGAATTTAATAAATATGTGCTTAGTATTATTGATTTCTAATTGTTTGGTTTTATTTTAATGAATATAAGCAAAAATCTCTTCAATGAATCTTAAATGAAATCCGTTAACAAGAAAAAATAACTGTCATTTTATTCTTTACTTCCTCTTTTAACTAAATACTTAAATTAGAAAAAATAACAATAAAAGACGAGAGTGATGGAAGAGTAAGTTTCAGTTGTTCCATTTTTTATTATACTCCCTCTGTTTCAAATCTTTTATTATACTCCCTCTGTTTCAAATCTTTTTATCTGTATTCTTATTTAGTTTCATTAGCCTTTCTAATTTAATACAATATTTTATTACATTAAAACTTAAATACTTGCACCCGGAGGGTGCATATATTTGCTAGTATATACATATAAATTGTTTTTTCTTTTGGCCAAATACTATACCAATAGATTATTTTTTGTTGGTACGAATATCTTGGTCCTTTCTTTTTTTCAAAAATGTTTTTCTTCCTGGTTGATGTTTGGTAGAATATTTTTACAATCAAACTTTCTGCTGGTTTTTTTTCTCTCCGCAAGGATCTACCAACACGCTTGGAATATATATATATATATTATATATATATATTATATATATATATATATATATATATATATATATATATAGTGGCACCTGGATTCCGAGTTTAATTCTGTCGCATGTAACTCAATTTCCTCGTATATCAAATCAATTTTCTCTAATAAAATATACTAAAATATCTTTAATCCACTATTTCACAGAGACAGTTGTTTTTGAAAAACAAAAGAATTATCCTATAAATGTATTGATCCCAAAATGTAGGTCCAGGTGTCCGTAGAACATTTATTTCGTACCTTTTGTCCCAGTTTCCCCAAACCTTTCAGTCACCTCAGGCATATTTCACAAAACAATGTATTTACAAATACGAAGATCAAATCAGTTGTCACAACATGGCTGTAACGACACATTTCTCCAGTTGAAAAAACAAAAAATAAAAACACAAATATAAAACAATAAAAAAAATAGTCAAGCCATCATAGATCACATTTTTTGGCTTAAAATGTCACCAGCCTTTCTATACTTGTGAAAGTTTTTTTATAAAATACAGAATTCTTTTTTTTTTATTTCACACGAACAGCTGAAATTTATCATCTGTATTTCTAAGCGGCTGTCTCCGAGATATTTTCATTTTATGGCAAAGTTAAAATATATTCACGAGGGAAGAGATATGCACTTTTTGTCTAGCAAGTGTCGGTAACAGTTTGGGACTGAAACAGTTGCATTACAAAGGTTAGATGAAATAGAAGGTGAGAAATGCAGATTTTTTTGTTTAGGGTCAGTTTTTTTGCAGAACGTTTTTTTTTTATGTTATCAAAAGACTTTTGCTAACTGTGACATATCGAGACAAGACTGTAAATCTTTAAAACTGATTTATATATTTCCCCATCGTTTGCGCTGGAAAAAATTCATTGAGGTTTTGCTTAAAATGAATCTTATATTATATACTAAGCTGGCCTATCGGCTGAGGCTGTATACTACATCAACTGCACCTCTGCAGAGGGGCAAGATCCCCATATCCGTAATGGGACTGTAAAA
>CM042161.1:70182852-70190352 GCA_023376005.1 Doryteuthis pealeii | reverse complement strand
AAGAGAAGAAAAAAATGTCATGAATCAATGAAGAACGAAAAAGAAATTCTTGCACTTGACGAATGTCGATGTCACGACAACCTCAAAGAGTTTTTTCTTCTTTTTTTAACCAAAGAGCATCAGAAATTCCATCCCAGGTGGCAGAAGTAGAAGATTCAATAAGAATTACACATTCACATATTGGATAATTTCCTTTCCATTCAAGAAGAAACGCATATAGAGAACACTACACAACAGAAGCCAATAGCAATAGAAAAATATTTATAATAATAATAATAATAATAATAATAATAATAATGACAAAATTCGGAAAGTGGAAGTAACACCAGGACACGCTCTAGCAGAGCTGAATATCCAAATAGGCGTCTCCCATGGTGACTCACTACCGCCACTGCTATTTGTTATAGTTATGGTGCTACACAACTATATACGTAGGAAATTTACTTGACGCTATACAGCTACACAATCACAGGGAAAAAATAGATCAACTTAAAGGTCGATACTTTTTTAGCAATCCTTTTCTTATAACTTAAAATTCAAAAAAGGATTTTGCTAAAAAGCAATAATAATAATAATAATAATAATAATAATAAAAATAATAATAATAAAACACCAGCTATGGCGGTTGTGAAAACACTCAAGGAGTGAAATAATAATAATAATAATAATAATAATAATAATAAGAAGAAGAAGAAGAAGAAGAAGAAAAAGAAGAAGAAGAAGAAGAAGAAGAAGAAGAAGAACTGAAAAAGTTATGGAATGTGAAAGTGATACCAATTGTAGTTGGTGCACTTGGAACAGTCCCAAAAGGATTGGAAAAGGGTCTGGAATGTTTGGAAATCAGAGGAAGGGTTGAAACCATTCAGAACACTGCACTGCTGCAATCTGCCAGAATACTCAGAAGAGTCCTGGAGACTTGAGGAGACTTGCTGTCACTAAGACTCCAGTGAAATACCATCAGCTAATGCTGATGTGAAAACTCAAAAGGAGTAAATAATGATAATAATAATATAAAGATATCAATATTTTTCCTAGGAAAATATGGAAACCCTTTTACAATCGATAGGAATATATCGGCAGGATATAGGAATGGAATTTTTGACAGATATGTGTACAATGGTAGTGTTGCAAATCTGGAAAAGGGAAACAACCGAGCTACCAATTAAGAAAACTTCAAAGAAAAAGAAACTTACAAACACTTGGGAATTTTGGAAGCAATGAAAAAAAAAAAGAAGAATGAAACGAGTACCACTGAAATCATTTAGAAACCAATCTCTGCAGCAGAAATTCCGTCAAGGGAATAAAACTTTGTTTGTCTTTGGAAATCTAGCATATTAACGCGAGAACATAAACAATAGCTGGGTTGGGGTCCAGGCGCGTAATAGTCTCAATAATCTAAATGATTTCTCACTGTCTTGTGGGTATCCTCTTGAGAGAAAAAGGTTAAGGGAGAAAACCCTGACAGTAATCACGGATTGGACTCCGTTAGGCAGTTCAGTGTGTAAAATCGAACTGACATCGAATGTATTGGTTCACCATGCCAACGAGAGAGAGGGGGTATTCTTGTCGCTTGGGCAACCCAGGGCCTCCATACATATTGCCCAGGCTGTTTTTATGCACTCTCTCCGTTGTTAGACACTCTGAATTATTCTTAAAACTGAAAAGAAGGAACCTCCCAATGAAATTAATGACGATACAGAAGGCGTTACAACTAAGAGATGTCATTGGCATACTGTATGTTTCAAGAAATGAAGGAAGAAGAGATCTCATCAGCATTGAAGATTGCGTCGATATGACAATTCAAGAACTCGAAGAATATACTTAAAAAAGCAAGGAAAGACTAATTACAGCAATCATTAACAGCAATTGCAACATATAGACAAACAGAAAATCAACAAAAACTAGAATATAGAAATGAGAAAAAATAAGTTGGAGAGATTGCATCCGAGAAATCCTGGACATGGCTTAGAAAATAAAAGTCTCAAGAGGGAAAATAAGACTCTTATTATTGCAGCACAAAATAAATTAGCGATTTGTGAGTATTTTCCAAATAAAATACGGAGCTCCGAATGAGAATGAAAGACCAGGTTGTTGGAAACTAACAAGGTTAGAATAGAGAATGCTTCTTCCTTAAAAGTGGCCTAATTAGCTCAACCTTGAGCACGTGCGTCCTGACCACACGAATCCCAATCCAGAAGTCTCTACTTCCGGCTTCCCATCGAAGCTCTACTGATCAAGGAGTCTGGGTCTAGATTTCATTATGTCTGGACCTAAGAAAATTATATCAAAGAAAAATAGATAAGGCGCAACAATGTAACAAGGGTAGGATGTGTGATGATACAGAGAAAAAGATTAATTACATTTCAGGCGAATGCAGCAAAATAGCACAAACGGAATCCAAGTGTATACCCGACTGGGCGGGAAAGGGGATCCACTTGAAATTGTACAATAAATTAAAATGTGACCATACTATCAAATCGTATATGCACTAAACCGGAATCCGTCCTTGAGAATGAGACGCAGGAAATGATCAAGGATATTGAGATACAAACGATGACCTAATCCCTAGTAGGAGACCAGAGCTAGTGTTAATTATCAAGAAAAAAATATCTGATTGAAATTTCTGTTCTGGAAGACCAGAGGGTAAAAATGAAATAAAATAAAAAGATAAACAAATACCTACGCATTGCCATAAAACTGAAGAATAAAACTAGGGAACAGGAGGATAAAGGCATTACAAATTGTAGTTGCTGTCATTCACACACACACACACACTCCTCTCACTCTCTCTTCCCCCTCCCCCTCCCCTCTCTCTCTCTCTCTCTCTCTCTCCTCTCTCTCTCTCTGTATATTAGCCATAGATACTAACATATTCATTCTCTCTCTCCCTCTCTCTCTCTCACTGTGTGTGTATATTAGATAGGTTGATAGATACTAAAATACTCTCTCTCTCTCTCTTCTCTCTCTCTCTCTCTCTCTCTCACTGTGTGTGTATATTAGATAGGTAGATAGATACTAAAATACACTCTCTCTCTTTCTCTCTCTCTCTGTCTCTGTCTGTATGTCTGTCTGTCTCTCTCTCTCTCTCTCTCTCTCTCTCTCTCTCTCTCTATCTATCTATCTATCTCTCTATCTGTATATATTAGCCATAGATATTAACATAATCTCATAATAAACCCTCTCTGAGCAATCACGTTACACTATTGTTTTTCTTTACCTACACCTTATATTGTTGGATTTAATTCAATTTTTTATATAACTTTCATATTTCGTTAAATATTTCTTATATAGATAGATATTATTTTTAGAACATTTGTATGTCAAGTTCATATTTGTATGTCAAGGTTATACGAATAAATGTACTGTATTATTTTTTAAGCCTGAAAGAGTGGTGCAATTAATAATTCGAATGGATTAATACTAAAGAAAAACAGATGACACTGATTTCGCCTGAAAATATCATATGTTAATTTATGATTTATATATTATATGATTGTACGGAACCTATTGCCTACATGGCAAACCCCAACACTTTTTATCATATACTAGTGTGTTTCAAAAAGTAATGCCATTTTGTTTAGGACAGGTATAATTACCAACACCGGAACATGTATCATACATCAAAATGAAACTGTTTCTCTGTGGACCACGTCCCTAGTCCTCCCCATAGTCAACGTTCCTCTTAATAGCAATGTTTCACCTTCGAATGAAAGCATGTATCCCTGTTCCTGTAAAATTCTGTTGTTTGAGCTACTTCTGCTCTACAGATTCCACTTCCTCATCACTCTCTTCAGACCCTTGCAAGAGGGTTTGAGGGGCCAACAAGATCTTCAACAAAGAGCTAAAAGACAAACTACTGAAAAACTTGACAGAACGGAACAGAAAATTGTCGTTGTAGTGGTCGTGTCAAAACAGGAGGAATGTGTGAAAGTACGTTGGTCACGGTGCTGGTGAACCCCGCCGCGGTACCAAATGTGGTACTATTACACTTCCACATTGACATCGCTAATTGGTGTGTGAGAGAAGAGAGTTCTTCAGTGATAGAGAGAAATATTAGAGAGAGAGAGAGAGAGAGAGAGAGAGAGAGAGAGAGAGAGAGAAGAGAGAGAGAGAGAGAGATTAGACTTACTTGGTGAGGAGATCTTACTTGCTTCTTGCTGATCCTTCTACCATCTCCTTTGGCTGCCATCTTGTTGTCTAGTTGGGTTGACTTCTAAGGGAGTTGAGTTCTTCTAAGGGCTTCTGTTGGGCTTTGCTTGTTTAAATTAAATGAACTAAAAAGATATATTTTTGTTTAAAGCTTTTATATTATCTAGCCTATGATCCGCGCTTGGGGAGACCATCCTCAGCCTGTCTTGACTCTTCGACGGCCAGCTTGAATCTCAATACTCTCACCTATCACTCTTCCTTTCTCCCCATCGCCACGTATCATTCGTCGTCCAATCAAATACAGTGCCACGCGTCTTTGCTGACATCATCATTCAAATTGTTATGTTACTGATCACGCCACCACTCAAACTTTTCCATAACTAATTACTCAAACCACCATCATGGTTCCACGTCATAACCATTGTGTCACAAAGGAATCATTACAGATAACACAAAGAAAACAATAACCGAATAGAAAGAAGTATTATTCTCATTTATGAATCCGATCTAGTGCAGAAAAAAATACCAACTACCCATCTGCAGAGGGGTAAAATGCCCCAATGTGGCCGCTTGTTGTTATAGATGGTGCCCCGTGATGCTTAAAGACGGATTCTTAGTGGCTCAGCAGTCCATGGCATGCAGCACTCTACTTTGGCATTTACTTAGGCTAGACGGGCAATCAGAGAGACTCTTCCCGATCAATCAGCTTGCACCTATATCATTGTACCAAAGCCTTTGCTCTAATGGTAAACTACCAAACGTTTTCATCATATATGTGCTAGAAGGCGGTGATTGAGGGTCTTTGTATCCTGGGTATGACGTTAAACTTCATCTACAGGTAAGTTCCAATTTTGGAGCTCTGAGGAGTGAGGAGTTATTACTCCTAGGTCTCCGCTGACCCGACGTAGTAGTACCTGTTATGGTCCTATCTATGGGTTAAATAGGAAAATGAGTTTTTAAAAAAGTGTTTTATAAATTGAGATTAAAAAAGAATTGAATATCCATTGTGAATGAATAAAACAAAAGTCTCCGGTATAAAATGACCCAACAAGGTTTGACATGCCGTAAAATCCAACCAAAACAACATACTAATTATAATACCTGGGAAAGATCAAGTTTGAAGTAGGAGAGGTGAATCACTGATAAGAAAGGTATCCGAGCGAACAAGATCCCTAAAGGGAATAATCTAATTTATGTAGTTATGTAGGAATGGTAGTCAGTGACGCACTTGGAATCCCACCAAGGAACCTAAACAGAAAATTGGTAAACAAAAGCTGAATGAGGAATCAGATGAGAATAAGAAATAAACAGAAACCATGAGGATATGCAAATGTGCTGAGGAAACGAAAGAAACACAATGACACAAGGGGATGAAATAAATGAGAAAAGACAAACAATAAAAAAAAGGAAGAAATGAAATAAGAATTGGCTAAGGAAAGATTATTCAAAAGATATCGCAACTGTATCCAAAAACAATACCAGCAAAACAGAACTTTCCAAAATAAAGAAAAGAAGCTCTAGTATTTGTCAACTAGTGGATTATGCCGTTCCAGTTGATCATAGTGTATAGTGTATAGTAAATTAACACCCATCTCCCATTCTGTGGATTATGAGTTCAAAGGGCAAAAGTTTAATCGAACTATTTTTTTTCTTGAGACAAAGCGAACGTCTGTAACCGTTTATAAAAATTACAATGTCACAAAGAGGTCATTCCATGAAAATAAGTAAGTAAGTAAGTAAAGTCGTCGGGGTGGCCTAAAGTCGGTATCAGCCAATCAGTTAGGGAGTCTATCCCCTTTTCACTAATGCTAGATCAAGGAGATTATTTTAGCGTCTGAGGGGAGTGCCACGCATAACACCAGCTCCTTACTTTACCGCACAGATCCCGGATCCAAACCAACCAACCAACCTGTTCAACAAATAAACCAACCCAAACCAGATACCTCAACTGCTTTAGCACTTCTGTCTCTGAATATAAAGTGAGGCATCATTTTGGTATTATAAGCAAGTTGTAAACTGATCCCCCATTTCTTGACCCTATTAGATTCCTAAGGGGTTATAATAAGTAACGTCGTCGGGGCGGCCTAATCAGTGAGGGAGTCTATCCTCTTTTCACTAGTAATAGACCAAGGAGATTATTTAAGCGTCTGAGGGGAGCGCCACACCTACCACCAGCTCCTAACTTTACCGCACAGATCCCTGTATTGAGTTACAGTTTGCTTGCTTCCTAGTTTCTACTGGAAGAATAGAGACCATTCAGACCACAGCACTGATAAAATCAGATAGAATTCTTAGAAAATCCCGGTGATCTCTGAAGACTTGCTGTCACTCAGATTTGAATGTATGCCCACCAGTTGAATCCAATGTGAAAAAACCTTGCATAGATTGAAAATAATATGTCACTAACAGGACCTGTGGATACACCACAGTATGATAAGTGTTTTTAACGATGTATGGTATGTTTACTTTAGTACTATTACAAAATAGTTCACTATGGTAAAAAGTATGATAATCTTGAATTAACTCTCACTCAATCTTTTCTTTTCTTTCTTTCCTTCTATTATTTTTTATTATGTTAGATTGAAACAGATCAGCGTTATTATTTGGCTGAAGTGACAAGGCGCATAAGAAATAAGAATTCGACGGATAAGCAACACCAGTTATTCAAGATTTACATTTTTGCATTTTATATTGGAGCATTTGAGGGTCACATTTTAACCGGAGGGTGTTGCAAGATGATGTCGGTCGGAAGGTTAAGGAACGAGAGTATTAATAGATAGATCAGCCTTTATTAATCATTTGTATCCTACTGCACGTGTTGTCTATGTGCATTCAATTACACCTGTTTTTTAATTTGATTGCAGGTCTTGAACAGATGCATACAACTACTCAAGTTATTCATCTGAATACAACGGTATCATTTACATCAAACTGCATTTGTTGAACTTCATCGAACTGTATTTTTGGATCTGCTGCATTCAACTGCACCTGATGTTAATCTGCATCTGACTTCAGGTTTTGTACATCTGCATTAGATTTCATTTTCTGGCGACTGCATGTTTTGGTCCTTTGCATTAAACTGCACATGTTGATCACTTGCATTCGACTGCACTTCTTGTTAATTTGCAACCGACAGCATTTGTTGAACATATGCATATAACTACTCAAGATAATTATCTGCATCCATACGTGTTAATCATCTGCATCGAACTGCATTTGTTGATCAACTGAATCGAACTGCATTTGTTGAACTTCTGCATCGAATAGCATTTGTTGACCAACTATATCGAACTGCATTTGTTGAACTTCTGCATTGAACTGCATTTGTTGATCAATTATATAGAACTACAT
>CM042161.1:70115352-70172852 GCA_023376005.1 Doryteuthis pealeii | reverse complement strand
AAAAAAATAAAACAATTTGAAATGTAAACTTTAAATATGTATTAAGATAAAATAAACTATATATAGATATATAATACCAGTCAAGTATTTATTAAAACTTGTTTTAGAAAACAATGAGGACTGTCTAATGTTGCATGTTCAAATTTCCAGTGTATTTATTCTATGTTATGACGATTTTGGGTAATATGACGTAAACAGTGACGTGATTCTATATAAATAAATACTGCTCTTAAAATTGTAATCGTGCACTATATTTTCCTTCCTCAAATTTAAAAAAATCACTACACACACACACACACACACACACACACACACACACACACACACACACACACACACATACACACACACACACACACACACACACACACACACATATATATATAATATATATATATATATATATATATATAATAAAAAAAATCCGGAGAAGAAATCTTCCTTACAACATAAAAGTTTTTTAAAGCGTGTCGCAGTTTACAGAGCTCAATGTGTGCTCTTATTATCAGATAACATAGCAAAATTATATAAGTTGAAAATATAACAGAAGACTTAGATTCTCTGAATTATAGCCTATTTAAGGAAGCCTAGACCAAGTGTCTAAGCATCGAAATTATCAGGCGAATTCTGATTCGTATCCCATGGTTTGGATACTTAGATACTTGGTCTAGGCTTTCTAAAATAGGTAATAACCCAAAAAACCTAAGTCTTCTGTTATATTTTGTGCTTATATATATATATATATATATATATAATATATATATATTCAATTCAAGTAATTGGTAATTTGCTTGAAAAAAAGTATGAACACGCTAAAAAAAAACTTAAGCACTTTCTGATATTCGTCTCTGAAGATAAAGTTTCTTTGAAATCGATAAGACAAAAAATAACATCCTTTTGTTTTTATTTTTTACGCGCATTGTAATTGCCTTCAAATTATTAATATACTATAATATATATATATATATATATATATATATATATATATATATATATATATATATATATAATCAAAATAAGTGTCATATATCAAATGCGTACTTTTTTAATTTCTCTCAAATGTAATATATTTATTACATGAAAACGTAAATACTCACGATCGGAGGGTGATTTTTTTGCTAGTAATTGTGATATACAAATATTTCACAAGTTTTAAGCTTCAGCTGCGCATGATATATTTACACTTACTTGATTTTGAACAATTAGTTCAATTAATATCTACATTTTTTACATTTAATTGACACCGGTTATAAACTACAACATATCATCGACACCTTGTTTAGAGCAATATTATTAAAAATATTATAAATGTAGGTATTTACCTCACTCATTCGCTACGGGTACGATGAGAAAAAAAGTCGGAAGTATAATGCGTCCACTGAGGATCTACCTTGCTATTCTGTAGTAATGCATTTGCGAGACTAGCTTGCTAACAATTACACTATGATGGGACGCCCCTATTCTTTAAACAAGCGTAGGATGTGACAGGATCACAAATATAGGGACTCCGATGTCTGTCTTTGGTGCTTTTTTAAAAGGTTTTTTTTTTCTCTGATAGTTTTTATCTCCCAGAGTAATGCGAATTTCTGTTGGTGGAATTTTCTTGGTGGAATTGTTGTGGGTGGAACTTTCCTGTCACCGTGTAAAGTTTACTAAACTATGTCATTGGGTTAGAGTTCTCGGTTGTAGGCAGTTCTTGGTTGTAGCGTGAAGAAGTTATCTAATTGAAGTGAATTATTTACTTGTGGAGTTATGGAATTTCTGTTGGTGGAATTTTCTGGGTGGAATTGTCTCGGGTGGAACTTTCGTGTCTCTGTGTAATGTTTAGTAAAATATGTCCTTAGGGTAGATTTTTCGGACATAGGCAGATCTTGGTTATGAATTATTTACTTGTGGAGTAATTGAGTCGTGGAGTTGCAAGCGTGGTCTGTGAGGCAGAAATGCGATCGCCTGGGTGGAAAAGATGTGAGTGCTTGTGCGACAAAGCACGAATGGTCCTGTCACTGCCTGCCGAGTGTCAATATGAAAGAGGACGATTGGTGCTCTCGCCTGTGCTGCTAAAGGTCACTGGAACCTTAGCGCACCTGGGCTGTGCGTGCGCATGAGTCTGTATCTATCAATGGTATGAAGCGTTACAAGTGTAACAAAAAATTTAGGAAAATAATGCATTAGATTACATTTAAATGACAAATAATCGAAATCATATTTTAGAATAAACCAAACACTTTCTATACTTCTTAATATTTATTGTTTGTTAATAATTTTAGAATAATTATCCAATTGCATTGAATATAAAAACGAAACTGTGACATTAGCAGTAGTAATAGTATCATTATTAGCAGAACATGTGGATATTCCACAGTATGATAATTTACTGTATTTGACGGCATATAACACGCATGGGAATATAATACGCACCCCCATTTCAGCAGGTCAGATTCAGAAAAAGAATTAATGTATTTAAGCATATATTGTTGAAAACAGTCTAGCTGTGCATTACACAAGCAGAAACATAGCTGTATAAAAGAAATTTGACAGTGCAGGCAAGCAAAATACTGAGCATAAGCTGGGTTAGTGAGCATCATAGAAAAGATTAGCCTATGACTATTGGAGGTCTAAAACTTCACCTACGATGTATAAGACGCAGGGCAATTTTTTGAGCCAAAATTTCTGAAAAAAGCGCGTTCTATATGCCGTCAAATACGGTACATATTACAACGTTTTATATGTTTACTATTGCAAAAGAGTTCAATATGTAACAAGTATAATAATCTTGAGTTAACTATTATTTAGAATAATTGATAGAATAAAATACTAGCAAATTAATTTCACCTTACAAAGGAAAATATAGTTTTAACCCTTAACTTTTGATTTTTGCATAATTCTATTTGCATATTTTATAATGGGAAATTATTTCTCCAAGTTTCATTTTATTATTATATTTAATCTTTCTTTTATTTGTTTATTTATTTACTGCAAGCTTCGCATGAGTTTTAACTGGTGGTTTCTGAGTGACAGTTATTTTCTGAGTATTCAGGATTTTCAAAAGTATTCTAGCTGATGTTAATAGTGCTGTTATCTGGATTGTCTTGATTCTTCCTCTGATTTCCAGTTCTCTCAGTGTCTTTTCTAGTCTTTGTATACTGTTCTACGTGCACCAACTACAATTGGTATCACTGTCACCTTCATATTCCACATATTTTTTCAGCTGTGTAGCAAGATCCAAGTATTTATCTATCTTTTCACTTTCTTTCATTTTTCACTCTGTGGTCACCTGGAATGGCAAAATCCACTAGATCACAAGTTATTTTCTTGTTAATGGATACTAGGTCAGGTCAGGTCAGGTCAGGTCAGATCTTCTGACTAGGATTTGGTGATCCATTTGTATCTCAAACTCCCAGATATATTTTATGCATCTCATTTCTAGGACAGATTCTTTCTTAACAGTTTTTCTTTTAGAATATTTACATTGATTCTTAAAGTGGACAAGAGAGGAGCTCCCGCATATGGACCAAAAGACAAGGAAACTTATGACTATGAGCAACGCGTTACATCTGAGAGACGACAGAGACAGACTATATATACCAAGAAAAGAAGGGGGAAGGGTTCTCGCCAACATTGAAATAGTGTAAGTACGACAATCCGAGCACTTGAAGAATATTCTAATAAAAAGTAAGGAAAGACTAATTGCAGCAGCTAGAAAAAGCAAGTGCAACACTGACAAGCAGAAATACATCAAAAACTAAAAAACAGAAATTGGAAGAAAAACAACTCTACGGATACTTCAAGCGATAAAGTGAAGTAATATCACACCAGAAAACAAGAAAATGGCTAAGAAGAGGAAACCTCAAGAAGGAAACTGAATCTCTGATAATCACAGCACAAGACAATAACTTAAAAACAAACTATATAAAGGCAAAAATAGATAAGACGCAAGAAAATATTAAGTGCAGAATGCGTGGAGACAGAGACGAAAAGGTTAATAATATTATAAGCGAAAGCAGCAAACTAGCGCAAAGATAGGAAGACGAAGCATGAGTGGGTAGGAAAGGTAATTCATTGGGAATTGTGCAAGAAATTCAATTTTCACCATACAACTGAATCGCGTGAATCTTCCTGGAAAATGATACGCATAAAATTTTCCCGGATAAAGACGGATCAACTAGTCTCGACCAGGAGGCCAGACATAGTATTGATTAACAAGAAGAACCTGTCATCTCGTGGGATTTACCGTTCCGGAAAGTGAAAGAAAGCTAAAAGATAGTCAGATACTTGGACCTTGCCTGAGAATTGTGGAACATGAAAGTGAAGGTCGTAACAATTGTAAATGGTACTCTTGGAACGGGCCCAAAAGCTCTGGAAATTAATTTTGGGTGAAATGGAAATAAGAGGAAGATTCGAGACTATTCAAACTACATGCCTGTTAAGATCAGCTAGAATACTCAGAAGAGTCCTGGAGCCCTGAAGAGACTTGCTGTCACTCAGTCACAGTGAACCACCGTCTACGACAGGTGTAAAAAAACAGAAATAACAACAACAACAACAACAACAACAACAACAATAATAATAATAATAATAATAATAATAATAATAATAAGAAGAAGAAGAAGAAGAAGAAGAAGAAAGGAAATACAAAGCTAGGCACGACTGGCTGGGAAGGTGATCCACTGGGAATTATGCAAAAATCAATTTTGACCATACACCAAAAAGGTATGTGCATAAACCAGAACCTATTCTTGAGAATGAAACGCATAAAATTATCTGGGAATTCGAGATAAAGACGGATCACCCCATTCGAGCAGGGGGACCAGACCTGGTATTGATTAACAAAACAAAACAACTTGTCAACTGCAGTTCCAGCAGACCAAGGGGTGAAGATGAGGAAAACGAAAAGATGGACAAATACCTGGACTTTGTAAGAGAATGTAAAAAGCTGCGGAATATGGATGTCAAAGTGATACCAATTTTAGTTGGTGCACTTGGCACGTTTCCAAAAAGCTTGGAAAAAAGACTTGAAAAACTGGAAATCAGAGGATGAATTGAGACCATCCAACTACTGCATTGCTACAATCGGCTAGAACACTCAGAAGAGGCCTGGAGACAAGAGTAGATTTGTTGTCACTCGGACTCCAGTGAAATACCACCAGCTAACGCAGGTGTGAAAAACTCAATAATAATAATAATAATAATAATAATAATAATAATAATAATAATAATAATAATAATAATAATGAAAATGTAGCTCAGGAAGACGGGAAATCTTCTAGAAATTAAAGTCTGCAGCATAAATCTCATCAAGGGCATAAACACTTTGGCTGTCCCCCTGGTAAGTTACACTAACCATTCTTAAAATGGACAAGAGAGGAGCTCCGACAGATGGACCAAAAGACAATGAAACTCATATAAATGCACAAGGCATTACACACGAGAGACGACACAGACATACTTTAAGTGTGAAGAATAGATAGAGATCTGAGGAGACTTGCTGTTACTCAGTCTCCAGGGAACCACCGGCCACGACATGTGTGAAAAACTATAATAATAATAATAATAATAATAATAATAATAATAATAATATAATAATAATAATAATAATAATAATAATAAAGAATCTGTTCTTGAGAACGAATAATAATAATAATAGAATCTGTTCTTGAGAGAAGAGAACGAAACGCACAAAATTCTCTGGGACTTTGAAATTAAAACGATCACCTTATCCCAGCAAGAAGACCAGACCTAGTGTTGATTAACAAAAAGAAAAGAACTTGTCAACTGATTTTGCAGTGCCAGCGGATCACAGGGTGAAGTTAAAGGAAAATGAAAAAATTGACAAATATCTGGACCTTGCCAGAGAACTGAAAAAGTTATGGAATATGAAAGTGAAAGTTATACCAATTGTAGTTGGTGCACTTGGAACAGTCCCAAAAGGATTAGAAAAGGGTCTGGAAAGTTTGGATATCAAAGGAAGGATCGAAACCATTCCGAACACTGCACTGCTGCAATCTGCCAGAATACTTAGAAGAGTCCTGGAGACCTGAGGAGACTTGCTGTCACTCAGACTCCAGTGAAAGACCATCAGCTGATGTTGATGTGAAAACTCAAAAGGAGTAAATAATAATAATAATAATAATAATAATAATAATAATAATATAAGAAGAAGAAGAAGAAGAAGAAGAAGAAGAAGAAGAAGAAGAAGAAGAAGAAGAAGAAGAAGAAGAAGAAGAAGAATACTAGGTCTGGTGCAACTACTATTAAAACATTTAGAAAGATTATATTAATATTTTGTCGACATATCTATAGGGATTTAGCCTCAAGAGTTGTCTGAGAGAACAGCAAGAAAGATAACGGATGACTACACAGGGGAAAGAAACTCCCATTGCTGCCAATCAAGATATTGTCCGACATATGCAATAAATATAAATAAAAGCAAACTTGAATAAAATTTCAACAACGAGGAAAACAACTTACTATTTTCTGTCATATTTGTCATTCATTTTGATAAAAAGGAAAAAAAAAACAAATAAATTCTCTCATCTAAATACAATGGACTGTCAAAATTTCGTCACCTTTTCGTAGTTTGAATATTTTCTTTAATATTTCTATATATTGAAGAAGCTCTTAAAAATTTAAATGACACATAAGATTAAAGCACAACAAAAACAAAACCATTTTGTCACCACACTTTGACTGCATTAGTCTTTGTTTGACATAGACTCTCTGACATGTCCCGGTTCTTTTATGACAAGAAGTTAGGGAATTGCGTTCATTTTACGTTCATATTTACATTTTTGTGTTGTAAGAAGAGGAAAGAAGAAACATGTTTTGTAGTAACGAGTCGAACTTACCTGATTCAAAGCCTCCTAGATGCCTGGCCTGTGAAACTGTCCCTGGCAAGAAAGGAATGTGGTTGGGGGAAGAAGGAATGTGGTACGCCATTATGCCCACTCTGAGTAAGAAGTGTAAAGAAATTTGAGGGGGCAGAATGGACTTTTTATAGAGGTTACGAGGAATTATGGGTGACTACCCATAGTGCATTGCAACTTTTATTTTACTATAAAAGCAACCTATTTTGGCCTGAACGAGAGACTGCATTTTTGTTCTTCAGTAACAGTGTCGAGAGAGAAGAAGAAGAAGAAGAAGAAGAAGAAGAAGAAGAAGAAGAAGAAGAAGAAGAAGAAGAAGAAGAAGAAGAAGAAGAAGAAGCTGGTGGACAATTTTCAAGTATATCCGAATTTGCATAAGCGCATCTGAACGAGCAGAAATAAAGACGGATTGTCGCTGACGGCGAGTGAAGAAGAAAGTGTTTGGACGGCAAGCGAAATCTGACGACTGCTATTTGAAGTGAGGGTGGCGTGTTCGGTTGGGAAAGGAATTGCATTTCGTTTGCTGGAGAGACTTGCAAAGGATTGATATTACCTTGAATCTTTTGGACCCTTTCAAAACATGTTCACGCATTGTTTTAAACAAAAAATCACATCAAATGATTAATGTGTGGAGGTTAATCTCTAATTAGGACTAAACTTATTCTAGTAGTGACCATCTCTGCTATTTCATAATTATTCAGATTTAAAATATTTTAAAAGATATAATTTTAAAGAAGAACAAAGGGTAAGAATTTTAAATATATAGTTGGGACTGGGTCTTTTTTGTTGGTATTTGATTACTTCTCTATCTTTTAAACCAACCAATAATAATTCCTCCATTAAAGTGAGACGAGTCTCTTTCTAGTCGTGGTCGATTTTGTCTTCTTTGTGATGACAGTCGGCATTCTGGACGTCTGAGTCGGAATTTTCGGAAACCCGTATAAGTAAAAAAAAATTCTGTGTCACCGAAGTCATTGCTAATGCAGTTCTCTGTCAATCGATAAAGGTTTGTGGACCTCTTACCTAGCCTTCGGGGGTCCAGTAAGCTTCGGCAACTGGACTGGTAGAGTACAATTAATAGCGTAGATCCCAGGGGGCCATCCCCCCAGGCAACACCTGCCCCCTTGATTTAAAGGGGCAGGGCTGGATTTATTGCCCAGCGCCTGAGGCGTCCCCATTGACGGTGAATGCCGACGGGATCGACACAATTTTTATGCGCCCACATAAAAATGAGACCTTGTGTCCAGCCCTCATAAGTGGGGTGAGAGGCAAATACCTACTGTGGACCTCTTATTTGCCATTATATTCTATAAATGATTATGATATGAAAATATGATTTTTAAAAAGACAACGTCTTTATTAGATGAGCTAGGTTGAAATATGTTCTCATCTATTTTTTTCTTCTTATCTCTGCGTCTTGCGGGTTTTACGAAACCACTGATAATCCAAGGTGTAGGGTATGAACACTGTCCTTCAGGTAATGAGATAAGTCTATATCCATTTTTTTTTTTGGCTTTCTCTAGAATATCATGCCAGAAATTAAAAACTGCAAGACGAAGAAAAATCCGTTAGAAAAATCCGTTTCACGGAGCTTCGAAAAACACGTCTTACGTCTATCAAGAAACTAGCCTCTTTTTTGTTATTGTTACATATTTTTTTGTTGATATTTTGAAATTCTATTTTTTAGAATTAGTAACTACTTCCATCAAATTTTTTCTATATCTAATCACAATTTTGTCATAAAAGGTCTAGTGGCATTTACGCTGCTTGGAGCACCCCTGAGTGAGCAGTAACGATTGAGCTCCGATACTGCGATTGAATTCATATATATTGTCTGAAGATGACTTATTTTAAGGTAGTTAGAATAATGAATTAAAGAAAAAACACCTAAAACAGAGCCCGAGATTACAGTGGTCAGAACATTGGGTTTATACACAATAAAAATGAGGACAACAGTCCGATATATCATAATATTTCTAAACAGTTCCATGAGACCGTAGCAGGTAATACACTAATTCTAATATACTCATATAGTTGATATATATATAGATAATCCTTAACTTTTTCCTCGTAAATTCCTACCATAAAATAAATTGAACCCTCATTTTATGTCCGTGTTTTTGCAATAAATATTTTATTTTTCTTGTACACGTTATTTTACAATACTAAATATATGTTCTTTATTTGTTAAAGAATAAAGAATAAAGAAAATATATTTAGTATTGTAAAATAACGGGTGCCAGAAAAATAAAACACTTATTGCAAAAATACGGACATAAAATGAGGGTTCAGTTTATTTTATGGTAGGAATTTACGAGGAAAAAGTTGAGGATGACCTATATATATGAGGTTAAGTAAACAAACAAATGTATTTATTTTTATATGGCTTTAAGCCGACAATTTTTGGAGGATATGTGCTTAATTGAAGTCGTACCTAATTTTGAAAATTAATTAGTTAATAATTAATGAATTTTAGGCGGGCATATATGTTCAAATGTAAGGCAAAACGAATCGAGAAAATTTCAATCCCTGAATGTACATTTCGACCTATTAGGTCTCATCAACAATGCTATAGACATAGGAGACTGCTCCGTGTGTGACTCGAAACCTCGACTATATATATATATATATATATATATATATATATATATATATATATATTTGAAAAGCTTATTCTGTTTTCGCATTTGACGATGATGATGATGATGATGATGATGATGATGATCTTTGATTTTAACGTCATGATTATGGTAAGTGTTTTTAAATGTCAAGTAGTTTAACCTCTTTGCTTTACTTTTACGTTATCAAATATAACGTCGTTCCGTGTCAATAAAAACAACAACAACAATATGAAGACACAAGTCCAAGGAGATCAGTATATTTCTTTATCACCTAAAAAATTCAGTGAAAAATCTAAAATCAAAAATCAAAAAAAAAAAATTGGCCATATGTAGCAGACTGTTTATTGAGATAAACAACAAACCGAAGAATCTTCTATTACGGATATTTAATACAGCCAGACACGTGCCGTAAGTAATTACGTAAGATGGTGAATACAAACACAGAGTTTTTTTTTCTGCGGCATTTATGGTCAATTATCAAGCCTGTCTTCGGACAGAGAGTACGGTATGTGGGACTAGACATCGTGACTCAAATATAGAGTTATTGAAATTCACAGGCGAATTGTCCGAGTCTAAGATGAAAATAATGAATGTTCATTGAATTATACATTGAGTGAAATGCATAAAGTTACAGATCTTCAACGACTAGGAAATTTTTGTTTTGTTTTTATATATTTTAATTAAAAGATAGAATTTCAACCAGGGTTGGTTGTGTAATCAGACGGTAGGTCTCGGTATACCGTCTCTATCAAACTTTGTTTGTGCCCTACAGCAAAAGTAAGTATAATTTGATAACTGAGAAAAGATATTCTTACAAAAAACATCTTACTTTGATGTCAGCTAGTTGCTAGGCGAAAAATAAATCCTTGGTGGAATTTTTTTCTAATAGTGAAAACTTTGCTTTAAAATGTGATCTATTTTTAAAAAAAAGAAAATTATTAGATCTGTATGTCAGGTGAAGAAATATTTGAAACCCAGTTTATCAGTTTTTTTCAAGTTTTATAATGTGTCATATAGTACCTAAATAATAACAATGGAATCGTAAGTTTTCCCATAAATAATGTATGTCAGGTGAAGTAATATTTGAAACCCAGCTCATCAGTCTTTTTCAATGTTTATAATGTGTCATATAGTACCTAAATAATAACAATGGAATCGTATGTTTTCCCCATAAATAATGTATGTCAGGTGAAGAAATATTTGAAACCCAGCTCATCAGTCTTTTTCAATTTTTATAATGTGTCATATAGAACCTAAATAATAACAATGGAATCGTAAGTTTATCCCATAAATAATGTATGTCAGGTGAAGTAATATTTGAAACGCAGCTTATCAGTCTTTTTCAATTTGTATAATGTCTCAAATAGTACCTAAATAATACGTAGCCTACGAATTATGTAAGTGTAGTTAAAATTCAAATAAAGGTAAATGGAAAATGACCATTAACCGTTGAAAAAAGTTATTGACAGCAATTAACCTTTCATTGACTTGTACACTGACTTCTGGGAGAAGGAAAGACTTGTCAAAGGAAACTGGTCTAGGTATTAGGCAGATACTGGCCGTTAGCTGATGGAAACAGACGTAACGATCCTGCTTCCAACATGCCGGCTTCTCACTGCAATAGAAAACTCTTTTGGTCTAGAGGTTTTTTTTTAAAATAGATAATAGACATCTTAAAAATAACAAAGTCTTGCTTAACAAATAAGAAATTAGCACAGACAACCCAGCTCAGAGGAAGGGTAAAAGCCCAAAGGAAGATGGCCGTCGAACAAGTAATATCAAGTGAGTTTATAACAACCTAGCAATTGCTAATTACTCTGTTCACCTTGAATCTTTGCGTAGTAAACCTTTTTTCCCTGTTATTAATACCCGTTGTGCTTTTTCCTATTATTTGTTTGTTAACTCTGATTCTCGAGTTATAATATATTACTAAGGATTATCATAGTCCTGTCAGTTGAGTTTATCAAATACGCTGACTACACCGCTGCTGAGGGGTAAAAATCCTCCAATGTCGCCATCCGTTGGTCATGGATGTCCACCCCCGAAAAGCGGAACCTTGGTGGCATGACATGCAACACAGCACTTCGGTCCTTACTTGCGCTAGACGGGTGGTCAGAGATGCCCCTTTCCATCAATCAACTGGCAACTTCAAACCCTAGCACCTATATGATTGTTCCGCCCGTAGTGCCCTTATAGAAAACCCTGAACACTTTTTATCATAGGTGTGCTAGAAGGCGGAGGCTAAGGGTCTTAGTATTATCGGTATTACTTTAAAATGCATATAGTAGTAAGTTTCCAGTTTGGACTGTGGAGTATCTCTTCATTGTGATTACTTCCAGGTAAACTCTGACCCGGAGTGGTATTACCTGTTAAAACAATTAAAAATGTGTTTTAAAAATGTGTGTTAAAAATGAGTTTAAAAAAATTGAATACCCAACAAGAATAAATAAATAAAATAAAAGCGCCTTCGGCATAAAATAACCCAAGAGTTGACATGCCGTAAAATCTAACCAACCAACCAGCCAACGAACCTAGGACTTCTCATGGAACAATGGTTATTGTTTGAGGTTAAATGCCACTGTTTTAATGCACATATTTTATTATACCCATTGGGCGTCCGATCATGGTGTAATGGTTAGCTTCTCGTGATGCTTCTCAGCTTGATGGTCGTGCAAATACAATGACGTCATTATTTAATGAGATCTTCCTAAATTCTTCAACCCCTTTTTGTTCTGTAGTCAGACCACTTAAAATGGTTTCCCAAGTTGAATCATTGCTATGCTCGGATAGACAAGGAACGCCTGTAGAAGGCCGGTGACTACAACGGCCAAAACGTTGTGTTTTTATATTGTTGAAGAATCGCAAGATGTCCCACCTGTCGAAGAATCGCAGAATCTCTCTTCACCTTCAAATTTTTACTATCCATTGTCGGGGCATACCACATTTATAATGCGGGCGGTCATCCTCCATCTGGGTGCCTAAATTCGCACTCTCCCAACATCTTGACTCTTCACGTGCTGTGAAGACCAACCTCTATCCACAAAAACTCAATAGCAAGTATACAACTCGGTCCTTTTGGAAATTGCGGCTCTGCAGGCCATGCATTGTTGACACTTTGAATCAGGTGAATGACAACGTCTATTGTCACATGTATTTCATGATACAGATGAGGTCAACAGTCCGAAAAAAATCAAAATGATAGAAATATGGTTTGTCTTGGAATATATTGTGAATGAGTTATCAAATAACATTGAAATCTGGAAGACCGGTTATCGTTGGTTTATTATCATTCGATACAGGCTCCAAGGTGAAGCTCTACAATAACAGTGATTAAATTTATGTATCAAGATTAGCTATTACTTAAATAATATCCTCGTTTAATTCGTATAATTTATGTGTTGGACGAGTCCAACTTTCTTGTAGGAGAAATATATTCCCTTACAACAGAATTAGAGATCTTTGTAAGGAATTATTTTTATCATAGTCTGCAAAATCTTTCAAGAATTGTAATATTTTGTGTGTATATATATTTACCAACCCCTCCACACGAGCAGGATGCGACAGAAGGTCAATTTCTTAAGCGGACTTCTCCTTCCCCTAGACTGGTTACCTAGTCATGGTGAAAGAGTCTGTTCTGCTATTTATCCATAGCTGGAGGGAGAATTGGATTCATACCTTTCACAATGACATTAACGACATGTGAAATGCAAACAGCTTCGTCCAGAAATTGAACTCGGTTCGACGAGTCCATTTCTCATGACTCTAACCATTATACCACAGACGCCTCCTTTTTGTGTATATAAGGTGTGCTGGCTGTCCCAACTTAAATATATAGACTCTGTGTGGACGCGTAGATTCAATCAGCCAATCAATACGCTCGAATACGTGGTTGGTTAACTATTTAAAGGCCTTCATGGAAAGGTATTCAGTTGCTCGTGCTTAACACAAGTGCTTTGCTTAAATAATACAAAGGATTCTGCTTAACATTAACGGATACAAATAATTATGTTTAAAAGGTGAAGGGCATTATGATTTTGCTTAACCCAAGGATAATAGAATTCCACTCAAAACGGATCATAATGGCCATAAGAATCTTAACACTGACCTAGATGTTGAGAGGAGATGTATAGAGAGAGTCGGCTGTTTTTTTTTGTTTGTTTTTTTTTTGGGGGGGGGATAGACGCAATATGTAGTCTGCCCACCGAGGCCATATGTCGATGGTTGATTTGAGACTGGAAAATAAAGAGCTCTGAAAAACATACATAAAGTCCTGCATTAGTTAATCAAAAATTGGTTTAATCTGTAAATTTTTCCGGGTATCAGATCCTCTCCCAGACGTTTTAATAAAAGAAAAATATCCTATTATTTAATAGTCGATGGATTTTCTCGTGTGATTTACAAGCAGACTACACCATTTTTCTTTGTGGCTGACGGAGGCAAGCTGACTTTAAATCGAGAATCCAGATTCTTAATTGCTATAAAAATAGATCTTGCGTTGTTTTACATATTTGTCTAAATCATTTGAATATATCGATCAGAATTCGCAATTTCCGCTTTGTAAAGTCGAGCGCATAATTTTGATTTGGTATTAATCAACATTCGGTCATATAAATTGATTAATGGAGAAATTTATCGATAACAGAGGTCGGCCGCTGCTCTATGACCCACAATCTGAAAATCCATATTGAATATTTACACGAGACACTAAATCACTTATTTTCACTTATAAAAGCCTAGGGTACAGTTGAGCGGTAAGGGGTACGGTTAAAAAAAATGAGATTTATCTATACACAGTCGTAAGCCTCTAAAGCCAGTAGAACAGTTCATGTACCGAGGTAGCAATATCTCATCCACAGAAAGCGATGTTAATGCTTGCATAGTGAAGGCATGGTCTGCTGTAAACATATCAATGATATGGAAATCAGGGAGGTGCGGGTCTAATGGTTAGAGTCGTAGGAAGTGGACTCGTCGACCCGAGTTCAATTCTTGGACGAGGCTGTTTGCATTTCACATAGCGCTAATATCCTTGGGAAAGGTATGAGTCCAATTCTCCCCCCAGCTATGGGTAAATAACAGGGAAGACTGGGCTCTTTCATCATGGCTAGGTAAACAATCTAGAAAAATCTGAATTCAAACCCCTTAAACTCCGCTCAAAAATTGGCCTTGTGCCACATTCTGTTCGTGCGGAGGGGTTGGTAAATATATAAATTGAAATTAGATCTCACTGACAAGTTTAAGCGGCATTTGTTCCAAGCTGTAGCTTTACCAGTGCTAATGTATGGCTGTACCACTTGGAGCCTTACGAAGCGCCTAGAGAATAAGCTAAATGGGAGTTGCACAAGAATGCTGCGAGTAATCTTAAACAATCCAGGGAAACCCCCACCCCACAAGAAAGCAGCTATACAGCCACTTGGCCCGTATCACCCAGACCATCCCATTCTATTTTAATTGGTTCTAATTAGTCGTAATTTGCAATTAATTCAAAAACCGACCAATCTCTTACTTTACTCTGAGTCTATCTCTTTCTTCCTCTCTATTTATCTCTTGACTACCTCCTCGTTATATAATGATAGTTTCTCTGGAGAGAGAGAGAGAGAGAGAGAGAGAGAGAGAGAGAGAGAGAGAGAGAGAGCTAGGAGAATTTGAACTGTTTTTCTATGTTAAATCTTACAACCAGCTTAAATGAGGTCCAACATTTCCTTTCTTAGAAAGCTAACAAAATGATTTTAAGGCTAAAAAAAAATAATAAATTCGCTTTGCTAACTCCCTTTTCCCTAATATCAATTATCTACTCAGAGTTGAATGAGTGACCCAATGGGTCACGTTTTGTCTAGTATATATCTATGTGCATTAAGTCAAGATGTGTTTTACTGTGAGTGCAGTTTGGTATATTGTGTACACTAGCAAATATATGCACCCTCCGGGTGCAAGTATGTAAGTTTTAATGTAATAAAATATTATATCAAATAAGAATGCAGTTAAAAAAATAGAACAACTGAAACTTACTCTTCCATCATTGTCATTTTTTCTAATTTAAGTATTTAGTTAAAAGAAGAAGTAAAGAATAAAATGACAGTTATTTTTTCTTGTTAATGGATTTCATTTAAGATTCATTGAAAAGATAGTTGCTTATATCTATTAAAATAAAACCAAACAGTTAGAAATCAATAATACTAAGTACATATTTATTAAAATCACATTTTTAATATCAATATGCAAATTAACCTTCCCGTTCACACTGTAAACCGCTATTTTGTTGTATATATAAATACAATTGCATATTATTAGTATGTAGATATGGTTAACAGCATCAATAATGTAAAACAATTTTATTAATAATTGAGGTTTAAATAAAAAGTAGAATAATGGAGAATGGGACGTTAATAACTAAAGAAATTGTTACTTGAGTAGTGATATAGTTTCGGTTACAGACAGAAAAACACATAATCTCCATTATAATAAGATTAGTTGATCTTCTCATTTAAGCAAAAATAACTGGAAGTGTGTACGTAGCAGGTGACTACAGAGACTAAACTCGCATCCTCCTGATCATGAGTGGTGGCTCGTTGTCAAACTACTTTCACCCCCTATTGGCTGAAGTGGTGCAGCCGCTGAGAAGCATTAATGCTGACTCGGTTTCTCTAGAGGGGTCACAACGAAGAACTTAATTTACACGCACGTTTATTCTGAGGACGCCATGATAGATTTCAGCAGTCGCTTGTACTTCTAAAATCGGGATTTTTGCCTATGATTTTCGTCTGAGAATAAACATTTCAATGTAACCTATGCGGAGTCGAGATAGTGTTACTTTCTTTTTCCTTGCGCTTCTTGCAGTTTTTTTTCATTCTCCTAGAATCGGTTTGATATCGCGAAGATTATTATATATACTAGCAAATATATGCACCCTCCGGGTGCAAGTATTAACATCATAAAATATCATATTAAATTAGAAAGTCTAAATAAACTAAATAAGAATGCAGATAAAATGGTATAATCGGAAAATAAAACAGCTCTAGCTTCCTCTTCCACCCCACCCCTGTCTTTCCTTGCTAAACTTTTCTAATTTAACTATTTAATTAAATAAGAAAGTAAATAATAAAATTACAGTTATTTCTTTTTGTTAATTGATTTCTTTTAAGATTTATCTCCGAGATTTTTGCTCATATTCATTAAGATAAAATCAAATAATTAGAAATCAACAATACCAAGCACATATTTATTAAAATCAAATTTTAAATATCAATATGCAAATTAGCCTTCCCGTTCACACAGTAAACCACTTTTTCTTGTACATATAAATACAATTGCATGTTATTAGTACGTAGATATGACCAGCAGTATTAATAATGAAAAACAATTTTATTAATAATTGAGGCTTAAATAAAAATGATTCATGGAGAATGTGATGTATAATAACTAAATGGATAGTGACTTGAGTAGTGATATAGTTTCGGTTACAGACAAACAAACACATAATCTCCATTATAATAAGATTATTACTCCAGTGCCTTTTCCATTCTTGCTTAATGTAATTGTTTATTCCCCTTCTTAGTTTCGTATATAAGATCTCTTACATTTTTATCGGGATTTAGGGCTGATATTGTGGCTGAATCTGCATAAGTAAAGTAAAATCGTCGGGGTGGCCTAAAGTCGATACCAGCCAATCAGCGAGGGAATCAATACCCTTTTCACTAGACCAATTATATTTATATTATGCTCGACTGACTGAGCTAAACCGACGCGTAGTTCTTCTTAAAATCTTCATATAAAATCTACTCTTCAATTTTTAAAGATTTTATTTTAAGTCTTTATCATGTATCCATTCAGGTTTTCCAATAATTGCTGAGATGATTTTAAATCGAACTGAAATCAATAAAAATCGAAAAGATTATTTCAGCAATAATTTAAAAAGAATTAAAAAAATATTGACTCTTGGGTCGTCGACCGTTGAATGATTAATTTCAATTAAGTCCGCTAATTGCAAACAAATCACCAGTTTGCTGCAAATAAAGATTAAATTACTGTTATTTGTTTCCATAGAATGACCTCTTTGTGACATTGTAATTTTTATAAACGGTTACAGACGTTCGCTTTGTCTCAACAAAAAAAAGACTAGATCGATTAAACCTTTGCCTTTTGAACTCATAATCCAGAGATTGTGAGATGGGTGTTAATTTACTATTATAGAAGGGGGAAATATATGGGGCGAAATAGACCTTCGAATCAACAAGCTCCCGCCAAGGGGGAACCAAAAACAAGCGAGTTCTCAGTTTCCTCACAAGTCAGACCCTCTGTTGGTCAAAACATTCTTCGTCAAGCAGTTGGAAAAATCCGTCGTCGTAGTCGAAATAATCTTTAGTAGTTCAAAATCACATTTTCTATTTAGTTTTGTTTCGGTTCGACTAAAATCCATTTCTTTACTGAACAGCGCTTCGTCGTCGACTGCTTCTGCTGCTGCTGACTGCCCAGCGCTTGACTCACTTGTTATTTTATGCGCATATTAGCCAAACATCCGGGCACGTCAGTCAAACCTCGCGTCCTTCCAGTTCCTACATCACATCTGTTTTCGCATGCGGGAGGAAGCGGGTTCGATCCCAGCAGGCAAGACAATGTCTTGCTCCCTTTTCTTTCTCGTTCTCCGCCACAATTATACACCATATATTGACACTATCTAAACTTTCTATGCGTCCCATTGTTACGTAATGGTTACCAAGTTAATTTAGCAGATCAATTACTACTGAATAGGGAGGTGGATCCTCACTGGGTGCTCCATACTTGCGACCTTGTGTCACATCCTATCCGTGGAGAATGGGCTGGGATTATTACTTTCCTAAACAGTCTGGAATTTAATAGAAAACATCTGTACACATTCTATCGATTATGTTTCTTTCTCCACAATGCCATGAAATTTACGCAAAAAGAATTGAAGGGACGATTTCAATTAGTATTTCATAGGTTTCTCTTTTACAACTAGAATTCAGATGAAGAAATAAATTTCAGTACGAACGGTGTCCCCGCATATATTTAAAGATTTAACTAAATAGTTTTATTCTCTCTTCTTGAGCGTTTTAATGGCATTGCTCTAATAATTATTTCGCCACGACGTGCCGTTTTTGATAAGTAGTGGTTGAATTTTCCCTACATTAAACGGTTATTTCATCACTGCGATCCTACCGTAAACCGCTAACAGGGTCTCTCACACATTGTTACTTACTTACAATAATAATAGGACTTTATTTGAATCAAATGCATTCTAAGGTAGAATAGATAGGGAACTTTGAAATGTCCCATCATACAGGTAAAAATAACGTCGTCGGGTGGCCTAAAGTCGGTATCAGCCAATCAGCGAAGGAGTCTATTCCCTTTGCACTAGCACTTGAGATTGTTTTAGCGTCTGAGGTGAAACGCCAGACCTACCATTACTTTACCGCACAGATGCCTGTGCTACTTATACGCTGAGTTGTTGAGGACCGGTATCGAACTAGGTACCTTGTGGTTTCTTGCCGAACGCTCTATCGACTGAGAAAAATACCATTATAATTAGGCACGGCCTTGGGGCAAAATTTGTTGCGCAATGAGTTAAATGCACATGCTTATACAAATATAATGAACATCTTATTCTGAATCCTAGTCAAACGCTCTACCGACTGAGCTAAGCCGGTCCTTATCTTATTGCATGTTGCTTACACGCGTAAAAGAACACATTAGATACAAGTACTTCTGGTCTTTTTTTCTAAAACCTTACAGAAGGATTTTTGCAATATTTATTATTACACTTGAAAAAGAATTTAACGATTCAATTAAAATTCAGATAAGTTAACCGATGTTATAAAAAATCCTAAACCGTGTTCGTAGAAAAACAAAAGTGTCCCTTTTCGTGTGAAAAATCTATTTTCGTAGTTGTTTTATTTATTCTGAATAAAACTTACAGCAACTTTGAACAAACTCTTATCTCACAGAACAGCCGACAACCTAAGAAATTACATCTCTAAAATAAACAAAAACCATATCGCTAATCTAAAAAAGAAATTACATACTTTATGCCTGAACAGAAAATGGAAAGATTTTGGTCGTAAAGACCTCATCCAAAACTTTCCAGACACACCACTTGGCCGTTATGAATCTGAAGCTCTTCAATTCGGACTTAAATTCGCAACTGGAGTATACATGAAACATGAACTTGTTGTATTTCTCTTTGTGGAATTATTAACAGAAAATATAAACTGTTGATTTAAATGAGATTTTATTTTTGGTTTGAGAAAATTCTGCTTTTACATCAAGTTGTACTAAGCTTGGTTGTAACCTCTTAAACTGCGTGTGGATCCAGGAGCTGAAGGTTGAGCTGAGGTTTACCGGTGACTGTCGTGGAAAGCTGGTCTGTCTCTTCTCGCGTCTCGTCGTCAACTGACTTCTCCCACGTGTCCCTTTCAGTGACTCCTTAAAATTACTACTACATCTACCTCCTACTCCTATTATTATCTACCTCTTACTGCTACCTCTCATATTCCCATCTAAAAGAAACGGTCCTTATTTTACCGCCCAAATTTAAATTCTTGGTGCCAGTGTGTCTACATTTTTCTATTTTTAGAACACTAGCCAAACGCCATTGTTTCAACCATTACAAACTCATTGCTGATATAAACTCAAATTATGGACACACCGACTCAGATTTTAATAGAGGTTTTATCCAAGGCCTAATTGCTTCTACTATTAATCACCACACATCAGAATATACCTTACCAAGAAGACACATTACAACCCTCAACACATTAACCAAGAACAAGAACATTACCATAACATACCCTGACAAAGGTGGGGGGCATCATTATACTGAACACAACTGATTATCACAACAAAATTATGGATTTACTTAATGATACTAACACATACCAACCCATATCCATAAATCCCATCAACAAAAACACAGACATTTTCAAAAAAAACATATAAAAAAATAATATCCAATGAAGACAAATTCTGGCACGCTCTCATTAATAACCACCCCATCATCCCTTCTATATATGGCCTACCCAAAACAACTTTGGGAAACATTTGATTTATTTCAAAACTTTATCGGCATTAAATGACCCACTGAGGTTGATATGCCGTAAAACCAAACATATTCAAACTAACAGATCTAGTTCTTAGAAGGCCAGTCTTATGAAACAAGTCAACCTTCAGGGATTATTTCTTCTATACGCTTCCTCGTATTATACACTTACTAATAGACCTGGTTCTAAGAATGCCTGTCTTATGAAATAAGTCTACCTCTAGGGATTATTTACTCTATAAATACTCTCTAATATTATACACTTACTAACGAACCTCTGCAAATACTTCATAATATTATACGCTTAATTTACTCATTATTTAAGAAGACCATTATCAAAAAATAAGTCTATTTCTCCAGGGATTATTTACTCTATAAACACTACCTAGTATTATACGCTTGCTATGCCTCGTTCTGAGTAAGACAGTCTTAAGATATATCAATAAACACGCGTGTCTTTTTTTTAGTTACTGCTTGAAAAGGATTTGAAAAGCACGGTGATGTACTCTATAATACTGGCACACCGTGCAGTCAATGAGAACCAAAAAGACAAAAATGGAGAAAAAAAAACACCCTCCAAAAAAAAATATATATAATCCATCGATTCATCTAAAAGCATCCTTGGATAATGTAATCGTTGAGGCGAGGTATTCTCATTAAGTCGGTGACTTTTATCTTCTTGTTATCATCTTTTATTTTTTATATTTATTTTTATTCATTTTTTTTATGTTTTATCCTCGTTTAATGATAAAGAATCCTCGCGTATGTACAGCACTTTAGGAATCTACAAAATCTAATAATTATTTTTTGTGTACGTCTTAATGGCTGTTTCGGTCTAAAGAAAAATCGTTATTCTATATTCGCCCCTTCCCCGCCATTTTTCTTATATACTTAGTATAATAGTGAACTTGTTTTAATATATTTTCTTACCTTTATATTGTACGAAGCGACCCTTGAACACAGTGATTTTCAGTTGTAAAAAGGCACCTTCACAATTTAGGAAGTAATGGAGGATTTCAATTGGTATTTCATACTTTCTCCCTCACAATTAGAATTTAGAAGGTTAAGAAATATAATAATAATAGAAGCAGCTACCCGGCGTCATCTTGGTAGAGGGGGGATTTCTTTTTTTTTTTAAGTTAGTCTTGCAGGTCCATTATTACTGAATCGGGAGTTAAATCCTCACAGGAAACTCCATTAAGATCCCCACGTAAAAAAGAACTTGCGTTGATCCAGTTACTCTAAAAAGAAAAATAATAATGTCTACTATTTACAATATTAAATGCAAAAAAAAATTATCTGCTCTTATCATTTAAATTCTATTTTTTGATTATCTTCATGAATGTAATCAAATCTTCATTAAATTTACTCAGAAAGCAGGATCTGGTGATAGTGAATGTGTACCTATGTTTACTTTGTTGATAATTGTTTTATTTTCGTAGTTTCCTCCGGACATACATACATACATACACACCCTGCCTTTTATATATGTATATATATTTACCAACCCCTCCACACGAGCAGGATGCGACACAAGGTCAATTTCTTAAGCGGAGTTCAACAGGTTTGAATTCAGAGTTTTCCTTCTCCTAGACCGGTTGCCTAACCAAGGTTAAAGAGCCCAGTCTACCCTACTATTTACCCAGAGCTGGAGGGAGAGTAGGATTCATACTTTTCCCAAGGGTATTAGCGCTAAGTGAAATGCAATTAGCACGTCCAGGATTTGAACTCGGGGTGACGAGTCCATTTCCCATGACTTTAACCATTACACCACGCGGTTTTATATATGTAAAGATGTAGAATATAATCCAGAGATTTGGAGATGAGTGTTATTTTGCTATAAAACTTAAGCAAATTGACACTACTAAAGTGTCTGGACGTCCCATTTTTATGAATGGAAATCAGCCTAATCTTTTAGATCAATTACTACTGAATAGCGAGGTCGATCCTCGCTGGATGCTCCATACTTGCGACCTTGTGCCACATCCTATCCGTGGGGAACAGATTGGGATTATACTTTCTACTTGTTGCTCGGCTAGAAACCATAAGGTTCCTAATTCGATCCCGGTCCTCGCCAACTCAGCGTATGAGTAGCACTGGGATATGTGCGGTAAAGTAAGGAGCTGATGGTAGGTCTAGCGCTCCACCTCAGACGCAAAAAACAATCTCTTTGGTCTAGCGCTAGTGAAAAGGAGATAGACTCCCTCGCTGATTGGCTGATACCGACATTAGGCCGCCCCGACGACTTTACTTACTTACTTATTTCCATAGAATGACCTCTTTGTGACATTGTAATTTTTATAAACGGTTACAGACGTTCGCTTTGTCTCAAGAAAAAAAAATAGTTCGATTAAACTTTTGCCCTTTGAACTCATAATCCACAGATTGGGAGATGGGTGTTAATTTACTATACACCAGAAGCATATGCGTCCCATTGTTACGTAATGGTTACCGAGCTAGTCTAGCATATCAATTACTACTGAATAGCGAGGTCGATCCTCACTGGATGCTCCATACTTGCGACCTTGTGTCACATCCTATCCGTGGAAATGGGCTGGGATTATTATTTACTAAACAGTCTGGAATTTAATAGAAAACATCTGCACACATTCTATCGATTATATTTCTTTGTCCACAATGCCATGAAATTTACGCAAAAAGAATTGAAGGGACGATTTCAATTAGCATTTCATAGGTTTCTCTTTTACAACTAGAATTCAGATGAAGAAATAAATTTCAGTACGAATATTTAAAAATTTAACTAATTAATTCATTTCGCCACGACGTGCCGTTTTTGATAAGTTGTGGTTAAATTTTTCCCTACTTTAAACCACTCACAACGGCTCTCCCACCACTGCGGTCGTACCGTAAACCGCTAACAGATGCTCACACATTGTCACTTATTTACAATAATAATATGACTTTATTTGAATCGAATGCATTCTAAGCTGAATAGATAGAAGACTTTGAACAATCCTATCGTATAGGTGAAAATAAAGTAATGACATTGCTCTAATAATTATTTCACCACGACGTGCCGTTTTTGATAAGTAGTGGTTAACTTCAATCACTACCGAATAGCGAATTCGATCCTCGCTGGATGCCCCACACTTGCGACCTGTTATCCTAAACTGTTTGTAAATTAGTTGAAAAATATCTGCGCACGTTCAATAGATTGTGTTTCTTTGTCAACAATGCCATGGAACCTGCACGAAAGGAATGAATGAACGATTTAAATTAACATTTCATATTTTTCTATAGAATTTAGAAGATTAAGAAATAAGTTTCAAAGCGAACGGAGGCCTCACAAGACCCTCATTCATTTAGAAATTGACGTGAGGGTTTTATTCTCTCTGCTAGAGACTTTTAACGGCATCGTTCTAATACTTATTTCACCTAGACATATCGTTTTCAATTGGTTGTGGTTAAATCTTTTCCTACTTTAAGCCCCTCACAGTGGTTCTCCAGCCTACTGTAAATTGGTAGCAGGGGCTTTTACACGTGTCATTTGACTTTAATTGAATTGAACTATTTCTTTATTTTCTCTGCTAGATCCTTTTAAGGGCATCGCTCTAATAACCATTTCACCACGACCTGTTGTTTCCACTGGTTTGTGGTTGATATATCCGGGTTAAGGGATATATTATGAAGGTGGTATTTGGTATATTATCGCAGTAGTAATGGTACGTCGAATAACAATCCCTTCGAGCAGTCGTGGTGTAGTCTGGTGAGTAAGTTTAGGCCGGTAGGCTTAGGTTTTACTACCAGTGTCGAATATTTATACATGACACTGTCCAATCAGATTATAGTGAGGGACACCAAGGTATTATCATATTCATTACATCAGTGGTTAAATGTATATGCATATACATATATAATGAAAATAAATAGCATTAAGTAGTGAAAGCAATTTGAGTCTTTAAATTAGTGAAATAAATATAAAATATAATGTTAATAATTTCATTTTTTTCATGATTTATAAAGTCAATAATTTATTAGTATCAAATCAATAATCTATAAAATATAGAATATAAAATATAATGAATTTTCTTATTAAGACTGAACTTATTCTAGTAGTGACAACACCAAGCGGATTTAACAGGTTTGAATTCAGAGTTTTCCCTGTTTTTGTGTTATATTTTTGCCGTATTTAATGTTAAAGAGCCCAGTCTGCCCTACTATTTACCCATAGCTGGAGGGAGAGTAGTTGGAGACATAAGTTATTAGCGCTGAGAACTGTAGATTCGTCCAGGATTTGAACTCTGGTTGACGTGTCCATTTCCTACGACTCTAACCATTACATCACGCACCTCCAACTTTGTTATCAAAATTGCCGTATTTGACGGCATATAAGACGCACTGGCATATAAGACACCCTCCATTTTAGCACGTCAGATTCAGGAAAAAAGGTTTTTAGTGTATTTAAGCATATATTGTTGAAAACAGTCTAGCTGTGCATTACACAAGCAGAAACATAGCAATACCAGCAATAAATAAGGATGCATGGAGTTTAGGGTAGGTAAAAGTACCATGTGTAATCTGGGTTAGTGAGCATCATAGATAAGATTAGCCTAGGCCTACGGGAGATCGCAAACTTCACCTACGATGTATAAGACGCAGGGCAATTTTGAGCCAAATTTGGGAAAAGAATACGGTACTTGATTCGCTGTTAACTGACCCGAAAAGGGTTGATATACCATAAAACAAAACAACCAACCAATTGAATATCAAAATGACTTGATTCGGTATTAAATAACCCGAAAAGTGTTGATATGCCATAAAAAAAACAGCCAACAATCAACTAATTAACGCGAAAAAGACATAAATTGAGTTATGGCATCAAATAAATTAAGAGCTGACGAAGAATGAAAAATAAAGATGATATATAATATATATATATATATACTTATTCTTCATAGTGTACAATACATTTGAGGTGCAATTGTTACCATTGGTTTCAAATGTTAGACTCTTATCGTCAAGACAACGCGCTCGTTGAGAAATACAGGGAATATCATTTTATTTATATATGTGTTTACCTCTGTGAGTCGAATTTTTGTATTTTTCCGCTGCTGTATGCCACGGTGATGAAAGTAGTGCATTGTTTTCTTCTCTCCGTGAACAATGAATGAAAGGTTTCCTTCAAGATAGTCTTCTTGGTATTCAACACTTTTATTCCACAGAGAATTCAGGGAAATTTAAAATGTCAAAACTCTTCAGAAATGTTTTTTATAGGGTTCAAACTGCACTATTGTATTTATTTTACTATCGTTTACGTCCTTAAATAATGTTAATTGATGGACGTAAAATGAACACGATTCCCTAACCTTTACCCTTGAGATTAATTTTAATTTCAGCAATCAAGAAAATGTCACACTATTTGTTATCATGAACAATTTTTAATATCTTACACTATTCCCAGTGGCTGACTTTTCACACCCAGTCGAATCTAGTCTTATATTGATTGTGCTGTTTTTGTTGATCATGTGATTGACTGTTTCATCTCTGCGACTACATAACCTACACTTATTATTCTTTTATGTTGTGCCATTTTGTGGGAAGGGGGATTTTAAATAATTGCTTCTTATTGCATTATTCTCTGCTGCTATTAAAAGTGATTCAGTTTATTTTTTGAAATTCCTCATTCTTAGCTACGTCCAGATCATCTCCTGTAATTTCTTCTTAGTTTGTCGCTTGAATTATCCATACAGTGATTTTCTTCCCTTTTTTCTTTCCTGGATTGTTTTGTTTTACTTATTCCAAGCAGTGATAATCTCTCTCTCTCTCTCTCTCTCTCTATATATATATATATATATATATATATATATATATATATATATATATATGTGCTTAATTGAAGTCAATCCTAATTTTGAAAATTAATTAGTTAATAATTAATGAATTAAGTAATTAATTTTCAAAATAAGGTATGATTTCAATTGAGCACATATCCACCAAAAATTGTCGGCTCAAAAGCCATATCAAATAAACACATTGTTTGTTTACTTACTCTCATATATATATATATATATATATATATATATATATATATATATATATATATATATATAAGTCTATCTCCTTTTCACTAGTGCTAGAACACGGAGATTGTTTTTGCGTCTGAGGTGGAGCGCCGCACCTACCATCAGCTCCTTACTTTACCGCACAGATTTCCGTGCTACTCAGACGCTGAGTTGACGAGGGCCGTTATTGAACCAAGAACGTTGTGGTTCCCACTTGGACACTCTACCGACTTAGCCGATAGTATCAATCATTTTCTCTATTGAATTCACTTACGTAGTAGTTTCGCTACGCTAATCCAATAATTCTGGTGGTATATTGAATACTACTGGGGGCACTTTGGATAGTTGTAATGAAGTTGAGTCCCCGAAACCACGTTCGATCCAAAGGTTAGTATCTGATGAAAGTACTATTGTAATCCGTCCTACATTAAACAAATACACATAATCTTTTCTCCAAGTTAGACACCATTGGGAAGTTAACCACACACTATATTTTGATGTTTTAAAAAAGTTCAAGGGGAACACAATTGAAAAGAGATAAATCCATTTTCCCTGTAACCCACTCACCCTAAAAAAACGCCAAATTACACGCAATACTACTTAACGTCTAGAAGTAACATTACACTAATACCTAACCCCTCTCAATACTCAACATAAAAAACACAAAAAAATCAATTTTCTTACGACTTGTCACAATTTAAGAATTATCCAATTACTTTTTAGTTAAAATATTCCAAAACCACTTAGTATATAATTTTCTAAATGATTTTCAACATACAAACCCTCTTCCAATGAAAATCAATTAACATCTAGTGAATTGACTTCTTTAATCGTCAGGCAACAATTAATATAAATATCTCCTTAGTCTAGTAATATTTAGATTACACTGATTTACAAAAAATATTTTTTGTCTGAGGCAAGAATGTGAATAGGTGTTTTTTTTACTAATTTGGGTGTGCTGAATTCAAATTTATATACAGTTTTGCTCTATCACCTCTAGTTTTCTGTCTTTTAAATGGTCTCATTTTAGTATATACAGAGTATATACGTGCTTATTTCAACAGCAGCTTATTACAGATAAAACAGGATAGATAAAGAACATTGACGGAATAAATATACTTGGATGACACAATGTACACAATTCATAGTACCGCAGACAGTTAGAAGTGTGTTTTCTTAGATGATCTGCTGTATTTTGCCCCCGGGATGTCACGCAAGAGCATCCAGCATAAGTCTCCCATCATGCCGGGGTTCCACTTGCCTTGGTAGTTGCTCTCCATCTTCGTAATGTCTTAGTGGAATCTTTCTCCGTGCTCATTCCTCACTGCTCCAAGGTTTGGAGGGAAGAAGCTGAGGTGGGAATGGAGAAAATGAGTTTTGAGTGACATTCGGCATCCCATATCCTCATAAGTCTTTAGCAACTTCTCAATACAGGCTTGGTAATTTGGTACGAGTGTGCTACCAAAGAAGCCACTACAGACTTAAATGCTTCACATGCTCTCAGTTCCTTTAAGGTAAGAAGCTCCTCAAAATCAGTATCCTTCAGCACTTCTCGGATCTGAGCTTAGCAGCACTGAGACCTGGGAACACAGAACACAAGTGTTGGAAGGCAGCACCATTTTTGTACATGGCCTTCACGAAATTCTTCATCAAACCAAGCTTGATGTGAAGAGAAGGAGGAAGCACCTTATTCATGTCAACCCGAGGATTCTCTTTGATGCTGTATTCGCTGTTGATTGAGACGTGTTGGCTACGCTTAACTGACCAAACCCGTATTGATATATAGCTATATATATATATATATATATATATTATATATATATATATATATATAATATATGCTATCACTTACATTTATTTCATAATAACTAAAAAAGTAGACATAAGTCACACAATATTAGAAATTAACCCTGAATACATATACGCCTTTATGTACAGTATGTGTACAAAATGTACAGTATGCATATCTAAAACCTAGAGGTGATGAGTAAAAACGGATTTCAAATCTGAATTCTGCACCCCCAAATTAAGTTAAACTGTTAAAACAGCTATTTTTGTGCTTGCCTCAATTTCTTTGTGAACCAGTTTTATTAACTAAAAAATATTAAACAAGAACAAATATAAAAATATAACACTTATTTCAATGTTATTTTAATTGATTTCTATATAACATTATATATAGTGTTGCTTTTAATACATTTGAGAATAACATGATAGTATTAGAAATCAGTAACAGCAAATAAGTAATACCATTTAGATTATTAATTCAAAATAGCAGGTAGGTAAATTGTATTTCTGAAATATTAGTCTATTGGAAGATTTACATTCATTCATGCTTAAAAAAACATATTTTTATTTTTTAAAACGTAGACAACAAATAAGCGAAGCATATGCGAAAACTTTACAATTAAGAAAAATCTATATATAGGCTGACAAGTCTTGCGGACGGACAATCCAGTGCAATGAACACATTACCCTAAAACACCCGAGATGGATTGATGTGCTGTTAAAATCAACCGATCGATCTGTTAATCAATCAAATATCAAAAACGTTACCTAGGAAATCCTCGACACAGAAGCCTGTAGACATTTTTCCACTCATTCGTCCGGCGATGGGGTAGTAGAATACGCCGTATGCAGCTCTTCATATTATATATATATATATATATATATATATATATATATATATATATATATATTATATATATATATATTTACCAACCCATCCACACGAGCAGGATGCGACACAAGGTCAATTTCTTAAGCGGAGTTTTACAGGTTTGAATTCAAAGTTTTCCTTCTCCTATACCGATTACCTAACCAAGGTTAAAGAGCCCAGTCTGCCCTACTATTTACCCATAGCTGGAGGGAGAGTAGGATTCATACCTTTTCCAAGGGTATTAGCACTAAGTAAAATGCTATTCATGTTATATAGTCATTCGTAGACCCGTATAACATAGAGAGAGATAGAGAGAAAGAGAGAGACAGAGAGAGAGAGAGAGAGAGAGAGAGAGAGAAAGACAAACTGAGAGAGAGAGAGAGACATTAGGGAGAGACAGGCAGAGTTGTGTGTGTTGTGACTTGTTTGTTACTTCTTCCTTTTTATCTTCTTCGCCTAGTGGCTGTTTCATCTTTACTTCTATGGCCGTCGTGTCGTCTAGTCTCTTCTTGTCTGGTTGCTGTCTCTAACTAATTGCTTCTTTTTAAGTCATGCATTAATCAACCACAAGACTTGGTTTTTCTTTGATCAAAGATTTATTTCTGCATTGCCCATTTCTTATTTCACCGTGAGGCTAAGTTAGGTAAATTTGGTAAGCAAAAAGTTAACCTTGGTTTTGCAATGAAAACTCTCAATTCAAACAAAACTTCAGAGATGCTCCTCATTCCCCAAACCTTCAAAACTGGAACCTCACCATCAGATAGAGTTTAACGTCATTCCCAGGACATATAGACCCTCAGTCACCGCCTTCTAGCACCCATATGATAAAAACGGCTGAGGCTTGCCATAAGGGCAATAGGGTTGGGAAAATTATATAGGTGCTAGGGCTTGACGTGACGAGCCGATTGATCGGAGGGCCTCTCCGACCGCCCGTCTAGCCCAAGAAAGGACCAAAGTGGAGTTTTGCAAGTCATGGACTGCTAATCCACCTGGGTTCCAACCTGAAGCATCACAGGTCGCCACTCATGGCCAACAGTTGGCCCCATTTTGGGAGACTTACCCCTCTGCAGAGGTGCAGTCGGTACATTCTAACACCCCACCGACAGGTTGGATATTGCCTTTGTGTTGCATCCTGCTAGTGCGGAGGGTTTTTGGGTAAATACATACGTACGACTATTATTTTCAAATTTATCACTGTCAATTTATGCTTTTTCTCTCTACCTCCTTTATCAACTTCACAGGCTACAACGTCTCTTCCAGTTAATTACCTCTGTAATTAATTTAAACTTTCCATCTATGCTCTTTCCCATTAGACATATGTGGCATTCGTATATTACACAATACAAAATGTTAAAACAAAAACATCTCAGGGCCATCTGTGTCCCTTCTGGAATCATCTCCCTAAAATTCTTCACAACCAGTCAACATCATCAAGTCGTGTTGATAGCACGGATTTCCATGACACTCTCACGCCACAGGTCCCTATTGGTTATTGCAGCAGTCAGGTGCTCCTTGCGACATCCAGTATCCCCGCATAATTGGCCAATGTAAGTTTTTGCTGGTCGGCCTACTCTATCCTGTCCATGTGATGGTGTCCAGAAGAGAGCGTCAGTAATGTGTACGACCGTTACATTGTCCTAAAATGCTGGTCACAAACCCACGTGAGCAAAGGTCTTTCCAGAACTTTTCACCCGCGGCCTGAGGACATCTGTTCTTTTTTTATTTTTCTCAACAGTTTACCATCAAAGATTTCCCACCAACAACAAATAAACATGAAGGCACATGGTATAATGGTTAGAGTTGTAGGAAATGGACTCGTTGACCCGAGTTAAAATTCTGGGCGAAGCTGTTTGCATTTCACATAGCGCTAATACATTTGGGAAAGATATGAATCAAACTACTCACCCTCCAACTATGGGTAAATAGTAGAGCTGACTGGGCTCTTTAAACTTGGTTAGGCAACCAGTCTAGGAGAAAGAAAACTCTGCATACAAATCTGTTATACTCCGCTTAAGAAATTGACCTTGTGTCACATCCTGCTCGTGCGGAGGGATTGTTAAATATATATACATTAAACCACCACAAAAAATTCTACACTATGAATCATATATGTATAATTCAAATAAAAATAAAGTTGTGCCAAAATACAATCAAAACACACACTGCGCCGAAACAGTATATTCAATTAGACATCGACTGTACCCTAGATTTACTATCTTGGCAATCTCGCTTCGAATCTAACCACACTATATTCGGCTAGTTAACATACAATGATGCTGATAGCATTTTGATTTAGAATGTCTTGGACGCACATATTTGCTTTAAATGATTAAAAGGGTTAGTGTAGCATTAACTTTAGGTTTATAGCTAGCTTTAGGGTTAGGTTAGGGTTAGGGCTAGGGTTAGATTTAGAGTTAGCGTTAGGGTTAAGGCTATCATTGGGTTAGGGTTAGGGTTAGGGTTGTGGCTCGGCTTAGGGTTAGGGATGGTGTTAGACCTAGGATTCGGGTTAAGGTTAGGTTTATGGCTAGGTTTATGGTTATGGTTGGGACCAGGGTTAGGGTTAGGGTTAAGACTAGGTACGGATTAGGTTAGGATTATGGCTAGGGTTAGGGTTAAGGTTAGGTTTGTTAGGGTTAAGGTTAGGGATAGGATTAGGGTTAAGACTAGGGTTAGCATTAGGGCTAGTGTTAGAATTAGGGCTATGGTTAGGTTTTAGTTAGGGTTAGGGTTAGGTCTAAGGTTAAGGCTAGGGTTAGGTTTAAAATTAGTGATAAGGCTAGGGTTAGGGTTAGTTTTAGGGGAATGTCTAGATTTAGTGTTTGTTTTAGGGTTATGGTTAAGGCTAGGTTTAGAGTTAGGCTTAGGTCTAGGTAGAGGGTCAGGGTTTGAGTTATGTTTAACCCTAACTCTAGACTTAACCCTAACCCTAAACCTAACCGTAAAACATAACCCTAAACCTAGTCTTCACCCTAAGCCTAAACTTAGCCTTAACCGTAAGCGTAACCCTAACCCTAAACCTAGTCCTAACCCTTACATTAACACTAACACTAACGCTAGCCTTAGCCCTAACCCTCGCCTTATTCCTAACGCTAACCATAAACGTGGACAACCCTATCCCAAACCCTAACCATAATCTTTGACTAAACCCAAAACTTAAACCTAACCCTGACCCTATCCTTAACCCTAACCCTAATCCTAGCCCTTATGTCACATCCTAGACTTAACCTTAACTCTAACCCTAGCCTTAACCCTAACACTAGATCTGACACTAACCTTAATCTTAACCCTGATCCTAGCCTTAAACCTAACCATAACCCTAGCCCTAACCCTAATATTAACCCTTACCTTAACCCTAAACTTAATCCTAGCCCTAACCTTAGCCTTAACACTAACATTAGACCCAACGACTGCCTTTACTCTAATCCTAACCCTACAACTAACCCTAAACCTACAATTAACCCTAACCTTGACCCTAGCCTTAACCCTAACACTAGACCTGGCCCTAGGATTAATCTTAAAAATAACCCTAACCCTATCCCGAACACTAGCCCTAACACTAACACTAACCCTAACCCTAGCCTTAACCCTAACACTAACCCTAACCCTAAATTTAAAACAAACCCTTACGCTAGCGCTCAGCAATACTGAATAAAATATTTGTCCGAGAAATATTTAAATATTTAAGCCCCCCAACAACCCGAAGAACAATAAATCATAGATACATCTATATATAAATACCCGTGTTCTTTACTCATCCGACCGTTATCATCTAGCAACAAGCTCTGTTTGAAATGAGACCGTCCAAATCGTCCAAGATAAAATGCAAAAATGTAAATCCTGATTATATGGTTATCTACTTATCCACGGAATTCTTATTTTTATGAGTCTCGCAACCCCAGCTAAATAATGGACCATTCCGTTTTTATTATAAAGAAAGAAAGGAAAGAAAAAGGACATTCTCCACAAAAAAAAATATAATAAGAAAGAAAGAAAGGAAGAAAGAATAAAAGAAAGAAAGAAAAAGAGTTGGCGAAGATATAGTGAGATAAGGTGAGCTTGCGAAAGCGATAACGGTAATCTGTTTGAATCGAATATAATGAAAAGGTGGAAAGAAAAAAAGAAAGAAAAAAAAAGTGACAGAAAGAGTTAAGCGAAGGTTATTATACTTTTTACATATTGAATTATTTAGCTATAGCTCTTAAATAAATCAAATGTTGGAATAAATGAATTATCATGATATTATATATCCACAAGACCCGCTAATCTATCACTATTCCGGTATCTCTGCCGGGCAACAGGTAAGTATAGACATCTATGAATTATGCATATATATCTTCAATATATCTACATATAAATCTAGGTGTTAATCACAATTGTATTAAATCATTTATCTATGTGCCTGTCTTAGGTAAACATGCTATCGATTGATGAGATAGAAGTTATTTATGACTCAAGTTAGATTACGGGAGTTAGATTTAATTAACACCTTTCATATTTCTTTATTCATTATCAATGATCTCTTACTGTCCCAGTTTTCGAGCCTATTAAGACTTACATTCATCACGTTGGTTGAGAGGTTGTTTTCTTGTATGGTATATCAACCCTTTTCAAGTCATTTAATGCCGAATTGTCATTTTGATAAACAAATGATTCCGCCCTGTCGGCTGTGGCGTTAGAATACACCGACTGCACCTCTGCAGAGGGGTAAGACTCCCCCAATGGGGCCAACTGTTGGCCCTGGGTGGCGACCCGTGATGCTTAAGGATAGAGCCTGGGTGGATTAGCAGTTCATGACATGCAACACTCCACTTTGGCCCTATCTTAGGCTAGACGGGCGGTCAGAGAGGCCCCCTCCGATCAATCGGCTAGTCACGTCAAGCCCTAGCACCTATATGATTTTCCCAACCCTATTGCCCTTATGGTAAGCCCCAGCCGTTTTTATCATATGGGTGCTAGAAGGCGGTGACTGAGGGCCTACATGTTCTGGGAATGACGTTAAACTCTATCTGATGGTGAGGTTCCAGTTTTGGAGGTTTGGGAATGTGGAGCACCCCTTCATCACCATTTCTCCCTGGTCCACTCTGACCCGGAGTGGTAGTACCTGTTAGGGTCCCATCTATGGGTTAAATAGAAAAACATGAGTTGATAAACAAAATTGTATTATGCATTAAGAATGAATTTATTTCACAACTTTATCGGCATTAAATGACCCACCGAGGTTGATATGCCGTAAAACAAAACAAAACAAAACAAACAAATGATTCAAGTTGCTTTCAGTAACTGCTGTTACTTAAGGGGCCACCCAATTAATTATTGAACTTAACTTCGGTGATCTAGCGGTACTTTCGATGTGACTTGACAGTAAGGTATCTGATGGTGAGGTTCTAGTTCTGGAAACTGGGGTGTGTAATGTGCCCCTTCGTTGCCATTACTCCCAGGTCCACTCTGACTCGCTGATGTAGTACCTGTTAGGGTACTATCTATGGGTAAGATATGTTTAAATCTTATTCATATTTGATTAGGTAATTTATGAGGAAGTGCGCCCCGGTCTCCTGCCTCAAGTGTTGCTGCCCGGTGACTATTAAAATAACGACCCAGCTCAGTCTGTCCATCTATCTATCTATCTCAATTTGTTCATATTTATCTATATTACTTAGATTTTTTTTATTCGTGTTTGTTTAATGTCTTGTTTTTAGTTTAATTAAACAAGAATTACGACAAAAAAAAGAAGTGACCACCCCTCAAATACATTTACTTGTCGAAAATATCTATCTATCTATCTCCATTTGTTCGTATCTATCTATATTATTTTATTTGTTTATCTATCTATCTATCTATCTATCTCAGTCTATTCAAAAGTATATATCCATCTTCATATCTAAACAAGAATTACGACAAATTACGATAAATAAACAAGAATTACGACGAGCTGAGGTTTCTTATTTTGATAGTCACCGGGTAGCGGTTTTTGAGACGGGAGACCGGGACGCACATCCTCATAAATTACCTTTGATTAGACCGTATTTTTAAAAAAATCTTAAAAAACGACTTTATACAAACTGTAAATATAAATGTATAAAGAATGCGACTACCAAAAATCTTGACATAAAATAACCCGTCACTGCTTGGCATGCCGTTAAAAATATATCAGTCCATGATATCTAGTTATATGACAATTGAAAGATTATATAATAAAACATGGTCACTATATATCAATTAGTTGGTTGGTTGGCTAGTTGGATTTTACAGCATGTCAACACTAGTAGGGTTATTTTATGCCGAAGACGTTTTATTTTATCAATTCTTGATAGGTATTCAATTTTCTTCTATTAAACACATAGATGGGACCCTAACATGTACTACCACTCAATGCTAGGGTGGTCCGGGGAGTAATGGTGATGAAGAGATATTTCCCACTCCCCAGAGCTCCAAAATTGGAACTTCACCTCTAGATTCAGTTTAAAGTTATACTCAGTACACTAAGACCCTCAGCTATTGCCTTCTAGCTCATATATGATAAAAAGGGTTGGGGTTTGCTATAAGTGCAATACGGTCGGGACTATAATAATTTCTCCTATTTAAAATATTAAATGCAAAAAAAAATCCATGCTGCTACTATTTAAATTTTATATATATGTAAATCAAATTTTGTTAATCATTTTTGCTCAAAAAGCACGATCTGGTAATAGTTAAAGTGTATATACATTTACTCAACTGTTTCATTTTCATTGCGTCATTCGTAGATATATAGACAACATACATACATACACACCAACTGCTCTTTATACATAACTAGATGGGGCTACCCTGGATAGAGGGGGATTTTTAAAGTTAGTCACGCAGATCCATTATTACTTATTAAAAGTTAGACCCTCACTGGATGCCCCATAAAATCCCCATGTAAATGTATAACAATATAATAAGAATTTTTAATTCAATAATTTACAATAAAAAATACAATATAAATGAGGCGATTAATTCAATCAATCAACATCATATTTCAATTACCTTCTGTTAATATACAAATTTTAATTTTTAAATATCTTCCCAAATATAAATACAAATCTCCATTATCTTTGCTCAAAAACCAATAGCCCTAACCAAAACATCTATTACTGTAATCAGATGCACCAAAATTATAAACTGGACGAAAATGCGTTAAAAAAATTAATACGTAACAATGTCTCTTCCACTGACACTAACGGAAAAATCAATTTAATCATTTATTACAAAAAATTCAAAACTACAAATCTCGTCACCTGCAACAACTCCTCCACCAAAACTACCCGTCTTAATGAGACCAATATTGTGTATGAATTCAAATGTAGAATGTAAAAGGAGACTGTCTCAACTGCCAAAAAAAAAATCACCACTGCTTTGTTCAAACTACTACCATTCCAAAAACCTCCCACTACCAATTGATATTACCTCCCACTAATTCCTTGCTACTACTCGTTCTCGTTAAAAACGAGACATGAAAACTATTCCATCGTTGATGGCAAAGTGTACTGCCGAATACGTTAGTGTTGAAACCTTCGGTGGACTGTAATACCAGTTCCACCCTGACACCAGAAGGATGGCCCGAAAATTGGAACGGATCAATGAAAGACTTGTCAGACAGGAATTGTCTGTTCAATTCAACAAAACTTGAATATATATATATATATATATATATATATATATATATATATATATATATATATATATATATACTGGGTCGTTAATTGTTTTATTTTCGAAGTTTCCTCCGGACATACACATATACACAACTGCCTTAATATATGTATAGATTGATGACCACTATCTATGAATTATTTAACTGGAAATACGTCCTTATAACAATAAACAAAATAACAATAAATTATACCTAATCATATACAGTAAATAAGTCATATTAGTATGATTAGTTATTCAATGACATCAAAGAACAAATAACTGTTGAAAACCTACTGGATAGGTTTCTTATTCTCCCTATTTCAACATTATTAAATAATTCCTTTAAGTTGGCTACATTTTCCCCAAGTGTCAATTAACGTCATCGTATAATCGATTAGCTGTCACTGCCTAAGCAAATAAGTACCAAATTTTGCCTCTGTACTAATTTCATTGCTTTGTTCTCAAGGGTACCATTCGTCTTTGCTGCCATATCTGCTGGCTATTTTTCAATGACTACAATTCGGCTATTTTATTGCAATCGTTAATAACAACTTCTATGAGGGGCATTAAGCCTGGCTGTTTCGACAAAATAAACACACAGACCCTTTCATTTTTCCTGGCACAAGAAAATGAATATATTTTAATAAGTGTTTTAGTAAAATATTTCTCTGTATTAGTTTGGTGGTTAGTTTTGAAGGCTATCACAATGCAAGTGTAAATAAAAATAAGGTAACTATGGAGTTATTTGTTTGTTACATAATTATTAGATTCCTAATATTCATGTACATTAGCGTAGAAGCAAGATGGCGTTTTAAGTTCAGCTGACGGCCTTGAAGATTGAGTGACAAGCTTGACCTCAGTCCTACCCCTATCTTCCGGGGATAGCCGTGAGAACCGGTAGAGAGGACCCTCTCTTCCGGTTTAGATAGTAAGTAAGTTTCAGTCATTAGCGACTAGCAGCCGAGCTCGACGGAAGGGTAAGTCGAGTTACATGCGCCCCGTCTTAATCTGCGCTGATGTCTGGTTGAAGATTTAAAAATAAAGTAAGATCAAAGCAAATCGGAGTCTTGTGTTATTACCTCTAAAAACTAACAATGACGCAGGGCTTCTGATAAAGAGAAATCCCCAATAGAAGACCAGACCCGAAGTCCCCAAGAAAGTCCAGACCTTAGAAGATTCCAGACCAAGACAAGATGTTATAAGACTCCAAAGACGGCCAGAAGAATAGAGTAAGAAAGAAGTAAGTAAAGAAGAAAGGGTATACAACATGTTTAACTTCGATTTATTCTTAATATTTGGTGATAAAATATGTTCATCAGAAGATTTCTGAATGTCTGAAATGTTTTAGGAAATCTTCTGACGAAGACACCTTCATCTCGAAATATTAGGAATAAATCAAAGTTTAACAAACAATACCATAGTTACCTCAATTTTCTTTACACGTTCACTGCCTTCAAAACCAACCACCAAACCAATATAAACACAATGCTTCAAGCAAATTATAAAACACTTTTATTTCGCTGAATGTTCAGGATGAGGCTAGATAATTCGGATTACTGGGATTATTCGGACTATTGTCCTCATCTTTATCGTTATCTAAACAACGTTTTTCAAGTGTTTCTTGTCGACACGGGAAACTTCTCGAAAAAACCTACTTATCAAACTCGTGAGTCTTTATATTGTAATCGGTAGTCTTCATGGAACTTCGAACCGAACACTTTATTCAATCCACGGGCTAGACTGACGTCATTCCGTTACCCATAATCGGGAACGTCTTAAGCTGTGTTAATGATTTTATGTTACTATCCCCTTGGCCAGAATTGAATCTGTAGCACAGAGGTTACTGTCACTTACTGTATTAAACAACAACTATATCCGTTGCGCCAATTGGACACATTGTGCAACGGATATAGGACACATTGTTTTATGATTTTCTTGAAAATTTAATCATGATATAATTAATTGCTATTCATATCTCAGTATTTGAATAATTTCTTTGTTCATGAAAATTAAAATAAAATAAAATAAAATAAGACACAACATAAAATGGTATTATGCTTATTTCAGTATTATTGAAACTACAGTTCTGAACAAATATAAACGTTTTTTCGTCATACAATGTGATAGCACGTGCAATACCCTGCCCTCATCAGCCTAACTATGAGTGATAACACAGTTTCGGTAGCTAATGCGGGACTGCCACTCGCAGCGCTACCAAGCAGCTTTGCCACCGGACAGGATATTAAAAAAAATAAGATAAAATAATTCAGAGAAGAAATTATAAGATCCGTTCATCTTAAGATTTTTGTTATCAGTGCATTTTGTTATTTAAAAACGCGTTTGTTTTCGGCCGTTGAGTTGATTCCACGATTGCAGATATTACGTAACAACACGGGAATGTTGATTCTGCGAGCGTATCATTCGTGCTGAAAACTTTTAACCTCGACCATATCCAGCTAGATGCATTTTGCACCGGTTTGAAGATGATGTGAGGTGTTTTTCAAACAGCGGCAGTAATTCCTATTTTTGAAAGAAACGAAATGACTGAGTGCCCTAGAAATCAACGACACCCAACCTCAATAGGAATAACATGGCATGTCCAACCCTTTTCCATATTTTCAATATAGTATTTAGTGAAAAAGATACATCATCAAATGATGGTAATGGTGGTCCTGGTAGAAATTGTTGCGAAAAAGGTTAAGATATGGTTATTTCAATATAATTGATACGATAGTTCTCAAGAAATATCAATACTGTATTTAGTGAAAAGATACAACATAAATTGATGCTAATGGTGGTCCTGGTACAATTATTGCGACAAAGCTAGGATCTGGTCATCTTAATATCATGTATACTACTGTTCTCAATAAATATCAATACTGTAAGTCTGGAATAGATATCAAAACAAAATTGAAGAATCAATAAGGAAAAGTCCAACATTAAATATTGATAAGATATGTGCAAATATTAGACTAATCTGGAATTACTTAACAACAGTGTGGCACCCAGTTAGAATCAAACACACTGATCAAGTATATAGCTTATTAGACAGTTGATAATATAGCCACAGGTTTTACATAATTCATGGGTAGCCTATGAATTATGAAAGTGTTGTATACTCTTCTTTTTACTTTCTTACTTCTATTTTCTTCTGTTCATCTTTGATATTTTACGTTCTTCTTCTAGCGTCTGGACTTCGTCTTGAGGACTTCGTGTCTGGTCTTCCATTGGGGATTTCTCTTTATCAGAAGCCCTGTGTCATTGGTAGTTTTTAGATAATAACACAAGACTTCGATTTACTAAGATCATATTTTATTTCGAAATCCCCACCAGACTACCTGGGCAGATTGAGTTGGCAGCGTACATAACACGACTGACCACGTCGTGGTTTTGGCCAATCTAACTAAAATCTCTTTCTAATCTAAACCGGAAGAGGGTCTTCTCTACCGATTCTCATGGTATCCACTGGAAGGAGGATCAGGACTGAGGTCAAGCCTTGTCCATTCAATCCTTAAATGCCGCCAGCTGAACTTATAACAGCCATTTTGGTTTCTACACTACTGTACATACGTATTAGGAATCTAATAATTATGTAACAAAAGGAAGTGTAGCTAGATGTTTGAATCAAAGTTCGTTGAAAATTCAAAATACGAGGCAATTAAGTGGAAAGTTACCGTTTGCGTTATTGACAGGTAATAACCTTTACTTGACACCTCTGAAACCCACCAATAGAAGAAGTGTGAAAGGAAATTAGATTGAGTTAGCAGTTGCCGGCTAACTCTTTTAGGCTGGGATTTTTGTTTTAAAAAATATAACAAAGAAGAAAGTGTTGATTATTAATTATTAGCAAAATAAAAAGACACCGTCCGGGCGATGTAAAAATAATTTTTTTGAAAGATATTGCCTGGGGGGATGGGAGCTGAAAATTCAATGCATAGAGTGTATACCATAAGTATGTAAAATCGCCAAATTTATTAAAGCAGTAAAAAAAAGAAAAAAGAAAGAAAGAAAGACAATTTGAAATGGAAACAGTTCCGATAACTTTAAATATTATATTAGAATAAAAAAATCTCTATATAAATATATAACCCCGGGCATCTATTTATTGAAACAATGAGGATTGTCTAACGTTGCATGCTCACATTTTGAGTATATTTATTCTATGTTATGACGTTCTATTATGTGTTGGGTAATGTGACGTAAGCAGTGACGCAGTTTTTGTTACAGACAAAAACCGGAAGCGAATCTCCATTATAATAGATTAAACAATAAATGAGAAGATACTCAGCCCTACAGAAGAGCCCATCAGAGTAAGGATCAGGCCAGAAAAAGCAAAGATGGTCACCGAACAATCAAGAAACAGAAACATATACAACATCCAAATTAACTCTTCCTAATCAAACCCACTCTGGGACACTTGAGACTAGCCTTAAGGAAGTCTCTATCTGTCTCTCTATTATATAACCGACGTATTATGTAGGTATATGGGAGTATACAACACTACTAGTGGCCTATGCTGGATTCCAAGCCATATAGGAGTGTGTGTGTGTGTGGATGGGTAATGAAAGAGCTGACTCTTCAGCTAAATCGGCTCTAGATTTTATCCCCGACAGGTTCAAGATTCCATATACTGACTTGAAACCTAAAATTAATAGATTCCTTCATACAAAATGGCAACAACGCTGGAATAACAACATCCACAATAAACTCTTCCTTATCAAACCCACTCTGGGAGGCTGGAGACCACCCTTAAGGAAGTCGAGAAAGGAATAAGTCATTTTGTCCCAATTACGCATTAGTCACACAAAACTAACGCACTCCTATGTACTCAAACCAGAACAACAACCACAATGTGAAACATATCAAACACCTTTTACTATTAAACAATTATTAATGGAATGCAGATTTTTTGCTCACATCAGAAACCGTTATTTTAAAGCAAACAATATGAAAGATCTGTTTGAAAATGTCAACATAGCGGACATTTGTCCTTTTTGATGGAAATAAAATTATACCATAGAATATAGACATGAACTTAATCAATATCATACAACATGATCCCCAATGGTGCTAACACATTGTTAAAACCAATTACTAAAAAGTATAAATATAAATACACAACATATATTATTTCCTAATCGTTAGGCATGACATAACCCCAGACGGCTTGATATGCCGTTAAAATCAATCAACCAACCAACTAACTACGCGTGGCGAACGGGTTGGTTAGTTTAATTGTTCGGCATTTCAATCCGTCTGGGGTTATGTTATACCTAAATTGTTATTATTTTATTCATTCTTGTTAGGCATTCAATTTATTTAACAATTATTTTTAAACACATTTTTGATGAGATTTGTAACAGGTACTACCACTCCGGGTCAGAGTGAATCTGGGAGTAAGGGTGATGAAGGGGTACTCCACTCTCCCCTGAGGTTAAAAATCAAAATGTCGCTCCTAGATGCATTTTAACGGCATACCCATGATACGTGAATGGGTTGGGTAAATACATAAGAGTTATGAACCATAGGGAGTTCTATCATAGGGTTATGGTTAGCAAGCTAGTCCCGCACATATATTACTGCTGAATCGTGAGTTGAATCCTCAATTAATTCCCCATACTTCCGACTTTGTGTCACATCCTACCCATGGCGACCGAGTTGGATGAGAAAAGGCGTGCCATCGCGGTGTAATCGTTAGAAAGCTATTCAAAATTATTTGTATTAGATAGGAATTCTTGAAACCATATAATTGTGTTAAATTATTTGTATTAGCAAATTATTTGTATTAGATAGGAATACTTGAAACCATATAACTGTGTGCAATTATTTGTATTGATAGGAATACTTGAAACCATATAACTGTGTGCAAATTATTTGTATTAGATAGGAATACTTGAAACCATATAACTGTGTGCAAATTATTTGTATTAGATAGGAATACTTCTGTGTGCAAATTCTTGAAACCATATAACTGTGTGCAAATTACTTGAAACCATATAACTGTTTATTCGTATTAGATAGGAATACTTGAAACCATATGTGTGCAAATTATTTGTATTAGATAGGACTTGAAACCATATAACTGTGTGCAAATTATTTGTATTAGATAGGAATACTTGAAACCATATAACTGTGTGCAAATTATTTGTATTAGATAGGAATTATAACTGTGTGCATATTATTGTATTAGATAGCAACAGTGAATAGCAAGTTCGATCCTCGCCGAATACCCCTACTTGGACCTTGTGTCACATCCTAAACGTGTCGAATGGTTAGGTAAATGACTACGAATTATAAACCTTTTTAGACAAGATATGATTTTGACTATATTGTAGTATATTTTGTATAAAACCCAATCAGTATCTAGAATAGGGTTTTTCAAACTTTTACTTGATGTTACCCTTGCAAACAAATTTAATTTCCATTCTCCACCAAATAATCAACTGAATATTGGATTACCAATATAACTAATTTACTAGTGTTCAATTGAATTCACACGAGAAAATAATCAGTAAATTATAAATACAAACACACCTGTAATTCTTGAATTACCTTTTTTTAATGGACAGGGGGGGGTTGGTGGGTAGCGAGTACATCATCAACGTTAGTTTGCAGGTTTGTGAGTTTGAATCACAAATCATTATGTTCTGTATTCAAAACACTTCTTTGTATTGGTTTGTTTGGTTTGTTTTGTTTTACGGCATATCAACCTCAGTGGGTCATTTAATGCCGATAAAGTTTTGAAATAAATCAATTCTTAATGGATAATACAATTTTTTTATAAATACATTTTCTATTTAACCTATAGATGGGACCCTAACAGGTACTACCACTCCGGGCCAGAGTGGACCAGGGAGCAATGGTGATAAAGGGGTGCTCCACATCCCCAAACCTCCAAAACTGGAACCTCACCATCAGATAGAGTTTAACGTCATTCCCAGGACATGTAGACCCGCAGCCACGGCCTTCTAGCACCCATATGATAAAAAGGGGTTGGGGCTTGCCATAAGGGCAATAGGGTTGGGAAAATCATATAGGTGCTAGGGCTTGACGTGACCAGCCGATTGATCGGAGGGGGCCTCTCCGACCGCCCGTTTAGCCCAAGATAGGGCCAAAGAGGAGTATTGCACGTCATGAAGTGCTCATCCACCTTGGTTCTATCCTTAAGCATCACGGTCTTTGTATTGGTCCACCAGTATAGGGGAAGTAAAGCTCTGAATTCAAACCTGTTAAACTCCGCTTAAATTTTGTCACACCCTATTTGAGTGGAGGGGTCACATAAAGATAAATTCTCAAGTTGAATTAACATGTACCGTTATATCTCTTATTTTCTATCTTTTGATTTTTTTTGTCAGATATTATTCATAAGAAAGAACAGAAGATTTCCATCTCATTATTTAGGTACTATAGGACAATTTATTTTTATGACACGGTTAGAATGTGACACAAGGTCCCAAGTACGGGGCATCCGGCGAGGGTTAAACTCGCTATTCAGTAGTGATAGATCGGAGAGAATAGCTTTCTAACGATTACACCGTGATGGCATGCCTTTTCTCATCCAACCGGTTCGCCATGGGTAGAATGGGACACAAGGATTAATTGAGGATTGAACTCATGATGGCCGGTTGATTACTCTGTATCTTTGCTTATTAAACCTTTTTCGCTACTCTTAATACTCGTTATGGTTATTTCTATTATTTCTTGTTAACTCTGATACTCGAATTACAAAATATCATGCTTATGGTTAATTCAGGCTGAAAGACACAGAAAGATAGCCGAAGTTAAGCAGCTATGCTCCTGTTTAATACTTAGATGAGTGACCATTTAAATAACAGCAAGCACAGTAAGCAACTTGATATCATTAGGATTGATTCAGCATTAAATCATTCGGAAGGGGTTGAAATGTCGTAGAACAACCAACCAGCCAACCACCAACAAACCAAACAACCAACCAACCTACAATATAAGTACTCCTCGTGTTAAGATAATTCTCATATTCAATCAGATGTGTTGGTCTTGTTACCTTATTAAAATTGATCCTTTAACGGAAGGTTAACTTAAGCAGCTGTTTTAGGGAGAGTTGCGTCCGCCTAGAAACCGAAAGGTTCCTGGTTCGTTACTGGCCCTCACCAATTCAGTGTACGAGTAGGACAGCGGTCTGTGCGGTAAATTAAGAGCTGATGTTAGGTGAGGCGCTACACCTCACACGTAAAAACAAATCTCGTTGTCTAGCGCTAGTGAAAAGGGGTTAGACTCCCTCGCTGTCTGGCTGATACTGACTTTAAGCCACCCATACGACTTACTTACAATGTTGTAAACATTTGAGGAAAAAAAGCAAATAAACGTTTGAAGGATGTCGTCAAAGGTCCGCAAGTACAGATGTTGAAATTTTGGAGTAGATATTGGAAAATCTATCTGTTTGGAGATACGTTCATTTGCACGAACTCGACACAGACGAGCGGACAGGCCCCTGCTTAACACAAAGATTATTCATGAAGGAACAACCAAAGGATTCTACCTAACGCTAAGAAACAGCCAAAGGAGTCTACCTAACACTAAGGAACAACCAAAGGGTTCTTCACTAAGAAACAACCAAAGGACTCTACCTAACACTAAGAAACAACCAAAGGGTTCTTCACTAAGGAACAACCAACACCACCAACTACCACCAGCTCCTTACTTTACCGCACAGATCCCTGTGCTCCTCATACGCTGAGGAGGCGAGGACCGGAATCCAACTAGAAACCATGTGGTTTCTAGCTGAACGCTCTACCGACTGGGCTAACCCGGCCCTATACAATGGTTGTAAAGCCTTTGAATTATTAATAATCGAACACCCCATCCTGAAATAATTCTTTGGAAAGAGTAACTAAATAATCTTTGATATATATATATATATATATATATATATATATATATATATATATATTATTAGAAAGATATAGACATATAACCTACTTAAGTTTGACCAAAAGCTAATCATCAGGGTTAAAGAAAAGGGGCATTATACCTGTATATGTGTGTGAGCGCGTGCATCTGTGTTTTTCTGATACATTGATTTCGGTCATTCATTGAGTTTGATGTGATATGTATATGGTGAGATAGATCTATATAACGAGACTGGGTTATATAGATAGATAGATAGATAGATAGATATGAACAGACTGAATTAGATAGATAGATATATAGATATATAGATAGATACCTAAATATGAACAGAGATATATAGATAGCTATGAACAGACTGAGATAGATAGACAGATAGATAAATAGATAAATATGAACAGACTGAGATAGATAAATAGATAGATAGATAGATAAATAGACTAATAGATCGAACGATCGATAGGTAGACATATAGATATGAACAGAGATAGATAGATTTTTTTAAAATGTTCTTCACGTATATAATCCAAATTTTCATTATTTTAGTTTAAAAAGCAAGATCTGATTATAGTGAATGTGTATACATATTTACTTTGTCATTACTTCGTTTAATTTCATAGTTTCCTCCGGACATACTCACACACATACATACATACACACAAACTTCCTTAATATATGTAAATGTTAATAACTTGTACATAATTATATAATTTAGATTATTTATATCAAATAATTTCCAAACACATTGTTTCAACTAATGAACTCGGTTTTCTTTGTTGTGTTTGTGTGTGTGTGTTAATGTGTGTATGAGTGTGTTTGTGTTTGTGGAAGTGTTTGTTTGTGTGTGTGAGTGTGTGTGTGTGAGTATTTGTTTGTGAGTGTTTGTTTTTGTGTGAGTGTTTGTGTGTGTGTGAGAGTGTTTGTGTGTGTGTGTGAGTGTTTGTTTGTTTGTGTGTGTGTGAGTTTTTGTGTGTGTGTGAGTGTTTGTGTGTGTGTGTGTGTGAGTGTTTGTGTTGTGTGTGTGAGAGTGTTTGTGTGTGTGTGAGAGTGTTTGTGTGTGTGTGTGTGTTTGTGTGTGTGTGTGTGTGAGAGTGTTTGTGTGAGTGTTTGTTTGTGTGTGAGATTTTTGTATGTGTGTGTGTGAGTGTTTGTGTGTGTGTGTGTGTGTGTGTGTGTGAGAGAGTGTTTGTGTGTGTGTGTGAGTGTTTGTGTGTGTGTGTGTGAGAGTGTTTGTGTGAGTGTTTGTTTGTGTGTGCGTGTGAGATTTTTGTATGTGTGTGTGTGAGTGTTTGTCTGTGTGTGTGTGTGTGTGTGTGTGTGTAGTGTGTGTTTGTGTGTGTGTGAGTGTGTCTGTGAGTGTGTTCTTGTGTGTGTGTGTGAATGTGAGTGTGTGTTGCGCTTGTTGTGTGTGTGTGTGTGAGTGTTTGTTGTGTGTTGTGTGAGATTGTTTGTATGTGTGTGTGTGTGTGTGTGTGTGTGTGTGTGTGTGTGTGTATACGTGTGTGTTTTGTTTATCTTAATAACCATTCCATTATGCTCCTCAGTTGAATTGACCCATCTTGTATATAAAAAGACAATCTATCTTTTTTATCAGTAATACAAATATTCCTATCAAACTCTTCGCAATGAAAACGAGTCGTCAGAAAAGTGCAGCGGCGGAACGAAGTTACAAACAAAAGCAAAAGTTGAAAGACATCATAGAAACATTAATAACCATAATTATTCAAGCCTCTATCATTACTCCATCTTGTTCTTATAAATGACGCAGACGTAAGGCATCTTTCCAATACGATATTAAAATTTGGCACACGTTTTAATAACAAAACCGATAATGTTGATCGTCTGTTTAGTGCTAAAATATCCAGACGGTTGATTTCGTTGTTTGCTTGATCCCGTCCAAATTTTGTGTTGCATTATCATGCACCGGAAGAGGAAGCTTCTGGCAAAAAGACAAAGAGAAAGATACAAAATATATATTTAAAAAAGGGAGAACGGAAGAGAGGTCTTCCAGTCAAGAAGCAGGGAGAAGATGAAGAAATAGATAAAAGAAAAAAGGAAAACAGAAGACACCTCTCGGTGAAGAGAGAAAGATAAAGCGGAAGAGAGGTCTTCCGGTCAAGAAGCAGGGAGAAGATGAAGAAATAGATTTAAAAAAAGGAAAACTGAAGACACCTCTTCCGGTGAAGAGGCGGAGAGAAAGATGAGGAAATATATAACAAAGGTCGGTTATCAGATCAAAGATAAAAAATTCGTGGGCATATTTTTGGTATAAAAAGGGTAGCGGATTATGGGTGAAGTCAGTCCCCAGCGAGCAGCCGAGAAGGTAACCTCTTCGCCTCCCGTCATCAACCCTCGGGCATTTCCACTGTGAACACTAGTCGCCGCCTTCGCTAGCCACCCGGCATTTTCATTGTGAAAACTCGTTGCCCCTCACCACCCACACAGCGAAGAAAATAAAGACGGGTCCTATTTTTATATATACGTGTCTGTGGTTTTATTGAAGTACAGTAGTCGGTTATACAACATTTGCCCTCTTTACTAATTCGGCTATTTTTACAATTCTTTCGTCTGCAAATAACTTCTTTAGCAGAGTTAGTTATTACTTCCTAATTACTTTAATTACTTTTACTAGTACCAAATAAAAAGCACCCTTCGGGCGATGTAAAAATAGATTTTTGAAACATATTGCCTGAAGGGTGGGAATAAAATAATTCAATGTCAGCGAGTTTGTACCCTAAGTAAATAAAATCATCAAATTCATTAAAGGATTAAAAAATAAAACAATTTGAAATGTAAACTTTAAATATGTATTAAAATAAAACAAACTATATATAGATATATAATACCAGTCATGTATTTATTAAAACTTGTTTTAAAAAACAATGAGGACTGTTTAATGTTGCATGTTCAAATTTTGAGTGTATTTATTCTATGTTATGACGATTTTGGGTAATGTGAAGTAAGCAGTGACGTAATTTTTATTACAGACAAAAACCGGAAGCGAATCTCCATTATTAATAGATAATATTATAAGAAAAAGATTTAACCATAATATAAAATATATAAATATTATCTAATTATTTTTTATTATTTCTAATTATTTAAAACAAGGAGTTTCATAATGGTATCGAGATTTTCGGTACCTGTTCATACACCTTGTATTCTGAAAAATTAACGTTCCATTCATTCTTCATTTCTATTTTGGTAAATACAGCTTTAAAATCTGTACTTTTTGATACACCTTGTATTCTGAAAAATTAACGTTCCATTTATTCTTCATTTCTATTTTCGTAAATACAGCTTTAAAATCTGTACTTTTTGACACACCTTGTATTCTGAAAAATTAACGTTCCATTCATTCTTCATTTATATTTTGGTAAATACATCTTTAAAATCTGTACTTTTTGACACACCCTGTATTTTGAAGAAAAAAAAACAACCTAATAATGTTACATTTATTGTTTATTCTTATCTTGGTAAATACAACTTTAATCTCGATACTTTTTTGACACACCTTGTATTTCCTATTTAATTATAAACTTAACTTCATTATTCATTATTAATCTCATTATTTTACAACTTGCTACTTCTTCAGTAGTCAATTTCTATTACATTTATTACCTTTATGATATTATCAGAAAAAAAAATTATAATATGCAAATATATAACTATTATTTAATCATAATATAAAAAAAGTAAAGTCGTAGGGGCGGCCTAATGTCGGTATCAGCCAATCAGAGAGGGAGTCTCTCCCCTTTTCAATAGCGCTAGATCAAGGAGATTATTTTAGCATCTGAGATGGGGCGCCACACCTACCATGAGCTCCTCACTTTACCGCACAAATCCCTGTGCTACTCGTACGCTGAATTAGCGAGGGCCAGTATCGAACCTGAAAACTTGGGATTCCTAGCCGAATTCTCTACCGACTGAGCTAAACCGGCCTTTATTCCATATTTAATTACAATGTTAGTTTTATTACTTTTTATTATTATTATTATTATTGTAATGTATTGGCTTTCAATTAGCGATACGTAACGTAGTGGGATCAGTTCGTGTATATGTGACGTTGTGGGACCAGTTCGTATTTAACCTTAGTGGCTTTCCTTTCTCGCCACTACAATTCGTATATTCGTACGTACAGCAGTTTGTTTACAACTGACACGGACCTAGCAGTCAGCCTCTTCTTAGCCCCAAAATTCTTCCCCCACTTCTTTTGGTCTAGGGAAAGGTATCACGTTTACGTACGCCGCGTGCTCCTTCGTTGCGGCCAATTGACTTTATCCACGGGTCGTCCCCTTTACGATAGTGACTTTACTATCTTGTTTGCGTCGTGAGTCCATTCATAAAAATATTTCTTTCGTTGTAAATAGAGCAGACTAATAACACCGGGTTTACTTCTCAGAAGTTTATTATATTCCAAACTTCCTATAATTTTTGAGAGAGAGAGGGTCCCTAATAATCTCTGTCTTAACAAGAGGTGAATTTTAACTGGATTCAACTTCGAGTTTTTAGTCCTTAGTAAACTTCTCGGTGAAAAAGCTTTTCTTAGCCTTTCCTTATCGTCTTCAGCGACAACAGCTTAACTCCCAACTGCCACGCACGCCTCCTGGCTCTAACTGCCTCTGACTCTCGGACCCTCACTGCTCTGATCGCAAACCCTAACTCCAACTCCAACTAACTGATCGTGATTCTATTCACGGCTCTCTTAAATAGCATTTCTAAATAATATTCCAGAAGATTCTTTCTCTAGAATTTTCGACTTCTTTCTGGACTAAATCGAATATTCGATTCGTTCCAATCTCACTGGTCAACCAGAGTTCACCAACCTAAAAGATCAAAGATTTCTTGGAGTCCAAAAGACTGTGTTTTTCTTAATCCTAGACTTATCGTCTGCTTTCTCTCGTTAAAAAGATGTTATCTATCCTAACTACTTTTTCGGTGTTTCCACAAAGACCACCCAGTAACTCAAGATAATCGGTAGTACATTTTTCTAAGGTTCTTTTCCAAGTCTGGCACAAGGCCACAAATATAGGTGCTGGGCGGCGATTACATAACATTATTACTTTACAATTTATTACTTAGTTGTCAATTTAAAAAAAAAATATCCAGACTATTCATTCCGTCGTTTCCCGTCCAATTTGTGTTCTCTTTTCTAATTCGGCTATTTATACAAATTTTTCTTTCGATTACTTCTTTAGCAGATTTATTCATCACCTCTCATTCTTCTATTCAGTAAAATGGTTAATCCTAATTTCTCCAATCTCTCCCTATAACTAATCTTTTACTATTTTTTAAAATTAATTTTGTCACTCTTCTTTGTATGTCATCCAATCTCATTATTACACTCCAAATTCTATGGCTAGACACTGGAGCCCTGACATGTGTACAATTATTCTATATAAGATATTATGGGGGGGGGTATCATTAAAACAACACGAACGAACATTATATAAGTCACATTGTGTTTTATATATGAGTAATTTAGTGTCTGAATTTCTGATACGATATATTATTATTATCAGCATTATTATTATTATTATTATTATTATTATTATTATTATTATTATTATTATTATTATTATTATTATTTACTCCTTTTGAGTTTTCACATCAGTGTTAGCTGACGGTCTTTCACTGGAGTGGTCTGAGTGACAGCAAGTCTCCTCAGGTCTCCAGGACTATTCTGAGTATTCTGACAGATTGCAGCAGTGCAGTGTTCTGAATGGTATCAATCCTTCCTTTGATATCCAAACTTTCCAAACCCTTTTCTAATCCTTTTGGGACTGTTCCAAGTGCACCAACCACAATTGGTATCACTTTCACTTTCATGTTCCATAACTTTTTCAGTTCTCTGGCAAGCTCCAGGTATTTGTCCATCTTTTCATTTTCCTTTAGCTTCACCCTGTGATCTGCTGGCACAGCAAAATCCACCAGTTGACAAGTTCTTTCTTTTTTTCTCAAGAACAGATTCTGGTTTATGCATATACCATTTTGTTGTGTGGTCAAAATCTAATTTTTTGCATAATTCCCAGTGGGTCACCTTCCCAAACCAGTCATGTCTAGTTTTGTATTCTCGTTTTGCTAGTTTGCTACATTCACAGAGTATATGGTTTACAGTCTCATCTCTATTCCCACAAAGTCTACATTTAATCATTATTATTATTATTATTATTATTATTATTATTATTATTATTATTATTATTATTAAACATTGATTTATTAGTTAATCTGTTAAGCATCAACTGAATTAATGGTTTTCATTGATGTTGATAAACAAACATTATATTTGATATCAGACTTTGATATAGACTTTGATATCAGGTTGCTAACAGTACTTGTTATTTCATTGTGTATATGTGTGTGTATATATGGTGTGTGTGTATGTGTGTGTGTGTGTATGTGTGCATATGTGTGTGTGTATCTGTGTGTGTATATGATTTTTATCCACCCTTTTCTGGTCATTTAATGCTGAATCAAGTAATTTTGATATAAGATACGTTGAATATTCACACAGGACGTATAAAAATATTATAAATATCGAAATTACAACTGGCACTGTGATTTGAAACCGAATCGAAGAATTCTATTAGCAAATCCACAAAACAAAATGGCGACTAGTAAAAACCGCGTTGAGATCAATCAGACCACGTCTTCTTTGATAATATTTCTTTTTCAATTTCCCTTTCTTTCATCCGGTCATTTCTTATATTCCTTCCGGTCTATGTCATCTACGTTCTTCTTGAAGTTGCGCATCACTTTAAAAGTCGTGACTTATTCCATCATTCAATCACTTTCAACTAACAGGCTTCATTAAAAACTTCTTTTTTTTATTTTTACCTTAACATACCGGCACCGTATTTTGAGCGGGAACCGAGTCTAAGCAATTTAAATTTACAGGTGATTCGTTAAATAAGGAATATAGACTTTATTGAGAGACAATACAAGACAAAAATAATCGGAGAAAATTAAAGGTTTCGGTTACTATTTCTTTGTTTAAACGCATATCAACTTTCGTGGGTTATTTAATGCCAAATTTGAACTCGAGTTGTAGTGTCTATTTCCTACATATGCGCCTTCAATGTGAGTACACGCTTCTGGTCGGAGTTGTTGTGTCTAGCCACATCGATGAGACGTGAAACGTCGTAACACAGTGTCTGTGCATGACTTCTGAGTTCGAACCCTACCCAAGGATAGTTGTGTCTAGCCACACTGAAGAGGCATGATATGCCGAAACACGTGTCTGTGGATGACTTATTAATATTAATATATATATATATATATATATATTACCAATCTCTTTAAACGAGTAGGATGGGACACAAGGTCAATTTCTTAAGCGGGATTTACCAGGTGTGAATTCATAGTTTTCCTTGTCCTAGACTCGTTATTTAGCCAACGTTAAACAGCCCAATCTATTCTACTACTTACCCATAATTAAAGGGAGAGAAGTTAGATTGTGTGTGTATATATGTATAGAGAATGTATATATATATATATATATATATATATATATATATATATATATGTGTGTGTGTGTGTGCGTGTGTGTATGTGTGCTTGTATATGTATATATATGCTTGTAGATGTGTATAATATAATATATATATATATATATATATTATACCTGTATGTGTGTATATATAGTGTAGATATATATCCATGTATGTGTTTATGATATTCAATGGGAATATATATACAAATATATCTTTACATTTATAAATGTAACAATATATTACCAATATCAAAATATATATGTGTATGCAACTGTGCGTGTATATATATATATACATATATATATAGGCTTGTATGTATATATATATATATATATATATATATATATGTAGTATATATATATATATATATATATATGTGTATATACTTGTATGTGTGTATATATAGTGTGTGTTTATGATATTCCATGGAAATATATATACTATATATCTTTACATTTATAAATGTAACAAACTATATTACTTATATTATAATACATATGTGTATGCATATGTGCGTGTATTTGTACATTATATATATATATATATATATATGTGTGTGTGTGTGTGTGTGTGTGTGAGTGTATGAGTGTGTTTAGGTGTATGTGTCTGGTGTGTGTATGTTCGTGCGTGTAAATGAAAGAATAAGAGTTTGGTAAATAAATTTCAGACTTCTCTTAATCCCCACTTGGTTTCGAGTTGAGAACATCATCAGGTGTTTACTTAAAGACTGTTTACACTTCAAGACTGACAAAGAAAAGAAAAAACGTTTGGGGATTAACTTTTTGCGTGCCGCTACGAATTAAACGTTTCTTTATATTTCATTCGATAAGGAGAATCTTTGTTGATCTTTAAAAATATTTTCAACTTCGGAAAATATTTCTTTTTTTTTTCTTTTTTACTGTTTTAATTTGTTATTTCTCTCCAAGATTTTTTCTTTGCGTATGAAAATCAGTTCACACTTATCAATGAATAACGAGAATTGTTTTTTCATCAATAGATCTTCACAATTATTGAAGATTTTAATCGAAAAGTTAATTAATGAGTAGATTGAATACAACTTTAATCTCGATACCTTTAGTACACACACACACACACACACACACACACACACACACACACACACACACATATATATATATATATATATATATATATATATATATATATATATATCAATAGTAATGGTATTATGGATGATTTGAACTCATTACTTAAAGTTTCATGGTTATGCAATCCTCAGATGAGTCAAATTTTTGGGATCTTAAAAACTACTGGTTTTTAAGATCTCAAACATTTGACTCATCTGAGGATTGCATAACCATGAAACTTAAAGTTATGAGTCCAAATCATCCATAATATAATTATTATTGATTATAAAACTGCTCTGCTTTATTAGCATTGAGCACCTTTTCATGCCAATACTTTTCTCATTTATGCTCTATTCATTCCATATTATATATATATACGTATATAAATATTATACTATAGCTGAGCGAATCAATGTTTGTCTCTTAAAGGCTTTTTTACTGTTTAGTTTAATGACACGAAAGTTATACTAAATTATTCATTAGTTTTATTATTGAGTCATATTTGAAAAAAGTTTAATTCGCTTTGCAAACTCTAGGCAGAACTCAATGGCTAACCCGTTGGGTCACGTTTTGTCTAGTATATATATATATTATATATATATATATTATATAATATATATATATATATAGAGAGAGAGAGAGAGAGAGAGAGATAGCTAGATAGATAGATGGATGAATAGATAGATAGATAGATAGATAGTTTGTTAGGAAATGGAAACGTATTCAATGAAGGTATTTACCGACCCGTTCACCGCGGTTAGCGTGTGACACAAGGTTACGAATATGTAGCATCCAGAGAGGATTAAACTCACTATTCAATAGTAATGGATCTAGCTTGCTAATAATTACATCGCAATGGGATGCCCTTAATTCTTTGTCTATTTTAACCCCATCAGAACGGCTACCGACCAATTCAATACTACCGTAAACCGATGACAGAGGTTCTCGCACGTGTCACTTGATTAACTATAGGTAACAATAAGAATAATAGGATTTTATTTGAATAACATTCAATGGATAGGATAGAGTACCAGAAGATTCCAGAGGGCCTGAGGAAATTATCTCCGTGATAGGCTATCACAACTCTTTGCCTACTTTAAACCTCTGATAGCGGCTCTGCTACCACTGGTCAATTAAAGTACAAAAACTGGTTGTTAGTTCATTATGAACAGAAAGACCCATATTGCAATTATAATAAGGCTTTATTTGAATAGAATGAGTTCTGAGATAAATAGACAGTGGACTTTGAAATATCCCATCATACTGGTTGAGTAGATACTTAGAAAAATTGGTACTACCGTGGGAGAAATTTGGTAGAGTTAAAACTATATGGAATAAGGTATCTACCAAAAACAGTTCTACATGGTACCATTTGGATTTTTTGGATTATTGTTATATTATTGACTTTTTCTATTCATGAATTATTTTAGGAAAAAACTATTTCAGACATATTTTCATCAAAAGCTAAGTAATTATGGAAATTTTCGTAAAAATCGGATCTTTAATTTATTTTTCATAGAATGTTTAAAAAAGCCTCTAGTCATAACTTGTTTTTGACTACGTTAAATTTTAATTGATTTAACGGTGCAAAAAAAGAAAACATTGTATTTCGTTATTGTTATTTTATTGAATTTAACCAAAATAAATACCAGAAAAATAGATTAAAGTGTTCGTCAAATTTTAAATATATAACTATTTTAAAAACTGATCGTAAAATATCTAACTTTACGCTTAAAGTAGAATATTTCAGGCACAGAATGAAATATACGTTTTACTTTGATGAAATATATTTCCTTTCACCTCTCTCTCTCTCTCTCTCTCTCTCTCTCTCTCCACTGTCTCTGTGAGTCTCTCTCTCTCTCTCTCTCTCTCTCTCTCTCTCTCTCTCTCTCTCTCTCTCTCTCTCTGTTCAGTTTTGTCCAATCAAATTCGTTCCTTCTCATCTTTTCGTTAGGTTTCCCACTTTCTTTCACTCGCTTTGATTGAAAATAACTCGTCCTCTAAAAAAATGCGGAAAGGCAGCAAAAATTCAAGTTAGACAATTGCAGAATAGCATTGCTTTACTTTTTTTTTTTTTTTTGTTGAAAACCATAGAGAACTAAGAAACCGCACTTAGTGAACCTTCTTGCCGATTGATTTCAAAAGAAAACATTTTGTGTATATTTTTTTTATTTATTGACAACTCAAGACAAACTTCCTGAATTGCTTTTCATTCTTAAGTTTCTTTGAAATTATTATTTTTTTCAAATGTTAGATATTCGCCACACTTCAGCTCAACATTTACAGGAACCCATTGATCTATTTAAGTTGTCCGTTTAATATATTAGCCATTAATAGGCACCAACACGATCGACTTGATGAATATTAACAAAATATGACAAAACTTATATGGATTGAAAATTCTATCCGAAACAGCATCATTCATGAGCTAGAAAAATGTACCTCTGTAACAATTGTTCGATTAAAGTGGCCCGGTTAACATTCGCCATGAATAGGCACCAACACGACCGATTTGATGAATACTAACCAAATATGACAAGACGGCTATGGATTGAAAATTCTATCCGAAACAGCATCATTCATGAGCTTGGAAAATGTATCTCTGTAACAATGGTTCGATTAAAGTGGTCCGGTTAAAATATTCGCCATGAACAGGCACTAACACGATCGACTTGGTGCATATTACTCAAATTTGACAAAACCGATGTGGGTTGAAAATTCTATCCGAAACAGCATCATTCATGAGCTTGGAAAATGTATCTCTGTAACAATGGTTCGATTAAAGTGGTCCGGTTAAAATATTCGCCATGAATAGGCACTAACACGATCGACTTGGTGCATATTACCCAAATTTGACAAAACCGATATGGGTTGAAAATTCTATCCGAAACAGCATCATTCATGAGCTTGGAAAATGTATCTCTGTAACAATGGTTCGATTAAAGTGGTCCGGTTAAAATATTCGCCATGAATAGGCACTAACACGATCGACTTGGTGCATATTACCCAAATTTGACAAAACCGATATGGTTGAAAATTCTATCCGAAACAGCATCATTCATGAGCTTGGAAAATGTATCTCTGTAACAATGGTTCGATTAAAGTGGTCCGGTTAAAATATTCGCCATGAATAGGCACTAACACGATCGACTTGGTGC
>CM042161.1:70102852-70110352 GCA_023376005.1 Doryteuthis pealeii | reverse complement strand
TCTCTTTTTCCTCTACTTACTCATTCATTTTTCTTCTTTTCTTCCTCTATTCAATCATTCATTTTTCTTCTTCTCATTAATTCATTTTTCTTCTTTTCTTCCTCCATATACTCATTAATTTTTCTTCTTCTCATGTTTCTCTTTTCTTCCACTATTTAATCATTGATTTTCTTCTCATTTATTCATTTTTCATTTTTTCTTCCTCCATATACTCATTAATTTTTCTTCTCATTTTTCTTCTTTTCTTCCTCTATTTAATCATTCATTTTTCTTCTTTTCTTCCTCCATATACTCATTAATTTTTCTTCTCATTTTTTCGTCTCTTCTTCCTCTATTTAGTCATTCATTTTTCTTCTTCTCGTTTATTCATTTTTCTTCTTTTCTTCCTCCATATACTCATTAACTTTTCTTCTTCTCATTTTTCTTCTTTTTCTTCCTCTATTTAATCATTCATTTTTCTTCTTCTCATTTATTCATTTTTCTTCTTTTCTTCCTGCATAATCTCATTAATTTTTCTTCTTCTCATTTTTTTCTTTTCTTCCTCTGTTTAATCATTCATTTTTCTTTTTCTCATTTATTCATTTTTCTTCTTTTCTTCCTCCATATACTCATTAACTTTTCTTCTCATTTCTCTTCTATTCTTCTTCTATTTAGTCATTCATTTTTCTTCTCGTTTATTTTTATTTTTAATTATTTATTATTCATTTTTCTTCTTTTCTTCCCCTATTTAGCCATTCATTTTTCTTCTTCTCATTTATTCCTTTTTCTTCTTTTCTTCCTTTGTTTACTCATTTTTTCTTTTTCTCACTTATTCACTCTTTCTTTATTCATTCATTTTTCATTCCCTATTAACTATGCCAATCACCTGTATGAATTGCCATAAACAGTTATCTTTTTTCTTTTTGTTTTCTTTTCTGTTTGTCGGAAGAAATTCAATAAGAAACTTTCAACAAAATTCTTCATGACGTCTCCCCAAGATTACCAGCGGGATTTGAATCTGTTGAATGTACCGGAATTCTGCCAAACTTGTTCTTTTGGGGGGAAAAAATCACGAACAACATTCCCTGTCGTTTGTTCTGCCAGGACTACTATGTTGTTGTCTTTTTTTTATAGAGCCAAACATTCAACTGCTACGACTGACATTTGTATTGAGTTTTCTTGTCACGAATTTCCATTCGTTTTCAACAGGGACTGAACCGAGGAGAAGGTCAAAATACCAGCTCATTTTAAGTTAGGTGTTGTCAAAATGCATGCAATGCTAATCTATTAGGATATTAATAGCAGTCAATTGTGTGCGCAAGTGCTTGTATGTGTGTAGGTGTGTGTGTGTGTGTGTGTGTATGTACTTATGTTTGTGCGTCTATGTGTGTGGACGTTGCATTTCACTTAACGCTAATAGCCTTGGGAAAGGTATGAATCCTACCCTCCCTCCAGCTATGGGTAAATAGTAGGGAAGACTGGGCTCTTAAACCTTGGTAAGGCAACCGGTCTAGGAGAAGGAAAACTCTGAATTCAAACCCCGCTTAAGAAATTGACCTCGTGTCATATCCAGCTCGTGCGGAGGGGTTGCTAAATATATATGTGTGTGTATGTGTGTGTGCATGTATATGTGCGTGCTTATGTCTATGTATGTATGTGTGTGTGTGTGTGTGTGTGTGTGTGTGTGATTCCGGCTTCCCTTCAATCCGAAATACACAGGAAGCATTTTATTAGTGAGAGGCCACGCGCAAGTCGGTACATATACGTAGCAAAAAAAAAAAAATGTTGATACTATTGACGCCTCAGTTTTCCGCTCGTTTAGGTGAAAAGCGCCCTCTACCCTCTCCGAGACGAAGCGAATAAGAATCTTACCATGATTTTCCCCACAAGATCCAAATGTTTCCTAGTCTCCAATTCGATGCAAATGTTCGCTGGTATCAAGTCAAACGCAAATGCCCAATGGTCTCTATTCCAACACGCGTCTCTGTTCTAGTTAGGAAGACTGATTTTGAAAGGGTCCAAAAGATTCAAGGTAATATCAATCCTTTGCAAGTCTCTCCAGCAAACGAAATGCAATTCCTTTCCCAACAGAACACGCCACTCTCACTTCAAAGCAGTCGTCAGATTTCACTTACCGTCCAAACACTTTCTTCCTCACTCGCCCTGTCAGCGACAGTCCGTCTTTTTTTCTGCTCGTTTGGATGCGCTTATGCAAATTCGGATATACTTGAAAATTGTCCACCAGCTTCTTCTTCTTCTTCTTCTTCTTCTTCTTCTTCTTCTTCTTCTTCTTCTTCTTCTTCTTCTCTCTCGACATTGTTACTGAAGAACAAAAATGCAGTCTGCCCTTCAGGCCAAAATAGGTCGCTTTTATAGTAAAATAAAAGTTGCGATGCATTATGGGTAGTCACTCATAATTCCTCGCAACCTCTATAAAAAGTCCATTCTGCCCCCTCCAACTTCTTGACACTTCTTACTCAGAGTGGGCACAACGGCGCACCACATTCCTTCCTCCCCCAACCACATTCCCTTCCTTGCCAGGGACAGGTTCACAGACCAGGCACCTCGGTCGCTTTGAGTCAGGTAAGTTCGTCTCGTTACTACAAAGATGAAACAAAACTGCGCTGTGGTGTGCGAATGTGGACCTTAAATAATAAATGACTGCACTCACCAAGATCTTTCATCCGGGCAAATTACACTTAGTGCCGCCTGACCTGTACGAAATTTACATACGTGCCAACACAATCTCGAAGCTCGGGAGCCAGCACTCACGATCAGGAGGTTTGTGAGTTCATCTCTGTAGTCAATGCTACATACCCAACAATACATGTGTGTTCGTCATAGATGTATGAATACCTAGATAGCAAAAGGGCATAACTAATTATAGAATGTATACCTACATTATTGTGTTCATTTTATAAGTCATATAGCGTGTATATGTGTGTTCAGAGCACCTCATGGTGTAATGTTTAGCAAATTAGATTCGCAGTTCATTGTCAGGGAGCTTGATCCTCATTAGGTGCTACATACTCTGGCCTTGTGCTACATCTTAGCTAAATGCTGGTCCTGGTAAGCAAAATATAATTCAAAACTCAACGGGGTGGCCTAAAGTCGGTGTCAGCCAGCCAGTGAGGAGTCTATCCCCTTTTCACTTGCGCTAGATAAAGGAGATTGTTTTTCCGCTGAGGTGGAGCGCCACACCAACGATCAACACCTTACTTTACCGCACAGATCCCTGTGCTACTCATACGCTGTTGGCGGGGACCGGTATCGAACTAGGAACCTTGCGGTTTCTAGCCGAACGCTCTACCGACTAAGCAAACCCGGTCCCTATTCAGTTATAATAATACTATAGGATTGTTAAACATCAAATGGCTGTGGGGGTTCACCAGTGTAAAATAAGAATCAAAAGGATCCACAGGTTAAAAAGAGAAAAAGTTGAGAATCGCTTATCTAAACCAATAAATTTCCGCTTCCATTCAAAGACAACAAGGGCTTTATTTTGTATAGTCTTGATAGGAACAACGATTTACGACAATGCTTATTCGATATTTATTAAATTTTAGTTCATACAACACAAAGCAAAGGGAGGCTGTAGCTATATATATATATATATATATATATATATATATATATATATAATATATATATATACCACAGTTTAAAAAACAATTTTTAGCATTATATCATCCATCGCGTGAAAACGCTTCCCGTTTATATAAACGCTAAAAAACTACTGTTTTTTTCAGATCTCAACCATTTGACTCATCTGAGGATTGCATAACCATGAAACTTTAAGTTATGAGTCCAAATCATCCATAATACCATTACTATTGATTATATATATATATTATATATATATATATATATATATATATATATATATTAAGAGTAAGGAAATGAATCCGCCGGTATAAGTATAGATAAAAGGATATGAAAACACACAATACTGTTAAATGAAAATATTTCATATCATAGTCATAGCTAATATTGAACAATATTTCGATTTATAAATATCATCATCAGAGCTTATTTTTAAACCAGACATCGAGAGGGAGCTGAAATTAATTTGAATTCAAAACGAAAACATTCTTGTTCCACAAAGCATGCAAGTCATGCGATCGTTTCTTCATTAGCACATCCGCTGTGCGTTTCTCGGTCAACGACATAATTGTATATCTTTAGTGTAACAGTTTTTGAAAGAAGAAGACATATTTCAAATTCAAAAATAGACAAATTCTCTTTTTCAAACTGGGAGAGTCTTAACCCGTGCATGGTCAGCCTGCAATGGATTCTTTCAAAAAATAATTCTTTTTTTATTACTATTTTTTTTTAATACAATGTAAAAAAATGAATGGTGTAAGGATTTAATTAGGATAATGTGTAATTTAAATTTGGTTTTATCTACACACACACACACACACACACACACACACACACACATATATATATATATATATATATATATATATTGGATGATATGTGCTTAATTGAAGTCATACCTATTTTTTGAAAATTGATTAGTTATAATTAATGAATTTTAGTGGGCATATATGTTCAAATGTAAGGCTAAACGAATCAAGAAAATGTCAATCCCTGAATGTACATTTCGACCTATTAGGTCTCATCAGCAAGGTTATAGACATGGGAGACTGCTCCGTGTGTGACTCGAAACCTCGACTGTCAAGCTGACAGGCGAAGTCTCTAACCGTTACATTAGCTTGCCAATACCACATTAACCTTGCTGATGAGACCTAATAGGTCGAAATGTACATTCAGGGATTGACATTTTCTCGATTCGTTTAGCCTTATATTTGAACATATATGCCCGCCTAAAATCCATTAATTATTAACTAATTAATTTTCAAAATTAGGTACGACTTCAATTAAGCACATATCCTCCAAAAATTGTCGGCTTAAAGCCATATAAAAATAAACACATTTGTTTGTTTACTTAACCTATATATATATATATATATATATATATATATATATATATATATATATATATAAGGTGTGTCAAAAAAGTATCGTGATTTTTTGTACTAATAAATAAATATATGTGTGTGTTCATCCGCTGTGTATGAATGCGCGGAACGGTATGACGTGTGTGTGTTGTAATGACGGTTTCATGTAAATGAGCCTGCACCCGCGCCTGTGTGATGTTAGAATTTATCATTGTTGATAGTATGTCTGTGTCTGTGTCTGTGGGTGTATGTGCTGTGTATGTGTGTGTTGGTATTATATGAGTATATGTAACGGTAAGTTTAATTGTAGTGTTTGTGTTCATCTATATGTATTTTTCGTGTATGTATGTATATGATAGTTGAGTTGGGTATATGACATACAAGGTGAGATCAAAAAGTATATGTGTTGATCTTTAAATTATGATCTAATTTTTAAAAATATAATTTAAATGAAGACGACTTTTTCTTTATCTCACCAGCTGAGAAAACAAATTTAATATTATTTAATAAAGTCTAACGATGTGCACGTGGTCCTAAAAAAAGTTATTTAAGAGACTAACTTTGAAACCCAGGTAGTTTTGAAAACAACCAAGAAATATCCCCAAATTGTCCTGCTACCGTGCAAATGTTTTCTTCCTGAATCCATTTAAGGTTAACTTTTAGTGCATTTGTCAAATGTCATTTTTTAAAATTTTTATATCTTCATTGTTTTTAATAAGAGTTTTTGAAGGCAAAATAATGCAAATTTATGTTGAAAAACATATTTATTTAATATTGAAGATTCAATGGATTGGTACCACAGTTGAGTTTAACACAGATGGAAACTTTTCAACTCTCTGAAGATGGGCCTTGCCCGAAAATATTAAGAGTGAGTGGAGGGAGAAAAAGAAAAAAAATGTTTTTCAACATAAATGTGCGTTATTTTGCCTTCAAAAAAACTTATTACATTTTAATTAATGCTTTTAACACACTATAAAAATAAAAATAAAAATCTTTATTTCAATATCCCCGAGCAGGGCCTCATTATTTTTATAGTATTAAAATATATATATCTGAACTGATTTTCAAAACTTCCCGCAAAACAAGACGCAGCACGGGATTTAACGCAATTTCTACGATCCTTGCCGAACGGAATTTTTACGATCTTTGCCGAACATTTAAATTTGCATTGGAAAATTCAACGGATTGGTACCACAGTTGAGTTTAACAAACACAGATGGAAACTTTTCAACTCTCTGAAGATGAGCCTTGCCCGAAAATATTAAGAGTGTGAGAAGGGAGAAAAAGAAAAAAAAATTAAATAAATATGTTTTTCAACATAAATTTGCATTATTTTGCCTTCAAAAAATCTTATTACATTTTAATTAATACCTCTAACACACTACAAAAAAAAATCTTATTTTCATAGTTTTTAATCTCATAATTTTTTATTATATTATTTTCATTTGTCAAAACCATTAGAGGAATAATTTAAGGTTAACTTTTGTGACATATGTCTAATTTCTTATTGTTTAATTAATTAAATTAGTTTTAATTGTTTAATTAGTTACATAATAAATTTCTTTATAATCATGCCATTTTTTATCACTAATTTCAAATTCTTTTTTTTTTTTCATAATCAACAATTATTAGTCTGACATTTATTAGACCAGCAAGAAAATAGATTTGATAACTTGCAAAAGACCAAATCATATAATAATTACTTTTTCATATATTGATGTTTGTTGTTATTGATGGAAGTGTCTGGTGTAATGGTTAGAGTCGTAGAAAAAGGTGTGATCAAAAAGTCTCTATCTAATCTTTAAATTATCTAATTTAAAAAAAAATCATTTAAATGAAGACGTCTGCTTTCTTTATCTCACCAGCTGAGAAAACAAATTTAATATTATTGATAGAGTCTAACGAGGTGCACGTGGTCCTAATCACCAACAATCTTGAAAATACAAAAAACAACATTTGACCATGTTGAAAAATTGTATATAACAAACCGGAATCTGCCATGGAAAATGGGACACATAAGATTATCTGGGACCTTGTAATACAAACGGATCCCAAAATACCATTCTGAGAATCAGGCCTAGCATTGATTATATTGGCATTTCAGTCTCGGAAGACTATAATATAGTTTTTGTACCCCTGAAGTTACAGCGCCTCCTGACTGTAAAGTCCAATGTTTGAAAAACATTCCCGACCACAGATATCGCATATGAAGGCTGTCCCTGAAGATGTTGATGTGCCGGTGTCTTGTTACTGCTGCTTTCTTCTGGACCTTAGCTTCATCATGTTGCTTCAGGGTGGCTTCTAACATGGACAGTTCTCAACGGAGAGTCTGCCGCCACCAAGGACGATCCTGAGCCAAATTTTCTCAGCTGGAAGGGACAATTCCAAAGCACCTGAGATCATTATTGTATTGATTAACGAAGTGAGTAATTGTCATCTGGTGGATTTTGTCTTTACAGCTGGGGAAAATAAAAGAAAGCGAAAACATTTACAAATACATGGATCTTGCTAGAGAGCTGAAATGGCTCTGGGACATGAACATGACGTTGATACC
>CM042161.1:70097852-70100352 GCA_023376005.1 Doryteuthis pealeii | reverse complement strand
TATAGCAGTCAAGTCTAGCTGTACATATAGCGAGAGGGTCATGTGGAGAGAGGCACTGGTATATGCCTGACGCATATTTAAGTGTTTTCTTACTTACTTGGGTAGCTAAGCTGATACATTATTTCTGTAGTCTGTTTCTTTATTTCTTCTAAACAGTAGATTGTGAGAGTCTTTTGTTGATCAATCCACCTAAAAATACTGAGTGAAAAACTAGCGTTCTTAGATTGGTTGAAATTATGAAACGCTGAGACAAACGGTTCTGAAGCTGACACAAAACATTCTCTTAAGTTGTGTCTGTGTGTGTGTGTGTGTGTCAGTGTGTGTGTGTGTGTGTGAGAGATAAGAGAAAGAGAGAACATGTATGAAAAAGTGAATATATAATATATATTCATTATGCGATGTGTATGTGTGTGTGTGTGTGTGTGTGTGTGTGTGGTAACATGTTAGTTGTTTTGAGAGATTCTAACCTACTAAATTCAATGGCCAAGTTTAGGTCTCAGATGAATATATAATATCTCGAATACCAATTTAATTCAGTTTTGTTTTGTTTTAGGGCATATATAGAAGGGGGAAAAATAGAGGGGGGATAGATATTTGAGTCAACAAGTTCCTGCTGACGGGGGGACCAAAAGGAAGCGAGTTCACCGTCTTCTCGCAGGCCAAACTTTCTTTTGGTCAACACAGTCTTCGTCTTCGACCAGCAGCTGAAAATCCGTCGTCGTCGTCAAAATAATATTTTCTCACTGCCTTCTCACGTATTCCTAAAGCTTCTGCTTGTCACGCCACGCTCCACTCGCTTTGGTTATTTGTGGGCATATTACCCAAACATCCGGGCACATCAGTCGAAACTCGCGTCCGTCCAGTGCCTAAATCGCATTTGTTTTTGCATGCGGGAGGACGCGGGTTCGATCCTGGCAGGCATGACAATGTCTTGCTCTTTTTCTTTTCTCGTTATCCGTCACAGCATATCAACTGCTGCATAATCTATGTGGCATCGTAGATTATTGACAAGCACCTTTACAATAGGCCTGTCAGATCAGCACGTAGGCAGGTAGGTTTCCGTGGAACAAAAAAACATTAGACCGTTGGTTTTGATTTTGATTTTGTTTTAGTTTTTTATTGAGCTGACTTGAAACGTCTACGACAACTTCATCTACAAATTAGATAAAATTGGAATGCCATAAAAGCCAACCAACCAACCAACCAACCAACAACTATAACTCTCTAATTCTAGCTGTTTTGTTTTTTGTTGTTTTTGTTAGTCTTTTGTTTTTGTTTTCGTTTTTTATCGAAATGACTTGAAACTTCAACGACAGCTTCATCTAAAAAATAAATAAACTTAAGCCAGAGGTTGGCATGCCGTAAAATCCAACCAACCAACAAACCAACCTCTATAATTCTAGCTGTTTTGTTTTTTGTTTGTTTGTTTTTGTTTTTATATTATTTTTTTTTTTTTTATTTTTTTTTTATTGCGGTTGACTTGAAACTTCTACGACAGCTTCATCTAGAAAATAAATAAAATTAAGCCAAGTGAAGTCAATGATAATAAAGTTCTTTTTTCGTCTTCCGTCTACGTTAATAAAACATCAGTTTTTATGATTGTTGGTTGTATGGTGAATGCTTTAGTTTAGTTCTACTTTCGTTTTCATTCAGCCAACTCGTGTATTTGCCATCGAGTTGGGTTTTATCGTCGCCATGTTGGCGAATAATCAGTCTCTTTTCATTGGCTCGGATATTATGTTATATCCACGAATTCAGACGTGTTTTTTTTTTCAAGCGCTTTTATAGGTTTAAGTGGTAAAAGTGAACCTCTTGTAGTTAACAATGCTTTCTAGATATCTTGTATCCTTTGAATATTTGGAAATATTGATACATTAAATAATCACACATCGGAACACTTCATCAAAAGGCCTTGGTATCGGCTTAATCTAATTCTTTGTTATTGGCTGATTGCAAAATTTCGGTCGTAATTCTCCTTGTAAATCTCGGATGACGTAGCACTTTTATAATATACTGAAGCGGCTACCCGGCGTCGTCTGGGTAGAAGGCGGGGGTGGAAAAAGTTAATCTAGCAAATCCATTATCGTGAGTTAGATCTTCGCGGGTTTCCCCGTTAAAATCCCTACGTAAAAAAAAATTAAAAAATTTGCGTTGAACCGGCCTGGTGGGGTATCAGAAAAAAAAGTACAGAGACACTCTGACAAAAAATTAATGTCTCCTATTTAAAATAGTAGATGCAAAACAAAAAAGGCCATGTTGACACTATTTAATTTCTATTCTCCAATTATCGTCACAAATATAAATAAAATCTTCATTATTTTTGCTTGAAAACCAAGCCCTGGTGATATTTAATGTGTATATATATTTAACTTCATTATCAAAAAGCAAAATATGTTGACAATGAATGGGTATATATATTTGTCGTTAATTGTTTTATTTTCGTAGTCGGTATTTGCCTCATACCCCACTTGTATGGGCTGGGCACAAGGCCTCGTTTTAA
>CM042161.1:70047852-70092852 GCA_023376005.1 Doryteuthis pealeii | reverse complement strand
TATAGTGACATTTAATAGGTAAAGTGCACAGAGAAAAAAAGCGCAAACATGCTTCCTCGCTAAGAGTTCTTGAATTATACGACTTTTATGAACACAGCCGGAACATTATCAATGGATTATATAGTTATTTACTAAGCTTAGCTTAGATATGGCACAAGGTCAGAAGTGTGGGACATCCAGTGAGAATCGAACTTAATAGCAATGATTTGCTAATCTAGCTTGCTAACCATTACACAATAGAGGTGCTCACAAATGGAGAATATAGGCTGGCACAAACATATAACTTTTGAGTATTTCCCAGTATTATCAGCCATGTCGTTTGGGGCTGTAGAATACGCCGATTGCACATCTACAGAGAGGTAAGAACCCCCCACCTCATTGAGGCCACCTGTTGGCCGTGGGTGACGACCCGTGATGCTTAAGGACGGAATTCTGGAGGCTGAGCAGTTTCGTCACATGTAACACTCCACTTTGGCCCTTACTCAGGCTAGAAAAGCGGTTGGATAGGCCTACTGAGATCAATTGGCTGGTCATGTCAAGCCTTATCACCTTAATGATTGTCTCAGTCGTATTGTTCTTATGGCTAACCTCCAACCTTTTTCATCATATATGTGCTAGAGGGCGATGGCTAAGGTTCTTATTATCCTGGGTATGACTTTGGTCCTTACTTAGGCTAGACGAGTGGTTCGGAGAGGCTCCCTCTGATCAATTGGCTGGTCATGTCAAGCCTTATCACCTTAATGATTGTCTCAGTCGTATTGTTCTTATGGCTAACCTCCAACCTTTTTCATCATATATGTGCTAGAGGGCGATGGCTAAGGTTCTTATTATCCTGGGTATGACTTTGGTCCTTACTTAGGCTAGACGAGTGGTTCGGAGAGGCTCCCTCTGATCAATTGGCTGGTCATGTCAAGCCTTATCACCTTAATGATTGTCTCGGTCGTATTGTTCTTATGGCTAAACTCCAACCTTTTTCATCATACATGTGCTAGAGGGCGATGGCTAAGGTTCTTATTATCCTGGGTATGACTTTGGTCTTACTTAGGCTAGACGAGTGGTTCGGAGAGGCTCCTCTGATCAATTGGCTGGTCATGTCAAGCCTTATCACCTTAATGATTGCCTCGGTCGTATTGTTCTTATGGCTAACTCCACCTTTTTCATCATACATGTGCTAGAGGGCGATGGCTAAGGTTCTTATTATCCTGGGTATGACTTTGGTCCTTACTTAGGCTAGACGAGTGGTTCGGAGAGGCTCCCTCTGATCAATTGGCTGGTCATGTCAAGCCTTATCACCTTAATGATTGTCTCGGTCGTATTGTTCTTATGGCTAACCTCCAACCTTTTTCATCATACATGTGCTAGAGGCGATGGCTAAGGTTCTTATTATCCTGGGTATGACTTTGGTCCTTACTTAGGCTAGACGAGTGGTTCGGAGAGGCTCCCTCTGATCAATTGGCTGGTCATGTCAAGCCTTATACCTTAATGATTGTCTCAGTCGTATTGTTCTTATGGCTAACCTCCAACCTTTTTCATCATAATGTGCTAGAGGGCGATGGCTAAGGTTCTTATTATCCTGGGTATGACTTTGGTCCTTACTTAGGCTAGACGAGTGGTTCGGAGAGGCTCCCTCTGATCAATTGGCTGGTCATGTCAAGCCTTATCACCTTAATGATTGTCTCAGTCGTATTGTTCTTATGGCTAACCTCCAACCTTTTTCATCATATATGTGCTAGAGGCGATGGCTAAGGTTCTTATTATCCTGGGTATGACTTTGGTCCTTACTTAGGCTAGACGAGTGGTTCGGAGAGGCCTCCTGATCAATTGGCTGGTCATGTCAAGCCTTATCACCTTAATGATTGTCTCGGTCGTATTGTTCTTATGGCTAAACTCCAACCTTTTTCATCATACATGTGCTAGAGGGCGATGGCTAAGGTTCTTATTATCCTGGGTATGACTTTGGTCCTTACTTAGGCTAGACGAGTGGTTCGGAGAGGCTCCCTCTGATCAATTGGCTGGTCATGTCAAGCCTTATCACCTTAATGATTGCCTCGTCGTATTGTTCTTATGGCTAACCTCCAACCTTTTTCATCATACATGTGCTAGAGGGCGATGGCTAAGGTTCTTATTATCCTGGGTATGACTTTGGTCCTTACTTAGGCTAGACGAGTGGTTCGGAGAGGCTCCCTCTGATCAATTGGCTGGTCATGTCAAGCCTTATCACCTTAATGATTGTCTCGGTCGTATTGTTCTTATGGCTAACCTCCAACCTTTTTCATCATACATGTGCTAGAGGGCGATGGCTAAGGTTCTTATTATCCTGGGTATGACTTTGGTCCTTACTTAGGCTAGACGAGTGGTTCGGAGAGGCTCCCTCTGATCAATTGGTGGTCATGTCAAGCCTTATCACCTTAATGATTGCCTCGGTCGTATGTTTCTTATGGCTAACCTCCAACCTTTTTCATCATACATGTGCTAGAGGGCGATGGCTAAGGTTCTTATTATCCTGGGTATGACTTTGGTCTTACTTAGGCTAGACGAGTGGTTCGGAGAGGCTCCTCTGATCAATTGGCTGGTCATGTCAAGCCTTATCACCTTAATGATTGTCTCGGTCGTATTGTTCTTATGGCTAACTCCAACCTTTTCATCATACATGTGCTAGAGGCGATGGCTAGGTTCTATTATCCTGGGTATGACTTTGGTCCTTACTTGGCTAGACGAGTGGTTCGGAGAGGCTCCCTCTGATCAATTGGCTGGTCATGTCAAGCCTTATCACCTTAATGATTGTCTCAGTCGTATTGTTCTTATGGCTAACCTCTAACCTTTTCATCATACATGTGCTAGAGGGCGATGGCTAAGGTTCTTATTATCCTGGGTATGACTTTGGTCCTTACTAGGCTAGACGAGTGGTTCGGAGAGGCTCCTCTGATCAATTGGCTGGTCATGTCAAGCCTTATCACCTTAATGATTGTCTCGGTCGTATTGTTCTTATGGCTAACCTCCAACCTTTTTCATCATACATGTGCTAGAGGGCGATGGCTAAGTTCTTATTATCCTGGGTATGACTTTGGTCTTACTTAGGCTAGACGAGTGGTTCGGAGAGGCTCCCTCTGATCAATTGGCTGGTCATGTCAAGCCTTATCACCTTAATGATTGTCTCGGTCGTATTGTTCTTATGGCTAACTCCAACCTTTTCATCATACATGTGCTAGAGGGCGATGGCTAAGGTTCTTATTATCCTGGGTATGACTTTGGTCCTTACTTAGGCTAGACGAGTGGTTCGGAGAGGCTCCCTCTGATCAATTGGCTGGTCATGTCAAGCCTTATCACCTTAATGATTGTCTCAGTCGTATTGTTCTTATGGCTAACCTCTAACCTTTTTCATCATACATGTGCTAGAGGGCGATGGCTAAGGTTCTTATTATCCTGGGTATGACTTTGGTCCTTACTTAGGCTAGACGAGTGGTTCGGAGAGGCTCCCTCTGATCAATTGGCTGGTCATGTCAAGCCTTATCACCTTAATGATTGTCTCAGTCGTATTGTTCTTATGGCTAACCTCTAACCTTTTTCATCATACATGTGCTAGAGGGCGATGGCTAAGGTTCTTATTATCCTGGGTATGACTTTGGTCCTTACTTAGGCTAGACGAGTGGTTCGGAGAGGCTCCCTCTGATCAATTGGCTGGTCATGTCAAGCCTTATCACCTTAATGATTGTCTCAGTCGTATTGTTCTTATGGCTAACCTCTACCTTTTTCATCATACATGTGCTAGAGGGCGATGGCTAAGGTTCTTATTATCCTGGGTATGACTTTGGTCCTTACTTAGGCTAGACGAGTGGTTCGGAGAGGCTCCCTCTGATCAATTGGCTGGTCATGTCAAGCCTTATCACCTTAATGATTGTCTCAGTCGTATTGTTCTTATGGCTAACCTCTAACCTTTTTCATCATATATGTGCTAGAGGGCGATGGCCAAATTTCTTATCATCCTGAATATGACGTTAAACTCTATCTGATAATGAAGTTCCAGTTCTAGAGCTCGGGAAATATGGAGTACCCCTTCATCGCCATTATTCACTGGTTCTCATTGACAGCGAGTGGTAGTACCTGTTAGGGATTGGCACAACTGTATTGTTTTAATGGCTAAACTCCTTTTTTATCATATATGTGCTAGAAGGCGATGGCTGAGGGTCATAGTGTCATGTGCATCGTGAGGTTCTAAATCTGGAGCTCTGAAGATCGTTGCATATCCCTTCATGGCCATAACACCCAGGTTCAATCTGACCCGGAGTGGTAGTAGTTTTAGGGTCCCATCTATGGTTCAGATAGTTTTGGATGTGGGTCTTTATTGTCGCAGGTATAACGTTAAAATCTGCGTTGGTGAGTGGTCAAAAATCGTAACAGGGGAACCCCGGTTGAGAAACGCTAACCTAGATTATTATAGATAAATTATTATTAATAAATTGGTAGAAATAATTTTCATTAACTCCATGTGTATCAATAAATTGGTAGAAATAATTTTCATTAACTTCATTTGTATCAATAAATTGGTAGAAATAATTTTCATTACTCCATGTGCACAATAAATTGGGTAGAAATAATTTTCATTAACTTCATTTATGATACATCAAGAAATAAATTAACTTCATATCAATAAATTGGTAGAAATAATTTTCATTAACTTCATGTGCATCAATAAATTGGTAGAAATAATTTTCATTACTTCATTTATGATAATAAATTGGTTGAAATAATTTTCATTAACTTCATGTGTATCAATAAATTGGTAGAAATAATTTTCATTAACTTCATGTCATCAATAAATTAAGTAGAAATAATTTTCATTAACTTCCTTTATGATAATAAATTGGTAGAAATAATTTTCATTACTTCATTTATGATAATAAATTGGTTGAAATAATTTTCATTAACTTCATGTGTATCAATAAATTGGTAGAAATAATTTTCATTAACTTCATGTGCATCAATAAATTAGTAGAAATAATTTTCATTAACTTCATTTATGATTAAATTGGTAGAAATAATTTTCATTACCTTCATTTATGTAATAAATTGGAAATAATTTTCATTAACTTCATGTGTATCAATAAATTGGTAGAAATAATTTTCATTAACTTCATGTGCATCAATAAATTAGTAGAAATAATTTTCATTAACTTCCTTTATGATAATAAATTGGTAGAAATAATTTTCATTACCTTCATTTATGATAATAAATTGGTTGAAATAATTTTCATTAACTTCATGTGTATCAATAAATTGGTAGAAATAATTTTCATTAACTTCATGTGCATCAATAAATTAGTAGAAATAATTTTCATTAACTTCCTTTATGATAATAAATTGGTAGAAATAATTTTCATTACTTCATTTATGATAATAAATTGGTTGAAATAATTTTCATTATCAATAAATTGGTAGAATAATTTTCATTAACTTCATGTGCATCAATAAATTAGTAGAAAAATAATTTCATTAACTTCATTTATGATAATAAATTGGTAGAAATAATTTTCATTAAGTTATCATAAAGTAATTTTCATGCGCCTTAGTTCTGCGTGATTTAAATGTGAATTCAGGGTCAAATAACTCGATGTCGGTCAATCTTAGACTAAGTTTCCGTAGGCAAATCTTTCTCTCTCTCTCTCTCTCTCTCTCTCTCTCTCTCTCTCTCTCTCTCTCTCTCTCTCTCTCTCTCTCTCGTCATTTAGTTAATTTCCTGTAGTTAATGAAAAGGAAACTAGTCCCGCAGGAAATATGCGAGAGTTCTTACAATATTTTCAAGTGAAACTACTACATTTATCCACTACCTAGGAATCGCTCGGTTCCTGGTTCGATACTGGACCCCGCCAACTCCGCACATGAATATCACAGATTGGGTAATCTATTCTGCGGGGTAAAGTGGAGAGCTGACGGTAGATATTGCGCTCTATCATTCTTTCAAATTTTCTTGATATTTTTTATCTGCATGATGGGATATTTCAAAGTTCACTATCCATTCACCTCTGAACTCATTATATTCAAATAGTCATATCACTATTGTAATCTGGGCTCTTCTGCTCAATTAGTATGAATTAACCATCAGTTTTTGTGGCTTGTTTAGGCAGTGGTGCAAGGGCCGCTGTAAGCGGCTTAGATTAGGTAAAGATTTAAATGATGGTATTTTAGGTAGAAATTCTCCTCTGGTCATCTGAACTCCTCTGAGAATGATGTATAAGCATATATACCTACATCGTCGGGGATTTAATCGAAAGAGGTGAGTCCGGTTGTAGAGAGAGAGAGAGAGAGAGAGTTGAGACATATATATATATATATATATATATATAGTATATTAACCGATCGTTCCATACATTGTTTACACATTTTTGACGGGAATTATGCTAGTATCGTAATAAAGCAACGTTTAATAACACTGGTTTACAAAAAAATGTTTTTGTCTCAGGCAAGAATGTGAAAAAGTGTTTTTTACTAATTCGGGTGTGCTGAATTCAAATTTATAAACAGTTTTACTCTATCATCTCTAGTTTTCTGTCTTTTAAATAGCCTCATTTTAGTATATACATAGTATATGCGTGCTTATTTCAACAGTTGCAGCAGCTTATTACAGATAAAATAGGATAGATAAAGAACATTGACGGAAAAATATACTTGGATGACACAATGTAGACAATTCATAGTACTGCAGACAGTTAGAAGTGCGTTTTATTAGATGATCTGCTGTATTTTGCCTCCATGATGTCACGCAAGAGCATCCAGCATAAGTCTCCCATCATGCCGGGGTTCCACTTGCCATGGTAGTTGCTCTCCATCTCGAAATGTCTTGGTGGAATCTTTCTCCGTGCTCATCACTCACTCCTCCAAGGTTTGGAGGGAAGAAGTTAAGGTGGAATGGGGAAAATGAATATTGAGTGACATTCGGCATCCCATATCCTCATAAGTCTTTAGCAACTTCTCAATACAGGCTTGGTAATTTGGTACGCGTGTGTTACCAAGGTAACCACTACAGACTGACTTAAATGCTTCCCATGCTCTCAGTTCCTTTAAGGTAAGAAGCTCCTCAAAATCAGTATCCTTCAGCACTTCTCGGATCTGAGGTCCGACAAAGATGCCCTCTTTGAGCTTAGCAGCACTGAGACCTGGGAAGACAGTACACAAGTGTTGGAAGGCAGCACCATTTTCGTCCATGGCCTTCACGAAATTCTTCATCAAATCAAGCTTGATGTGAAAAGGAGGAAGAAGCACCTTATTCATGTCAACCAGAGGATTCTCCTTGAAGCTGTGTTCGCTGTTGATTGAGACGTGTTGGCTACGCTTAACTGCCAAAATCCTTCTTGATATATTATATATATATATATATATATATATATATATATATATATATATATATAATGTAATGCTATCACTTACCTGTATTGCATGATAACTATAAAAGAAGACATAAGTCACACAATATTAGAAATTAACCCTGAATTCATATACGCCTTTATGTACAGTATGTATACAAAATGTGCAGTATGCGTATCTAAAAAACTAGAGGTGATGAGTAAAAACGGATTTCAAATCTAAATTCAGCACCCCCAAATTAGGTTAAAACAGCTATTTTTGTGCTTGCCTCAATTTCTTTGTAAACCAGTGTAATAGTATCAATTGTCATCTACTGATTTCAGAGCCGGCGATGTGCGTCGTGATAATAGACGTAGGTTGGGACTTAAAAGAATTATCGAACAAAAGCACCGTAGCTGATTCATATTCGTCCAGGTTGAAGCGAACAACCATATTAAAGAATTGCAAAACCAGACGCAGCACGTCTACGGCGTTTTCAAAATAATTTTATTCAGATTTACTAACTATATGTATTCAATTATCTCGCGTTCGCCAGTTTTAAAACCCCATTCAGCATTCACGAGACATCATGCACAGCTGATTAAATTCTCCACAGACCTTATCAGCAAACACAACTAAGCTAAGAAATGAAATATGCCTGAATATATATATATATATATATATATATATATATATATATATATATATATATACCAGTTCTGAGAGTGAAAGAATCGTGCATGAAAACCTAAAGCTTCAACTTCGAAAGGGTTACACCTGTCACATTGGAGAGAACATGGAGGGTTGGAAATGTCAGACATTTGGTCGAATTTTGCTTTCTAAGGCTGGATATGTCAATCATAGGAAGTCTCACCTGGGTCAATCAATGCAAATTCCAGAAACAAACAATGTGTCTTGTGCTATCTGTGGCAAGATCTGTAAGTCGGCTTCTGGTCTTAAGAGACATATGGTGGAGCATAAGCATCACATTTTATTATCTGATTAATCTGAATCATCTTATTCAACGGGAAGGAAGTACTTTCAATGTCATATTTGCATCAAACTCTGTGGATATGCAGCAGGTTTGATGAGTCATTTGAGGGCTCGTGCAAGGAAGGGTTCTGGTGGTGGAGTTGTAGGATTGTGAGGACGGTAATGATCTGTAAAGATTATGCTATTGCTTGCTTGTGATATATATATATATATATATATAATACTAGAAAAAACGTGACCCGTTGGGTCACCAATTGAGCTCGGGTTAGATTGCTGGAAAAATCACATGATAAAATAATTTCATTAATTCAAAGTTTTCCCAAACTGTCCAAATAAGTTATTTAAACTGGAGTAAACATTTTCATTTGACCAAAGGTAAAAACAAGGGAAGTTTCACTTAGTTAATTTATAATTACAGTTAATTAAGATTTTAATAATGGATATCTATGACAATCTCTCGCCAACATTACCCTATCATTCATTGCTCTCAGGAGCTCCTCTGTACAGCATTCAGTGTCTGCGCAGAGTTGGTCAATGTATGTCTTTGCTCACATGTCCACACTGGCGTGCCTGTGTGCTGGTTTCCATAGAAAAAATGTCTCTTAAGAGTTTGTCCTAAATCCTCCAGCAGTGTCCAGCATGTCTTGTTCATCTTATACGGAAGAAGTTTCTGAACTAGCAGAGACAAAACATTATTTAAATGATTTTTTGGATTGTTATTCATTTTCTCTACATATTGTTTCCCATTTTGGCCATTGATTTGTGAATATTGCATTTTCATATATATATATATATATATGCGTGTGTGTGTGTGTGTGTGTGTGTATTTGTGTGTGTGCGTGTGTGTGTGTGTGTGTGTTTGTGTGACCTATTTATGTTCAGCTGTCAGCAGACACAGCACATATTTTGAATAACATTATGCATCAGCAGTTCGTGTAAATTCTGTGAGTGGGTAGGTCCGTGGCGTTTTTGAGTGGTCATATTGAAGGGTCACAGTGGCACTGTCAACTGAAAAGATTGCTTATTCATTTGTGAAACAGGTGATAGGATTTGATATACTTGGATTGAGGAATCACACGCACTATTACAGTTAGTCTTCGTGAACCAAGCAGATAGCGTTGTTCTAGCAAGGGTATATATATATATATATATATATATATATATAGTCATCGACAGACACGTGTTTCAACCTATCAAGTCTCTTCAGTGTGGCTAGATATTTTGAAATCCGATCTGTTAAGCATCAATCAGACAGCTTAACCGCTAGGCTATATTCCCCCACAGAATGCGAAGGGGATTTTAAATGTTTTTATGCACACATCTGTATATATATATATATATATATATATATATATATATATATATATATATATATATATATATATATAGTGTTGTTATGGTCCACAGGAGAAAATTGAATGTTTTATAATAAAGAAGGTTCGCAGAATGGATATTGTTTTTAAATTTTTTTTTCCTTTTAGATTAGCGACACGTGTTTCAGATTGTCTGATATCTTGTTCAGGCTTCGATTAACTACATTCTATGTCCCTATATAAATATATATATGCATATGTACACATATCACTTTTCCTTATATATATATATATATATATATATATATATATATATATATGAGAAAATTTTTAAAGAAAACAAACACAGGATGTCATGAACAATGGAAACTCTTTATGTCGATACTTAAGTATTTGGATTTTTAAAATAAAACCTTCTTCAGGACATTGAACATTTGTATGTTGAATGTGTGATAAACTGAACATCTTTCATCTTTTACTCATACACATGTTCAATGTCCTGAAGAAGGTTTTATTTTTTAAAAAACCCTTAAATACTTAAGTATCGACATAAAGTGTTTCTTTAAAAATTTCCTCCACATACTGTCGGATTAATTTCCTCATCTTACTTCCATATATATATATATATATATATATATATATATATATATATATATATCTTATTATAATGGAGATTGTGTGTTTTTCTGTATGTAACCGAAACTATATTACTATTCAAGTCACAATTCCCTTAATTATTTATGTCAAATTCTCCATGATTTCATTCTTTTAAACCTTCAGTTATTAATAAAAATTGTTTTACATTATTAATACTGTTGACCATATCTACGTACTAATAACATGCAATTGTATTTATATATACAACAAAATAGCGGTTTACAGTTTGAACGAGAAGGCTAATTTGCATATTGATATTTAAAATTTTATTTTATAAATATGTGCTTGGTATGATTGATTTCTAATTGTTTGATTTTATCTTAAGAAATATAAACAAAAATCTCGTTGATAAATCTTAAAAGAAATTTATTTACAAGAAGAAATAATTGTAATATTATCCTTTACTTCCTATTTTAACTAAATAGTTAAATTACGAAAATTTACCAATGAAAGAGGGGAGTAATGGAAAATGATGGAATAGTTAGTTTCAAAGTTGTTCTATTTTTCGATTATACCCCCTCTGTTGCAGATCTTTTTATCTGCATTCTTAGTCAGTTTCATTAGCCTTTCTAATTTAATATGATATTTTATTATATCAAAATTTAAATACTTGCACCCGGAGGGTGCATATATTTGCTAGTATATATATATATATATATATATATATATATATATATATATATATATATAGTAACCGCTTCAGCTTTCACTGGAATGGTGCGCCAAATTCAGACAATGTTCAGAGGCTACACACTGGTAAAACAATGTGAATATCTATCAACCCCATCGATTTGTATACATAACCTTTGCACTGTCCATAAACACACATACGCATCGCCAAATACACTAAATACATACGCAAATCACTTCATCAATCATAAACATCTTATGCCCGTAAAAACCTTTTGAATTTTTCGATTTTTTCGATTTTCCTTGTATTCGCATCAACGTCACCTGATGAATGCATGCGATTTTGCATGTATGAAACCTAAAGTTGTGACTGTTCTATTGCCATCAAATAAATATATATGTAATACCTTTATATATTTATTATATTATATATACTAGCAAATATATGCACCCTCCGGGTGCAAGTATTTAAGTTTTGATATAATAAAATATCATATTAAATTAGAAAGGCTAATGAAACTGACTAAGAATGCAGATAAAAAGATCTGCAACAGAGGGGGTATAATCGAAAAATAGAACAACTTTGAAACTAACTATTCCATCATTTTCCATTACTCCCCTCTTTCATTGGTAAATTTTGCTAATTTAACTATTTAGTTAAAATAGGAAGTAAAGGATAATATTACAGTTATTTCTTCTTGTAAATAAATTTCTTTTAAGATTTATCCACGAGATTTTTGTTTATATTTCTTAAGATAAAACCAAACAATTAGAAATCAATAATACCAAGCACATATTTATTAAAATAAAATTTTAAATATCAATATGCAAATTAGCCCTCTCGTTCAAACTGTAAACCGATATTTTGTTGTATATATAAATACAATTGCATGTTATTAGTACGTAGATATGGTCAACAGTATTAATAATGTAAAACAATTTTTATTAATAACTGAAGGTTTAAAAGAATGAAATCATGGAGAATTTGACGTAAATAATTAAGGGAATTGTGACTTGAGTAGTAATATAGTTTCGGTTACAGACAGAAAAACACGCAATCTCCATTATAATAAGAAGATATATATATATGTGTATGTGTGTGTGTGTATGTGTGTTGGTGTGTGTTTGATGAAGAATAAAAAATATGAAACAAGTATTTGCATAAAAAAAGCTCATGCTAAATTAGCAGAGCAATTTTGGAATCTCAAATAAAATATTATGTTACTGATTTGCCCTGACTAAAGTTTCAGGCGCATTAAACTAATGCACCTGAAACATTAGTAACATAAATCAGTAACATAAAAATTCATACGAGATTTTATATATACTAGCAAATATATGCACCCTCCGGGTGCAAGTATTTAAGTTTCAATGAAATAAAATATTATGTTAACTTAGAAAGTGTAATGGAACTAAATAAGATGCCGATAAAAAGATTTGAAACAGAGGGGGAACAACTAAAACTTGCTTTTTCTTCCCTCCCGTCTTTCATTGCTAAACTTTCATAATATAACTATTTAGTTAAATTAGGAAGTAAAGAATAGAATTACTGTTTATATTGTTAATGGATTTATTGGAGAGATTTTTGCTTATATTCATTAAGATAAAACCAAACAATTAGAAATCAATAATAATAACCACATATTTATTAAAATAAAATTTTTAATATTAATATGCAAATTAGCCTTCCCCTTCACACTGCAAACCACTATATTTTGTATATATAAATACAATCGCATGTTAATAATATGTAGATATGGTCAACAGTATTAATAATGTAAAACAATTTTATTAATAATTGAGGTTTGAATAAAAATAAAATCATGGAGAATGTGATGTAAATAACAAAGGGAATTGTGACTCGAGTAGTGATACAGTTTCGGTTACAGACAGAAAAACACAATCTCCATTATAATAAGATAAACACACACACACACACACATATATATATATATATATATATATATATATATATATATATATCCCACCTAAAAGAAGAAAGAAACCAGCTCAGCGGAAGGTGGCAACGACGAAGTAAGAACATTGAGAGCCTATCCCCTCCTCTTCCATTACTCGCTACTCAATTATATCCCTGATATGTAAAGGGGTATATACCGTATTTGACGGCATATAAGACGCACGTGCATATATATATTTACCAACCCCTCCGCACGGTCAAGATGCGACACAAGGTCAATTTCTTAAGCGGAGTTCAGCAGGTTTGAATTCAGAGTTTTCCTTCTCCTACACCGGTTGCCTAACCAAGGTTAAAGAGCCCAGTCTGTCCTACTATTTACCCATAGTTGGAGGGAGAGTAGGATTCATACCTATTCCAAGGATATTAGCGCTAAATGAAATGCAATTACCACGGGCATATTCAGGAAACAAAGTGTATTTAAGCATATATTGGTGAAAGCAGTCTAGCTGTGCATTTCACAAGCAGAAACATAGCTGCCTAAAAGCTATTTGGCAGTACAGGCAAGCAATAAGCAGTTTAGGGTAGGTAAAATACTGAGCGTAAGCTGGGTTAGTAAGCATCATAGAGAAGATTAGCCTAGGCCTACACATGCGATGTATAAGACTCAGGGTAATTTTAGCTAAAATTTTGGAAAACAGTGCGTCCTATATGCCGTCAAATAGGAAGCGCGTGGTGTAATGAATAAAGTCATGGGAAATGGACTCGTTGCCCCGGGTTCAAATCCTGGATGTGGTAACTGAATTTCACTTAGCGCTAATACCCTTGGGAAAGGTATGAATCCTACTCTCCCTCCAGCTCATGGATAAATAGCAGGGCAGACCAGTTAGGCAACCGGTCTAGGAAACGAAAGACTCTGAATTTAAACCTGTTGAACTCCGCTTAAGAAATTGATCTTGTGTCACATCCTATTCATGCGGAGGGGTTGGTAAATAAATATATATATATGCCGTCAAATTCGGTAATATTTAGTGCATTCTAACCAATTCGATTTTTCCTTACATTCTTAGTTCTTGGAATGAACATGATTAAAACTGTACATAATGACCCACTGAAATACTCATATTAGTTGGCTGAGATACTAAGATAATTCTAATTATAACTCTGTAAATCGATAAAGTAATTATTTCAAAAGTTCTCTTTGCATATTTTGGATTAGAGATAAAAGCAAAATGTAAATGCAACGTATTTAATGTTTGAGAATTATCCAGAATTCAGCACCAAAATTTGACTAATTGTACACAGATGAATCCTAAACTGTTTCAAAAACGAATAATCTGCCTTTGAAGAATTTGAAGAAGAAGAGAGAATTAGACAACAATATTAACGAAATAGGAAGCGCGTGGTGTAATGGTTAAAGTCATGGGAAATGGACTCGTCGCCCCGAGTTCAAATCCTGGACGTCTTAATTGCATTTCACTTAGCGCTAATACCCTTGGGAAAGGTATGAATCCGACTCTCCCTCCATCTATGGGTAAATACAGGGCAGACTGCGTTCTTTAACCATGGCTAGGTAACCAGTCTAGGAGAAGGAAAACTCTGAATTCAAACCTGTTGAACTCCGCTTAAGAAATTGACCTTGTGTCGTATCCTGCTGGTGCGGAGGGGTTGGTAAATATATGTTAACGAAATAAAAATTTTAAAAAAACATAAAATGTGTTTTTTTTATTAAAAGATTCTATACTAAAAAACAGAGTACCACAATGCGAGTTAAAATTTATATTTATATACAAAGAACTAGCTTATTTGTAAGTCCGTTTAACTATTAATGTATATACCATTAGAAATCTCAGCATTAGCTTACATCAGCGAAGACCTTTTGCGGTAGTGGTTAACATGCTGGACTGCAACATCGTCGTGAGTTCGATCTCCAGTCGAGATATTAATTCACTTTAGGACCAATACCCTTTGGAAAGGTATGAAAGCTTTTATCCCCCAGCTATGGGTTAAATAGTACCACAAATGTTATTCTACATGTTCTTCTATTCCTTCAGTATCATTCTATTCATAACGCGCCAGCAGTGCAAATATCCATGACAATCTCTCGCCAACCATCCCTATCATTCATTGAACCCCAGAGGTCCTCCGCATAGCATGCAGTATCCGTAAAGAGATGGTCTATGTAGGTCTTTGCTGGACGACTTGCTCTAGCATGTCCATGTGCTGGTCTCCACAGAAGGAAGTCGCTGATGAGTTCATCCTTATTTCTCCAGTAGTGTCTGGCATGTCTTGTTCGTCTTACTCGGGTGGTTTGTGTGACAGGGGGCAAGTGGTCGTAAAACCTTCGGTATAAGATACCAATAAGGGATGGCATGTCGTAAAATCCAACCAATCAACCAACCAACCAATAATATTTCCTAAATTTTCCCGAATAACGGAGTCTTTGAGATGTTGGGGTTTTTGTAAAGGAAATTCAGCCTTGCCTTAATTGGGTTATATTTGCGGGATATGCTTGCAAGGAATTTAAAGAGGTCTGCAATATGCCTCATACATGTCCTTTGGGGTTTAGATGAATTCATCAATCTCATTATAATGAAGATTCGGTGTATGCCTGTCCGTAACCGAAACTATGTTACAGATTACGTCACATTACTCCCAGAAAATGCGTGAGTTCATCAATGAGTAAATCATTAATATACAGAATAAATCATAAAGAATTACTGATGCTACTATGAAATAGATTTTCCTTAAAACAACTCTAGTTATTAGAGTATTTACATGACATCTCACGTATGTGCGTATGACACAAGGTTATCAATGAACCGAAGATGTCCCCCTGGGATCACGCTGTTAATTTTCACTAATAGTCCAGACCCCGAACCCGAAGACCGGATTATTAGGGTATTTGCCTCTCATCCCACTTATGAGCGCTGGACACAAGGTCTCGTTTTTATGTGGGCGCATAAAAATTGCATCGATCCCGTCGGCATTCCTCCTCAAGGGGGCGCCTCAGGCGCTGGGCAATAAACCTAGCCTTGTCCCTTTAAAGGTGTTGCCTGGGGGGATAGCATCCTGGGATGTATTTGCCTCATACTCCACTTGTATGGGCTGGGCACAAGGCCTCGTTTTAACGTGGGACCACCCACAAGCCGAAGCTCATGGGTGGGAAAGAACAAAAATTGCGTCGATCCCTTCGGCATTCCCCCTCAAAGGGACGCCTCAGGTGCCGGGCGATAAACCCAGCCCTGCCCCTTTAAGTCAAGGGGCCAGGTGTTGCCTGGGGGGATAGAGGCTATTAATTTAACACACAGGTCCAGTGACTGAAGCACTCCGGACCCCTGCCCCGAAAGACGGGTTATTAGTGCATTTAAATATCCTGCAATATTTCTTTACACAACTAAAAAATAATGGTTTACAAAATATATGGTGAGGCTAATTTGCATACTGGTTTTAACAAAACCGGGTTTAATAAATAATTACTTCGTGTTATTGATCTCTAATATTATTGTTTTATTCATCAACGTATTAAAATACACCCTATGTATGATTTTTTTTTATATAGAAATCAATTAAAATATAGCTAAAACATATGTAATCATTATATATGCGTTCTTATTTAATTATGTTAATTTTTCTAATTGAATATATTTCATTACATTAAAACATAAATACGTTCGCCTGGAGGGTGCATATTCCTGCTGGTCTAATAAATGATAGTTCATATTCAAGAATGTATAAATCAATATCTTAAAAACCACTCAACCAATGATTGTTTCTGTATTCAGGACCGGGTCTATAAGTTGTTGTTTTTTTTTTACAAAAGAAAATCCAGCGTTGCATTATTGGGTTATATTTACTGGATAATTGTGCTGAGAATCTAATGAGCTCTGCACTATGCCTTATTAATGTCCACAGGTCCTGCTAGTTGATATAATATTCCTACTCTTCCGATAAGCCAGTGTCAACAAGGATTGATCTTATATTTTCCGTCGTATTTTTCTTTAATGTGAGCACTAGCTGCGGCTACCCGGCGTCGTGGGGGATTTTTTAATGTTATTACCACAGATCCCTTATTACTGAATCGTGAGTTGAATCCTCGTGGGATGCCCCATTTAAATCCCCATGTAAAAAAAATAGACCTTGCATTGATCCAGCTACTCTGAAAAGAAATATTTACGTCCATTATCTAAAATATTAAATCAAAAAATCCATGCAGTTATCATTAAATTCTATTTTTTAATTATCTTCAAGAATATAAATCAAATATCTATTATTTTTGCTCAAAAACCAAGCCCTGGTGATATCTAATGTGTATATATACATTTACTTTGTCGTTAATTGTTTTATTTTCAAAGGTTCATCCGGACATACATAAACACACAACTGCCTTTTATATATGTTCTAGAAGCAGCTACCCAGCATCGCCTGGGTAGAGGGGGTAATTTAGTCTCATAGATCCATTATTACCGAATCGTGAGTTGCTTTTCCACTGGAAAATCCCCACGTAAAAAAGACCTTGTGATGATCCAGCCACTCTGAAAACACTATTTACAACATTAAATACAAAAAGAAATTCCATGCTGTTATCTTTTAAAATTATTTTTTAATTATCTTCATGAATATAAATCAAATCTTCATTATTTTTGCTCAAAAACCAAGATATGATGATAGTGAATGTTTATATATATTTACTTCTCGTTAATTGTCTTATGTTCAGTTTCTTCCGGACATACATACCAACTGCCCTTTATATATAGACTAGCAGCGTCGCCTGGTAATTGTTTTATTTTCGAAGTTTCCTCCGGACATACATATACACACAACTGCCCTTTATATATACTAGCAAATATATGCACCCTCCGGGTGCAAGTATTTAAGTTTTAATGTAATAAAATATTGTATTAAATTAGAAAGGCTGATGAAACTAAATAAGAATACAGATAAAAAGATTTGAAACAGAGGGAGTATAATAAAAGATTTGAAACAGAGGGAGTATAATAAAAAATGGAACAACTGAAACTTACTCTTCCATCACTCTCGTCTTTCATTGTTATTTTTTTCTAATTTAAGTATTTAGTTATAAGAGGAAGTAAAGAATAAAATGAGTTATTTTATCTTGTTAATGGATTCCATTTAAGATTCATTGAAGAGATTTTTGCTTATATTCATTAAAATAAAACCAAACAGTTAGAAATCAATAACACTGAGCACATATTTATTAAATTCGATTTTTTAATATTAATATGCAAATTAGCCTTCCCGTTCACATTGTAAAGCGCTATTTTGTTGTATATATAAATATAATTGCATGTTGTTAGTATGTAGACACAGTTAACAGTATTAATAATGTAAGACAATTTTATTAATAATTGAGGTTTAGATAAAAAATAAAATCATGTAGAATGTGATGTAAATAACAAAGGGAATTGTAACTTGTATACAAATATAGTTTCGGTTACAGACAGACAAACCCACAATCTCCATTATAATAAGATGTATAAATGACATTTTATCTATTACGCCTCTTACGAGCTTATAAAGATAAGAGGTCACAATCTCTGATATTCCATTTCAATAGAGCTCAACGTTGGCTTTAAATCTCACTGCAGGTGCCATACACAAGTCATCTACGGTCCATCTTCACAGATTCAGTTTCATTAGATTCCATCGCTTTTAGGCAAGTCGGATACTCGTGTATGTCCGTCTCCCAGTGCGGTATCCGTCATTGATAGCTAATGGCGTCCAATGTCCTCTTGCAGTAATTCATCTAATAAGAAATATAAGTCTTTCATGTACGTCAAGCCTGCAGCCGTTTGATTGATGTAATGGAATAATTTAAAATGCCCTTATTAATTTTCGTCTTCGATTAATATGTACAAGTTATGTTCAAAAGACGATGGATCGTGTGTACATGCTTTAAAGAAGCAATATTATGTAGACAGGTAATACAAAGGTCCATATACTGTTGAAACCTAGTAAGTGTTATTAAATTAGAAATAAGCAAACGGAGGTTGGAAATGAAATGGAATCTTTAGAACATTAACAAAATACATTACTCGCCAGGGGTCTGGAGAAGGTAAACCACAGCTAGTGGTTGAAGACTACTCAGCATAATACTCTCGCATTTATAAAGATTGGGACATAACAATTAATGTTCATATGTGGGATATATAACAATGGTTGCTAAATGATAAATAACCAAACGAAAGCTGGAAATGAAATAGAATCTTTATAACATTAACAAAATACAATACTTGCCAGCGGCTTGGAGCAGGTAAACCACCCTTGGCCATCCTTGGCCAGTTGAAAAGGGCTTAAAATAAGTAAGTCCTGAGTTATGGAATCCTTTGGTAAGTGAATAAGTCCTATCCTGCGTATAGGTCCTGAGTTATGGAATCCTTTGGTAAGTGAATAAGTCCTATCCTGCGTATAAGTCCTGAGTTATGGAATCCTTTGGTAAGTAAATAAGTCCTATCCTGCGTATAAGTCCTGAGTTATGGAATCCTTTGGTAAGTGAATAAGTCCTATTCTGCGTATAAGTCCTGAGTTATGGAATCCTTTGGTAAGTGAATAAGTCCTATCCTGCGTATAAGTCCTGAGTTATGGAATCCTTTGGTAAGTCAATAAGTCCTATCCTGCGTATAAGTCCTGAGTTATGGAATACTTTGCCAGAAGTAAGTATGGCCAGTATGCTCAGTATGCTCAGTCTAAGTATTGTTTCAGCTGCAGAGTACTGTCAGTAATTGGCCAAGGGTATGATCCCATGGTTATCGCCGAATCTATAAATAGGAGCGGGCGTCTACACCTTATATCAGAAATGTCTGGGCACCTCACGTGGTGTAATGGTTAGCAAGCTAGATTAGCAGACCATTGTTAGTGAGTTCGATTCTCACTGGGTGCCCCATACTTCTGGCCTTGTGCCACATCTAAGCAAAGCTTAGTAAATAACTATATCAGAAATGTCTCAACAATTGGTAGAGACTACTGAATTAGTATAATACCCACGTATTTATGAGGATTGGGATATACCCATTAAAGTTCATAGTGTTGTAACGTAACAAAGATTACTAAATGATTACTAACCAAACGGAAGTTGGAAATGAAATGGAATCTTTACAACATTTAACAAAATAAAATACTCGCCAGGGGTCTGGAGAAGGTAAACCACTGTTAATGGTAGAAGACTACTCAGTCAGCATAATACTCTCGCATTTATAAGGATTGGGACATAACCATTAATGTTCATAGGTGGGATATATAACAATGGTTACTAAATGAGAAATAACCAAACGGGGGTTGAAAATGAAATAGAATTTTTATAACATTAACAAAATACAATACTTGTCAGAGGCGTGGAGCAAGTAAACCACAGCTAGTGCATAATACTCCTGTATATATGAAGGTTGGGACATACTGATTAATTTCAATAGGTAGGGTGTATAACATAGGGCTAAAATCAGACTGAAGAGACTTGGAGCAAACGCATTAATATAATTTATATTAACTAGCAAATATATGCACCCTCCGGGTGCAAGTATTTTAGTTAAATTTTATAATAAAATATCATATCAAATTAGAAAGGCTAATGAAACTAAATAAGAATACAGATAAAAAGATTTAACACAGAGGGAGTATAATAAAAGATTTGAAACAGAGGGAGTATAATAAAAATGGAACAACTGAAACTTACTCTTCCATCACTCTCGTCTTTCATTGGTATTTTTTCTAATTGAAGTATTTAGTTAAAAGAGGAAGTAAATAATAAAATGAGTTATTTTTTCTTGTTAATGGATTTCATTTAAGATTCATTGAAGAGATTTTTGCTTATATTCATTAAAATAAAACCAAACAGTTAGAAATCAATAATACTAAGCACATATTTATTAAATTCGATTTTTTAATATTAATATGCAAATTAGCCTTCCCGTTCACATTGTAAAGCGCTATTTTGTTGTATATATAAATATAATTGCATGTTGTTAGTATGTAGACATAGTTAACAGTATTAATAATGTAAGGCAATTTTATTAATAATTGAGGTTTAGATAGAAATAAAACCATGGAGAATATGATGTCAATAACTAAGAGAATTGTGACTTGGGTAGGAATATAGTTTCGGTTACAGACAAAAAAACACACAATCTCCATTATAATAAGATGCGTTTGCTCCAAGTCTCTTTAGTCGGATTTTAGCCCTGAAGAGCATTAAGCAAAACTTTTAGTAGGTTTATCTGCCTCATTAGATTTATCTTTATTATTTGCTCTACTTAGGTATTGAGCACTTTTTACTTATTAGTTTTAGTTTCCTGGCGGTTTTATATGAATATATATATATATATATATATATATATATATATATATATATATATATATATATATATATTTTTTTCTTTTGGCGAAATATTGTACCAATAGATTATTTTTGGTTGGTACGATTATCTTGGTCTTTTCTTTTTTTTCCAAAATTTTTTTTCTCCCCAGGTGATGTTTGCTAGTATATTTTTACAATCAAACTATTTCCTGTTTTTTTTCTCACCGCGAGGATTTACCAACAAGTTTGGTATATTATATTATATATAAGAATAGAAATATGAACAAAAAATCTATTACGTTCGAGTGTTTTATAAATTTCCTTTTGAAGAAAATGTTATATTAAAGAAAACCAAATAAATTTGTCATATTTTCGTTTCATTTCTGTTGAAAATAACATTTATTAAATTTGCTTCATGACATTACAACTGATATTGCCCTGATGATAGTTAATATTGAAATGGGCCGGTTTAGCTCAGTCGGTAGAGTGTTCGGCTAGGAATCACAAGGTTCTTGGTTCGATACCGGCTCCTGCCAACTCAGTGCATGAGTAGCAAGTAGCACAGGGATCTGTGCGGTAAACTGAGGTGCTGATGGTAGGTGTGGCGCTCCACCTCAGATGCTGAAATAATCCTTTTGTCTAGCTCTAGTGAAAAGGGTATAGACTCCCTCGCTGTCTGGCTGATACCGACATTAGACCGCCCAGACGATCTTACTTTTAATGTAATATATATATATATATATATATATATATATACATGCACATACACATATACACACACACACACACACACACACACACACACACACATAATATATATATATATATATATATATATATATATATATATATATATATATATATATATCAGCGCGTGGGCTAGTGGCTAGAGTCCTGGAAAATGAACTCGTCGATTCGAGTTCAATTCCTAGACGAAGCTGTTGGCATTTCGCATAGCGCTAATACCCTTGGGAAATGTATGAATCCATATATTCTCCCTCCAGCTATGAGTTAAATAGTAGGGCAGACTGGGCTCTTCAGCCTTGGGTAGGTAACCAGTCGTTGATTGGGTTTGTTGCAATTCTTGATGCACCAATTCTTTCCGATCGACTGTGCCAAAAAGTGTGAATGGTACAACACAAGCCTTCACCACTATAAACAAATCCCTGTGAATGAACTCTCATTGTGTGTATGAACCCTCATTCGTCGAAAAATCGACGGGAGAGTCTATTATATTATTATATATATATCAACACTTAACTATAAGATCAGGAATATTTACTTCGATAATTGCGTCCACAAACCCATAGAAAGAGAGAAATAGATATCCTAAGTGTGTGTCCTGTGTATGATATTAAATTACATCTGATGGGGCCGATCGAGTTATCGAGATCTGGGGAATGAGGAGTATCTTTCATTGACCTTACTCCCATTTTGACCCTAACAAGGAGTATTAGTAATATTTAAGTTTCGATCTATGGGTTATATATATATACTAGCAAATATATGCACCCTCCGGGTGCAAGTATTTAGGTTTTAATGTAATGAAATATCGCATTAAATTAGAAAGTCTAAGAAGAAGGCAGATAAAAAGATATGTAACAGAGTGGGGATATAATAGAAAAATAGAAATGAAACTTACTCTTCCATCACTCCCGTCTTTCATTGCTGAATTTTACGTATTTAACAATTTAGTTAAATTAGGAAATAAAGAATAAAATGACAGTTATTTTTTCTTGTTAATGGATTTCATTTAAGATTCATTGAAGAGATTTTTGCTTATATTCATTAAAATAAAACCAAACAGTTAGAAATCAATAATACTAAGCGCACATTTAATAAAATCACATTTTTAATATCAATATGCAAATTAGCCTTCCCATTCACACTGCAAACCGCTATTTTTTGTATATATAAATACAATTGCATGTTATTTGTATGTAAATATGGACAACGCTAATAAAAAGCTGAAGCAATTATATTAATAATTCGGGTTTAAATATAAATAAAATCATGGAGAATGTGATGTAAATAACTATGTTAATTGTGACTCGATTAGTAATATAGTTTCGGTTACAGACATAAAAACACACAATCTCCATTATAATAAGATATATATATATATATATATATATATATATATATATATATATATATGTACAAAAATTAGTCGTGTCCAACATGATTATGCACACAAAAAATAGCTCTAATATACAACACATAAATATAGATATGACCGTATAATGAATACGATTGCTTTTACTCACCGGCTTGCGGTCAAGTCATGCTGAAAGCAGCACTTTCTGTTAAATCACCGGAGTTAAGCAGTGATGAACCTGTTCATTCTCAGATGGGTGACCATTTAAGCAAAATCAGTTACCATAAGTTACCTGGTATCAAAATTACTTGATTTGGCATTAAATTACCCGGAAAGAGTTGATATGCCGTAAAATGAAAACGACCAACCAACCCATACAATACTGTTCATGCTTAGATGGATGACCATTTAAGCAACATGAGATACCGTAAGCGACCTGATATCAAAATGACTTGATATGGCATTAAATGACCCGGAAAGGGTTGAGACGCCATAAAACAAATACAACCGACCAACAACCTCGGCATGAAATATCACTAGACATGTTGACACATCGTTAAAATCAATTATTGGAGCAATCAAGTTATTTTGCGTTTTGATCTCCGTCGTCATGTGAACCTTTTTTCTAAGCGGTTCATAAATTTGATTATATAAACCTTGCTTTCTACACGGGCAGACCTTTCGGTAGATCTAAATACCTTCACAGTACCTCAGCGTTGCTGGTCACTCCATTCCTTAATATACACGAACTACAACCTCCCTCTTAGTTAGCTAACTTGTCCCTTTTCCTTAACCACGTGGCACTTCCGGTTTCCCATTATTCTACCGACTCAATTCTGTTTCACTTAAGGCCTTTTCCCGTTCCCAGCTGTCTCCGCGCCGATGCAGATTGTGTCATTTCCGGCTTCTTTTATTTTCGTTGATTCATTTCCGCTCCCCTCCCCCACGAGACCCGGAGTTCTATTTATCGAACCATAAAACGCCGTGCACTATCCGTCAAATATTATGCCGATGCTACCCACACCCACCACGCCAAACTACCATGCCAAGACCCCAAGGGTGCTGCAACCGCCTGGGAGGGAACTAACTGCAAAACCGACAGTCTACAAGATTAGCTTGCACATAACATCCTATGTTAACGTATTCCAACACCAATTCAACGCACCATGTCACCGCCCTGTCGGCTGGGGCGTTAAAATGCACCAACTGAACCTCTGCAGAGGGGTAAGACTCCCCCAATGGGGCCACCTGTTGGCCGTGGGTGGCGACCTGTGATGCTTAAGGATAGAGCCCAGGTGGATGAGCAGTTCATGAAATGCAATACTCCACTTTGGCCCTATCTTGGGCTAGACGGGCGGTCGGAGGGGCCCCATCCGATCAATCGGCTGGTCACGTCAAGCCCTAGCACCTATATGATTTTCCCAACCCTATTGCCCTTATGGCAAGCCCCAACCCCTTTTTATCATATGGGTGCTAGAAGGCGGTGGCTGCGGGCCTACATGTCCTGGGAATGACGTTAAACTCTATCTGATGGTGAGGTTCCAGTTTTGGAGGTTTGGGGAATGTGGAGCACCCCTTCATCACCATTGCTCCCTGGTCCACTAAGACCCGGAGTGGTAGTACCTGTTAGGGTCCCATCTATGGGTTAAATAGAAAAATGTATTCATAAAAAATTGCATTATCCATTAAGAATTGATTTATTTCAAAACTTTATCGGCATTAAATGACCCACTGAGGTTGATATGCTGTAAAACAAAACAAACAAACAAACAAACAAGCACCATGTCAGTTGGGGCTGTAGAATACGTCGACTGCATCTCTTCAGATGTGTCAGACCCCTAATGGGTTTACCAGTTGGACTCTTTCGTAGGGCTAAACATTATTCCAGTGACGAGGAAGTGAAATCTGGAATGTAGAAGTGGCTCAAAGAATAGTCAACAGCATTTTACAGGGCAAGGATACATGCTCTCATTCGAAGGTGGAACAATGTCTGTGTCAGTCTGTCTGTCTGTCTGTCTCTTTCTTTCTTTCTCTCTCAATCTCAATCTCAATCTTACTCTCTCTCTCTCTCTCTCTCTCTCTCTCTCTCTCTCTCTCTCTCTCTCTTCTTCTTCTTCTTCTTCTTCTTCTTCTTCTTCTTCTGCTCACTCTCTCGGTCTCTCTCTCTCCAGACATGTCGTGGTTTAGAATACACCGACTGCACCTCTGCAGAGGGGTAAGACTCAGAGGATTGTGAGTAGCACTTCATTGCCATTACTCCCAGATCCAGTCTGGCCCGGATTGGTAGTACCTGCTATGGGTTAAAAAGTGTGAAAAATAAATTGTGTGATACAACATTCTTTTTTTTTAATAAACATAAAAATATTTTGTTAATAAAAAACTATTTTCATTTGATAAACATATTTGCTTTTCTCTTCTGATCATTTAAAAACTATTCTAGTATAAAAATGTGTCTTTAATATAAACATGTGTCTTTCGTTTAAAGTTTTACAATTGAAAAAATTTGCTATTGAATTAACAACAACAACATGAAATAACTAATTTGTTTAATTAAAATAGAAAACTATGTTAGTATAAAAACTTTGGGTTGTAAATATACATGAACAAACTTTTAAACATTACAGGGCAATTCTAATGCAAAAAGAAATCGACTGTTGTTTGTATACAAACAACCATGAATTTATGTTAAATAACAATAGGTGTTCTTTTCAAAACAGCTCCAAGCTGGAGTGCCTATTAGATACCTGATCCAAATCGAAAACTATTTTAGTATAAAAATCTGCCGTTGGGTTGTAAATATACATGAACAAAGTTAAAAAAAAAACCTTCCAGTGAAATTCTAATGCAAAATAATCGTCTGTTGTTTGTAAACAAACAACCGTGAGTTTACGATGAAAATCAAAAGGTGTCCTTTTCAAAACAGCTCTTAGCTGGAGTGCCTATTAGATACCTGTTCCAAATAACACATTGATTGACATGAAGTGAAATCAACGCAAGTAACTGTGAGAAAATATTTAATGCAACACAATAACTAATTCTTAGTTCCAAAGAGAAACCCGATGCCATTCTCCCCACTGATTAGACTGATAACGTGATTTCTAAAGGAGAACTTTGTGGCTTTTGCATTTCACTTAGGTCATGTGGTATCATTACGTATTTCTCACTCAGATATATCCCGAGGGTCTTCATGTTGCCTAGATACTAAAACACCAGGTCGAATTGCAGGGTGTCAAATTTTACAGCGTCAAGTCTGTCTGATTTCGAGAAATCGATACAATCCTCCTGAACATTTGGCATACGATCGAAGTAACAGGAAGCGCCCTCTTGTATCTGAGGGCAAAATTTCAACACGAAACCTTCCATTTGACAACACTATAATTGAACTACTACTACTACTACTACTACTACTACTACTACTAGGAGGAGGAGGACGACGACAAGGTCTAATAATAATAATAATAATAATAATAATAATAATAATAATGTGATCCACTGGGAATTATGCAACAAATTAAATTTTGACCACACAAAAAATGGTATATGCAAAAACCAGAATCTGTTCTTGAGAATGAAACGCATAAAATTATCTGGGACTTTGAGATGAAGACTGATCATCCTATCCCAGCCAGAAGACCAAACCTAGTGCTGATTAACAACAACAACAAAAAATGAACGCGTCAACTGGTGGATTTTGCTGTTCCAGCAGATCACAGGGTGAAGCTGAAGGAAAATGAAAAGATTGATAAATACCTGGAGCCTGTCATAGAAGTGAACAAGCTGTGAAATATGAGAGTGAAAGTGATACCAATTGTAGTTGGTGCACTTGGAACGGTCCCAATAAACTTGGGGAAAAGACTAGAGGATCTGGAAATCAGAGGAAGAATTGAGACCATCAAGACTACTGCACTGTTGCAATCGGCTAGAATACTCAGAGACCTGAGGAGACTTGTTGTCACTCAGCCTCCAGTGAAATACCATGAGTTAACTCATAAGGAATAATAATAATAATAATAATAATAATAATAATAATAATAATAACTAGCGGGATCACAGTATGGTAATTTAATTATTACAACGATTGATATGTTTACTTAAGAGCTATTGCTATATACTTTAATATGTAAAATGTATGATAATCTTTACTTAATTCTATCTCTCACTCTTGTTCTTTCTTTTTATCTTTTCATTATGTTCGATTGAAACAATTTAGTCTTATCGCCTTCATGCGCCCACTCTTTATATTTTTTTCTAATCTCTTTCTTCTTTTTTTATTTCAAATTATATTTTTTCTGTGTAGCATGTCCTATTTCTCTCCTTTCTTTCTTTATGATAAAAACAGAATGATCCATTATTTAGCTACGCTGACGGCACTCATAAGAATGCAAGCGACATCATGTATCTGAGGGCAAAATTTCAACACGAAACGTTCCATTTGACAAACCGGGCCAGGTATCCAATAGGCACCCCAGGTGGGAGCTGTTTTGAACAGAACACATTTTGTTGTTAACCATAACCTTCATAAATTGTGTGATGCCATTTCCAAACAAAATCCTTTTATTTAAATAAACATAAAAAATATTTTGTAAATAAAAACTATTTTCATTTAAATAAACATATCTGCATTTCTCTTCTGATTAAATAAAAACTGTTATAATATAAAAAAACGTGTCTTTCTTTTAAATTTGTATCATTAAAAAGAATTCCTAATGAATTAACAACAACATGAAATAACTCTTTTTTTGTGGATAAAATCGAAAACTATTTAAGTATAAAACGTACCTTTGGCTTATAAACATATATGCACAAACTTTAAAAAAATCTTACATTGAAATTCTAATGCAAAAAAAATAAAATAAAATAAAAACAAAACCGTCTGTTGTTTGTAAACAAATTAGTGTGAGTTCACTGTGAAAAGCAAATAGTGTTCTTTTCAAAACAGCTCCCAGTTGGGGTGCCTATTAAATACCTGGTCCGACAACCCTATAATTGCGCAGGAGCTACCATGTAATTTCCAAGCAGACTGAAAAAGATAAAAGACTCGTTGCTCCAATTCTTTGGATTAAGGATGTCAATACTTTTCGACACTGTACGATTCCTTTTGCCAGTAGCCAATGTCAATGCCTTTGTAAAAGCAGGGGTGGTTTACATGATGTGATCCCCAAGAGGTCTTCACATTGTTATATTCGCTACCCCTCGGCTACAGTTGTAGTTGAGAGCGGTGGGCTGACAAAGAACTGGTTGGATTTATCATTTCTCTTCGAATATGTAACTCGTTCTTCAAACCGAACGAACAAATATTTTGCTCAAAGCAACTAGCGTTGAATGAACAAAGACAACTTCTTAGCTTCTTATTGACTCTCTTCAGTTATAAAAGTAATTTGTTACAAGAGGTTTAGATAATTCCTCAAGTTATCATTAAATTCCAAGTGACTTGCACAAATACATCGGATGCCTTACATTCTGTAGAAACCAATGTTTACAGTTGAATGTCTGTTCTCACTATAGCTGAATATATATATATATATATATATATATATATATATATATATATATATATATATATATATATAGATTCATCAAACACTCCACAAGAGCAGGAAGTGACACAAGGTCAGTTTCTTAAGCGGACATTAGCAGAATTGAATTCAAAATTTCCTTCTGATGTTCTCACTATATATATATATATATATATATATATTATATACCAACCCCTCCACAAGAGCAGAATGTGACACAAGGTCGATTTCTTAATGGGGAGTTTAATAGGTTTCAAATCAGAGTTTCCCTTCTCCTGTTCTCACTAAAAATGAATATATATATATATATATATATATATATGAATATATACATATATCAAATGCCTATAATTATATATATATATATATATATATATATATATAATATAATATATATATATATATATATATGCTTATAATATATATATATATAATATATATATATGCTTATAATATATATATATATATATATATATATATATATATATATATATATGCTTATATATGCTTATAATATATATATATATGCTATAATATATATATATATATATATATATATATATATATATATATATATATATATATATACATATATATATATATCAAATGCTTATAATTCCCCGCCTATCCTCCTTCCACTATACCCCTCCCCTTCTCACTTGTGCCCCCTCCCACAAACAAATCACTAGTGCATTGCTCACTCGAACCTCTACCATTCCTACAACCTCCTACTACCAATTGTTATTACCTCCCACTTCTAATTCCTTGCTACTACTTGTTCTCGTTAAAAACGAGACACGAATCCATACCATCCATTCCTACCTGATGATGGGAAACTGTATTGCCGAAAGCGCTCGTTTTGATACCTTTGGTGGACTGTTACACCAGTTCCACCCCGACAACAAAAAGATGGTCCGAAAATTAGAAAGGATCAACCAAAAACTTGTCCGACAAGAATTGTCTGTACAGTTCAACAAAACTTGTATAAAAGAAAAAATGCTGCCAAAATACACTTATATATATATATATATATATATATATATATATATATATATATATATATATATTGTGTGTGTACCAACCCCTCCACACGAGCAAAATGCGACACAAGCTCAATTTCTTAAGCGGAGTTTAACAGGTTTGAATTCAGAGATTTCCTTCTCCTTGACTGTTTACTTGACCAAGGTTAAAGAGCCCAGTCCGCCGTACTTTTTAGCCATAGCTGTAAGAAATGTAAGTAATCGGGGTGACATAATGTCGGTATCAGCCAGACAGCGAGGGAGTCTTTTCCCATTTCATTAGCACTAGACCAAGGAGATTATTTTAGCATCTTAGGTGGAGCGCCACACCTAACATCAGCCCCTCACTTTACCGCACAGATCCCTGTGCTACTCATACGCTGAGTTGGTGAGGGTCGGTAGCGAACCAAGGACCTTGTGATACCAATCCGAACACTCTACCCACTGAGCTAAACCGGATCTTTCCCACGTGTATCAGCGCTATGTGAAATTCCAACAGCTTCGTCCAAGTTTTGAACTCGGATCGACGAGTCCATTTCCTACGACTCTAACCAGTACACCACGTGCCTCCAATTATACATTGATATAAGTAATATACTCTTAAGGACCTGTGGATATATATATATTTACCAACACCTACGCACGAGCAGGATGTGACACAAGGTCAAATTCTTAACGTTATAATTGCTAATATAATATAGATCTATTGATTTACCAATTATATTTTTATATTGATGTGTTAATATCCTTAATCGAAGGTTTCACTTTGTTTTCTATAGAAACAATTTGAAATCACTGACACTGTATATATTTATCGATCTAACCAGTTTTTTCTTTCCGAAATGTAACTCCTAATTAAGCAATTATGCCAAACAATTATTTTTTCCACCCTGTTGAACCACAAATAAATCTCATTAGTAAATATTTAATTAAACCTGAATAATATTTTTCAAATGACAAACAATTCAGTAATATTTTCCTTTTTATTTTTATTTTTATTTTTCAATTTAAACTCCGTTAGTCTACTGAGGTCGTGTTAGCTCAGTCGGTAGAGCGTTCGGCTAGAAACCAAAAGTTCCTAGTTCGAACCGGTCCCCGCAAACTCAACTGAAAAGTGGATATGTTTACGGAGAATTAAAAAATATAGAGTTAGTCGTAACTTCTACTGTGGATAAATTAATTAACCGAATAAGTCAGAGTTAGGGGCCGGGTTAACTTAGTCGGTAGAGCGTTCGGCGAGAAACCTCAAGGTTCCTAGTTCGATACCGGTCCTCGCCAACTCAGCGTATGAGTAGCACAGGGATATGTGCGGTAAAGTAAGGAGCTGGTGGTAGGTGTGGTGCTCCACCTCAGACTCTAAAATAATCTCCTTGGTCTAGCGCAAGTGAAAAGGGGATATACTCCCTTGCTGATTGGCTGATACCGACTTTAGGCCGCCCCGACGACTATACATTAGTTTATTACGGTTATTGACCGCGAAAATGTAACCGGCGACCCGAGTTCAAGTTCTGTAAGAGATTGTTTGTATTACCCATTTTAAAAAATATCAACATACTAACACACTTGTTCCTTAATTGTATGACCGTCATCATCTTCCGACACCCTCAGGTTAGAAAGGACACCGTCCAAATCGCCTAAAACGAAATGTGTCGCGTAATTATTATGGTCAAAGGGGAATTCATGAATTGAAAAATAAAACGGTAATCGGATTTCTGGAGAAAGAGAAGAAAAAGAAATAAGAACAAAGCTTAAAGCTTGGAAGAGTAAACACTGGGGCGCCAGCAATGACCGAAAAATGTCCCCGGAAATAGATTTACAAATAAAAACGGAGGTTCCTGGTTTTAACCGGAACCGGATGTGATTCTCCCACCCTGGGATGAGAATCGGAAGAAGAAGAAAATCGGTCTTTTTCGGTTGGGCTCTGTCATACGTGGCTCCGGTTTCCCCGTATGGTTTTGGGATAGTAGTACTGAACATGATTCTATGTTAGAAGATAGAATAATTTAACCATGCCCCCATTCTCTCTCTCTCTCTCTCTCTCTCTCTCTCTCTCTCTCTCTCTCTCTCTGTGTGTCTTTCGTTCTCTCTGAAAAAGAACCCACGAGCCTGAAAGGAATAAACAAGCCTTTGTGTTTATAAGACTTGAGTATGTGGTTTCTGAACTAACGACTATTATTACTACTAACGACGACTACTACTACAACTCGAACTTGGCTCTATACAACAAATGCAAAAATGTATATCCAAATTATCTGGTGTTGCCTATCCTCCTAATTATTATTTCTTATGAGTGTTGTCACCTAAGCTAAATAAGTACATATACAAATATAATAAGAAAGAAAGAAAGAAAGAATGAAAACGGTAGAAAGAGGGAGTGAGCGCGCGGAAGCGATAACGCTAATTTGTTTTAAGCGCACATAATGATAAGATGAAAAAGTGCAAGTGTAGGATAGCTTCGGTCTGTGCGGTAAAGTGGGTAGCTGATGGTGGGTGAAGGGATAGACTCCCTCCGTGTCCAGCCGATATCGAGAATCGGTCATTATGCCTATATCTGTCGTGCATTGAAAATAAACGGTTGTTTTGTGGGACGGTTAGTGTAGAGAGGATTAGTATAGATTTTGCTTTCAAGGTTGTTGAATTTCCAAATCGGAGGAGGGTTAGATGATTGGCATGAAATAACCTTCGGGTAACCTCCATTAAGGTTACACAGACTGGGAAAGAAGACTCAAAGTTTAGTAAGTTCAACCGGATATTTCCTAAGGTAAAAATCGGCTTAGCTTACTCCATGCATGCAATTGAAGGACCCTAGGTTGAAAAATTCTGGTTCTAAATAAAAGTGTGATCACAAAAAATATACCACTCGTGTTGTCTCTGAGTGAACTAATGGTAACCTTGGCGACCCAGCATCTTGAAATTAAAGAAACATATCTGAGCAGCATCTTAAAGACAGCCCAGTCCAATCAACAAGTTAGAAAAAAATGAAGATAATAACAGATAATAGATTACAAAATACAAGAAAGAAAATATAAAAAGTCCAGCCGTGAAGCCAGCTACTCAAGTAGGTAAAAAATATTTATGGGAGTATAACCACGGATATCTCATAATCTTAATAGCTGTAGCATAAATATTATGGTCTACGGGGAATTTGTGGATTGAAAATGAAACAGTATTCGGATTTCTGGAGAAAGAGAAGAAAAAGAAATAAGAACAAAGGTTAAAGTTTGGAAGGGTAAACACTCAGGGGAGCAGCAATTGACCGACGAATGACTCCGGAACTAGATTTAAAAATAAAAACGGATGTTCCGGGTTTTGACCGGAAGCGGAAGTGGGTAACCCTCCCACCCCGGGACGAGAAACAGAAGAAGAGAAAAATTGGTCTTTTTTTCGGATAGGCCTTTGTAAGGGGCAGACGGGGCTTCCCGAGTTCACCGTGATGTGTTTCGCATACTTAGACCGAACACGATTTACATAGAATAATTTGACATTGCTCTCTCTCTCTCTCTCTCTCTCTCTCTCTCTCTCTCTCTCTCTCTCTCTCTCTCTCTCTCTCTCTGAAAAAGAACCTACGATCCTGGAAATAAATAAACACCCCCCTTGTGAATATACGACTAGCGTATGTTGTTTCTACTAACGACTACTAATACGACCCGACTGGACCTATGCAACAATAGCAAAGAACTCGTATATATATATATACCTAGCAGAGTAAGAGTATATATACTTGAAGACTAAAGAAATGGTTTTAAAAAAATTGAAATTTGATAATAGAACGAGTTTTGTCCTGGACATGCCAGTTATATTTTGAAATAATCGTAGCTTTTTAACTGCTGCCATGTAATTCTCCAAACTGTTTAGAGTTGAATTTGTCTTAACCCTGGCAATTTTGTGAATTTAGGTTGGCTGCGTAGATGACTAGCATGAATACTTTTGTTTGTTTTTTTAAGAAATTATCAATTATTTTCCAATATTTTTTCTTGACAATTCGGTCGATGTCCACTCCGACCTTCTTCAATTTGAGATTGGGCACAACGGATATAGGCGTTGCCTTAATACAATTCTAATTGACGGTTATCTTTGGGCAGCAGGTTCAATCCTGATTAAGGGCGGCAGAAACATAGAATAATTAATACAGCTTAACACTTGTACCCGGTCATGGTTAAAGGAATGAAAACAGTCTAGACCCGTGGAATGAATAAACGGTTCGGTTCGATGTTCCATGAAAGCTTCTGATTACGCCATGAAGGCTCCCGAGTTCGACAAGCACGTTCGCGAGTTCGAAGAGAAGGTAGCCGAGTTGGAGAAGGTTTCCGAGTCCAACGAGAAATACCTGAAGAAGTTCGGAGGACAAATCGGCCAAAACATTTGTAGGTAACAATAAAGATGAGGACAACAGTCAAATAATACACCGGTTTAGCTCAGCCGGTAGAATATTCGGCTGGGAACCTCAAGGTTTCTCGTTCGACACCGGCCTTCGCCAACTCAGCATATGAGTAGCACAGGCATCTGTGCGGTAAGGCGAGGAGCTGATGTAAGGTGTGGCGGTCCACTTCAGATGCCAAAACAATCTCCTCGGTCTAGAACTAGTGAAAAGGAGATAGACTCTCTCGCTGTCTGGCTAATATCGACTTTAGGCCACCCCGAGGATTTTACATACAAACAATACAAATCAATATAAAATAAGCCTCGAAATTTGGAAAACATCTTCTGATTTCTTGTCGCTGTATATTCCCATTTCAGCAGCGTTTGATACCGAGAGTCAAGGTCATGGGGAGCAGTGAGCCTTACCTTGCTACTCTAGCGTGTTTCATGTTGGCAAGGCGCATGAATAACAGAGATGTTCTTCCAGACTTCCCCCTCCCAAAGCAAGAGAGCTTAGTCTAGTGAATTATTTTATTCATACCTGGGGAAAGAATAGATGAAATTACACCTTCCTCCTGGGGATTAGTGTAAAGTGAAAAGAAATTGATTCATTTGCAATTTGGAATCAGGCACAACTTTGATTTTACATATTGATAACCCTTATACTACACGCACGTTCACAACAGGGACATATAAAACCCACGTACACACACACACACACACACACACACACAGACACACACACACACATATATATATATATATATATATATATATATATATATATATATATATATATGTATGTACGTGGGTTTTATATGTCCCTGTTGTGAACGTGCGTGGAATATATGTAAAATCAAAGTTGTATATATATATATATATATATATATATATATATATATATATATATATATATATACAAAGTCGTCCCCGGATATATTTCCAGACGCATTGCCAAGATAAAATGCCGTAACACTTTCAATGTGGAGCGTGCATTTTTAAGAGATGAAATTACTTTCTTCTCTGATTCCCTATTGTTCGTGAAATCCCAACTTCAGTTATTATGGAAGAAAGCCTGGAGGTTCCTTAGCCCCTTTGATTCTATACGTTTCTCTAAATACTTACAAACAATGGCGCTTGTTTACGTAAAAAGTTAATTTCTAATAATGAAAAATTCTTGCAATTCCTTATTAGAAAGCGGTTTGGTCGCACTGTTACATCCGACAGACATATATTCAATTTTTCTAACTATATCTTGTCGGACAGTGAAAAATTAGTATTATCGAGAGGGCTTAGTTTTTGCGTACCCCCTACTCGTACTGATAGTTTAACGACAATTTTCACTGAATTTGAATTATTATTTCTGCAGGTCATTAAGCACTGTCCTGTTTCCCAATCCAGTGTGACATACCTCAAATCTCGTTTGGCCGAATTGGCCCACGAACTTGCTGAGACCCCAGTTGCTTCCAACCAATTCCTGTGGCAGAGGAACCACTTTGAAGTAGCTAAACATTTGAAACGCAACACCGACATCCTACTTATGAAACCTGATAAAGGTGCCGGTGTTGTCATTTTAAACCGCCATGACTATTACCATAAAATGTCCGCCATTTTAGATGACCCTTCCAAATTCCTCAAGCTTGGTGACTTGTCCTTTGACGACACACCAAAAACTGAGGTTAAATTACAGAAACGTTTTCTTGATCTCCACAAGAAGAAATTTATATCCAAAGAGGTCTATGATCTAATACGTCCAGTCGGTTCACAGAGACCTAGGTTATATGGTTTACCCAAGATACATAAACCTGATGTTCCTCTACGACCCATTTTGTCAATGGTCCATTCTGCTCAGCATGCCTTGGCAAAGTGGCTTGTCCAGTTACTTGATCCAGTCCTTGAATTTTACTCTGAACACTGCATCAGTGACTCCTTTTCCTTTTCTTCCATAATCCGTCAGCTTTCTCCCTGTGCTGACACCCAATACATGGTGTCTTTTGATATTGTCTCGCTATTTACCAACATTCCCCTTGACGAGACGATCTCCATATGTGCCGATTTTTTGTATCGTAGCAAGCCCAGGTTTACTCCATCCTTCCCTGAGCACATTTTTGTTGAATTGATGGAACTTGCTACCAAGTCGGTTTCGTTCAGTTTTAATGACACCATGTACCGCCAAATTGACGGCATTAGTATGGGATCGCCCCTCGGCAGTCTTTTGGCCAACATTTTCGTTGGTTTTCACGAACAACTCCTTTTCAGCAGGCTCCCTAAGCCCTATATTTACTATCGCTACGTTGACGACACTTTTGCCATTTTCAAGTCACGTACCGAAGCTGTAACATTCTTTAATCAACTCAATGCTTTACATCCTTCTCTATCTTTCACTATGGAGGTTGAAGCCAATAATACATTGCCTTTTTTGGACGTATTAGTTGAAAAGAATTCGTTGGTTTTTCTAACTAGCATTTATAGAAAACCAACATTTACTGGGTTATATATAAATTGGGATGCCTTTGCCCCTAAATCGAGGAAGATAAACTTGATTAAGTGTCTGACATTTAGGGCCCTTAAAATTTGTTCCAGTAGTAAAATTGAAGCAGAACTTAAGCAAATTAGAGGTTTGTTCTCGAATAATGGATATCCAGATGACATTGTTGATAAAATCATTAATCAGACTGTAGACAAGTTCAAAAGTGACAAACCTTTTGGCCCTTCTAAATGCCCTGTTTACGTCAGACTCCCTTGGATCGGCCCAACCAGCCAGACCATTGCTAATAAGATCTCTTCCTCGGTTGCGTGTTGCTACAATGCAGTAAAAGTAAGACCTATTATCACCACCCAACCTGCATTTCGGTCTTTCCACAAAGATGTACTCCCAATCTTCCATCAAAGTAACGTAATTTATAAGTTTAAATGCCAATGTAATTTGGTATACATTGGGCGTACATCTCAAAGACTTGAAATTAGAATGAAGCAGCACGTCCCCCGAGTACTCCGCAATGCCGTCGCTAATAATACATCCGGGTTATCCCAAACATTTGACTCGGCGATCGCTGAGCACCTTTCTATAAATGTTTGTTTGTCCGATTACACAGATGAGTGCTTCTCTATTCTGCACAGAGCTAGGTCTAAGCAACATCTAGCAGTCCTTGAGGCTGTTAGTATTTCCTTTCTTAGACCTACTCTGTGCAGACAAACACCGAGACACTCCATTTATCTGTTGGGAGGCATAACTTAACACAACATAACCCTGGTTTAACCTAGGGCACATATACATACCCTTCTTTCCCCCCAATTTTTTTTTTTTTTTTTTTGTCCCCCCCCTACTCTCTGGTTTACCCATATTTCTTAGCAAATTTCTTTACATTTTTGACTTTTAACTGTCAACCGGTGTAAATACTTGAAAAAGTACCGGTCGAAAAGGCCTTCGTATCCCCATTTATTTTATTATTTTAATTCATAATAAAATATTACCTCCCCATTTTACATATGATCCCTCTACTCTTAGTAGTTTACAAATTTGCATGTACCAAACATCTATTTATATATATATATATATATAATATATATATAGAGAGAGAGAGAGAGAGAGAGAGAGAGAAGAGAGAGTTTGGTATGTTAATAAGTAAAGAATGGTCGATATGATTGAGAGAACATATATCTCTTTTGGTTTGAAAATCGCAGAAATGAGAAATTGACAGTTACCAAAAACACAACAAACTAACTAACTAATAACCTACCTACCTACCTACCTAACTAACTTACTAACTATATATATATATATATATATATATATATATATATATGGAAATACGGTGAGGAAATTAATCCGACAGTATGAGAAGAAAATATTTACAAATATAACAAACACAGGATGTTATGATTAGGGGAAACAATTTCATGTGTCAATACTTAAGCATTTCGGTATATTGTACCATCTTCAGGGCACTGTTAAATAATGTCTATGTGAGGGACAAAATGAAAGATGTTAAGTGTATAGTGAATGTGTGAATATGATGTTATTAACCGTTACTTTTTATACGCGAATGTTGTTTACGAAAGCCAATGACGTGATATATATATATATATATATATATATATATATATATATATATATATATATATATATATAGAGTAACTCGATTTTTTCATCTTTTTGAAAAATCAAATTACAAGAAACACCGAAAGTTGTGTATTGGTCTATCAAGTATATAACATTAGATCTTAAACTTGTACCAAATTTTTAGCTTTAGACAATCCTAGCGGCTTATATATATATATATATATATATATATATATATATATATATATATATATATATATATGAAAAGAGGATTGGAATGTATCCGACAGAATGTGGTGGAGATGGGAGGAACACAAGAACGAAACTGCAGGTTTTGAATGGTTAATTCAAAACCTCTCCCCACTAACGCTTACCCACCCACTTGACCTCCTCTCCTATGCACCTCCTCACGCCACACTTCTATAAAATACTTGTATGATAATCTGATAATTCATGAAAAAGACTGATGATGCCGAGCTCAATGCTCTAGCGAAATATATCCCACACACTTTTGTCTGAGTTTTGTTCTTGTGTTCCTCACATCTCCACCACACACACACACACACACACACACACACACATATATATATATATATATATATATATATATACATATATATATTCTTTATTGGCAAGTGTTATATTGTTAATCGATTATTTTCCGTTGGTACGACCCTCTTGGTCTTTTCTTTTTCAAATTTTTTCACCAGGTGAAGTGTGGTAGTATACTTTTGCTATCAAACTATTGTTTTTTTTTCTTACCGCAAGGGTTTGCTAATAAGATTAGTTTATTAAATATTATAAAGATATATGCACATATACGTAGTATACTATGAATACATTAATGATAACCTTGAATTTATCAGATATAAATTTATTTAAGCTTTTTTGGCCCTTTTCAAATCTGATTTCAGAATGGATAAGGGTTACTGCTCGAGGTTATTTGTTACGGTAAGAGTTGCCGGTAGACAATCAGATGCAAGGTGTCAAACCAATGACCCCTGATGTGCAGGTGTGAACTGCCTCTTTCACCGGCATTTGCGCTAAGTGAACATAAGTAGCCTTAACCAGCATTCGAACTAAGACTGCCAAATCCATTATCCGTTTGTGATAACTCCGCCGTTGTTTACGCGCCTCAGATGTCACAACACTGTGAAGATATTAGTTTAAAGTGGACATCTTCTCTGAGTGCAGTGTTACAAAAAGCGACGTTGGAAAATTTGATTATTGCCAGTGGATACGGTGTCATGTGATGTGACGTTGGAACGCCACAGGTCGCAAGCGAAAACTGTGAGAATATTATTAAGAACGTAAGCCGTGCCGGAAGTTCGCTGCTAAGATGCATGGTGGGAATCCGTAGTACTTTTGATTAACAGAAACCGCCATACGGTGATGAACGGAAAATTACGATGCCTTCGGGACTTGAATCTTCCCGAGGGGGGATTTCCGGAATTGTTGATAGGCGGAAGAAAATGGGGACACCCACTGAAACTATTATAATGCATATAGCATTGATTTAATGGAAAATACGAGGAATAAGAATTAAACAATACACTGTCTCAACAAAAATAGAAATTATTTAAAAAAAGTAGTTGAAGTGGAATTATTCAATAGCCTCCTTCTGATATGAGTACCAGGATACAAAGTAGAAATGGTTGGATTTTTAAGTGATGAGAGAATACACTTATCAGTAGTGCTTAATGGGAAAACGACAATACTCTGTTTAAAAGCGCCGAGAGATCGAAGAAATTGCTAAACTCTGGTAGAAATTTTTTTCCTTATTATCATGATTATTATGAAATTGCTAAACTCTGGTAGAAATTTTTTTCCTTATTATCATGATTATTATGAGAGCTAGCAACAGAAAACACCCCACGGGCGTCGTAAAAATTAATTTTTGAAAGACATTGGCTGAGAGGGTGGGAGTTAAAAATTCAATGTCAGAGGGTTTGTATCATAAGTAAGACAAATCCTCATATTTATTAAAGGAGTAAAAAAAACAAAAAAAACAATTTGAAATGAAAACTGAGCCCCGTCCCTCTCAAATAAAATGTTGCGTTCATTTAATAATCAACCATTATTTTGAATATTTTCCACATCAATTTTACACAAAATCGTAGGTATTTATTTATTTGTAAACTTTTTAGTTAACTTCTTGTTACTGTAAAAAAAAAGCAATGAGAGTAAAAAACAATTTTTAAATTGCTTACTCAAATTTTGGGTGTATATAGCATAAGAATATTGTGACGTAAGCTGTGACGTAGAGCTATGACGTACTTTTTTGTTACAGACAGAAATACAGACAATCTCCATTATTAATACTAGCAAAATAAAAAGACACCCTCCGGTCGATGTAAAACTCATTTTTTGAAAGATATTGCCTGAGGGGATGGGAGCTGAAAATTCAATGTCATAGAGTGTGTACCATAAGTATGAAAAATCGTCAAATTTATTAAAGGAGTAAAAAAAGAAAGAAAGAAAGAAAGACAATTTGAAATGGAAACAGTTCCGATAACTTTAAATAATATATATTAGAATAAAACAATCTATATATAAATATATAACGCCGGGCATCTATTTATTGAAACAATGAGGATTGTCTAACGTTGCATGCTTACATTTTGAGTATATTTATTCTATGTTATGACGTTGGAGTGTGTGTTGGGTAATGTGACGGAAGCAGTGACGCAGTTTTTGGTACAGACAAAAACCGGAAGCGAATCTCCATTATTAATAGATATGTGCGCTTATATAACTATATATAGAAAAAATTAAGTCATTAGCATCTAATAAGCTCTTTCTTAAACTTGAAATAAAGAGGTGGTTGGGAGTTAATATAGAAAACTCTGAAATTAATGCAAAACAGATACTAAAGAAGCAGTTATTAATGTGTTAAGAGTAAGGGAAATAAGTTATTTTATCTCGAAAATGCATCCAACCATAAACAATTAGATCTACAAGCATTGTTTAGAAAATCAAGCAGTAATGGCTAAAACTGAACACAGTAAAGTTTGTCAGCTAAATATATTAATAATCGTTGTGAACTTGTGTGTGGAGATACAAAAGTACATAACAAGCAGCATTTTTACCAACATTTAAACCAGCTAAATGATTTTACCACAACTAGCTGAATATATATATATATATATATATATATATATATATATATATATATATATATATATAATAGTAATTGGTAATTTGCTTGAAGCATTGTTAAGTATGTTATTATATATTAATGATTTGAAGGCAATTACAATGCATATAAAAATAAAAATAAAAATATGTTGTTTTTGTCTTATCGATTTCAAAGTAAACCTTTATCTTCAGAGACAGTTTTCAGAAATGTGTCATTATATATTCTTTCTTTCTTTTTTCTTCTCAATGACACACAAAAAAAAAAAGAAGCGTGTCCATTTCTGAAAACTGTCTCTGAAGATAAAGGATTTCTTTTCATCTTTTCATTATGAGCGATTAAAACAGATTAGTATTATCAATTCCTCGTGTTGCCCCTCTCTCTATCTTTCCTCTACTCTCTTTCTTTCGTAATATTTTTCTGTGTTACACGTCCTTTTACTTTCCTTTCTTTATTATGAAAACGGAAACATCCATTATTTAACTGAGGGGACGACACGCATTTGAACGGTCTCGTTTTAAACCATACGATGTTGCAAGATGATAATGGTCGCATTTTTTTGGAAGAAGTAAGCTCAGTCGGTAAAGCATTCGGCAAGAAACCACAAGGTTCCTAGTTCGATTTCGGCCCTCGCCAAATCAGCGTATGAATAGCACATGAATATATGCGGTAAAGTGAGGAGCTGATGGTAGGAGTAGCGTTCCGTCTCAGACACCAAAAAACAATCTCCTTGGTCTAATGCTATTGAAAAGGGAATAGATCTCCCTCGCTGATACCGACATTAGGCAGCCCCGAGGACTTTACTTTTATATATATATATATATATATATATATATATATATATATATATACCGCCGTAGAGTATGTAGCAATTAATTGTTCACCCTAGATTAACGGCCCGCTGATAGCCGCATGGGTAAGGAACTTGGTAGACGAAAATTCTGTCGGGTTTCGATCCCGGCTAGAGGTAACTGTTAAAATGTCGAGTCGCACTGATGAGAAGTAAACTTCGAAACACGTGTCTGTGGATGACTTATATATATGCTTCTCACTCCCATGGTTGAGCACTGTGTGGGTGTAGAGAAATTTTCTGTTATAAGGTGTGTTAAAAGCCCACTTCTATTTATAGACTCGCCAAGAACCATATTATCAACCTCTTGGCCAATCACTGCCAGTACTCTGCTGCTGATACAATACTTAACCAGACAGTACTGCTCATGACTGCTGAGACTTTCATGGACGACGGACATAGGATTAAATCACTGGACCTTTAACAATACGCAGGATAGGACTTATTCGCTTACCAAAGGATTCCATAACTCAGGACTAACTTACTTTAAGCCCTTTTTCAACTGGCCAAGGATGGCATTTAAGAACTTAACAGGGGGGAAATTAATTGTAACTTCACCGTTTAGCATTAGCCGTGACCCGTCTGTTTGTTTACAGATTGGAGTTCTCTGGTGATTGTAAAACATACAGCCGTAAAGTATGTAGCAATTAATTGTTCACCCTAAACTAACGGCCCGATGATAGCCGCAAGGGTAAGGAACTTGACAGACGAAAATTCTGTCGGGTTTCGATCCCGGCTAGAGGTAGCTGTTAAAATGTCGAGCCGCACTGATGAGAAGTAAACTTTGAAACACGTTTCTGTGGATGACTGATATATATCTTATTATAATGGAGATTGTGTGTTTTTCTGTCTGTAACCGAAACTATACTACTACTCAAGTCACAATTCCTTTAGTTATTTATATCACATTCTCAATGATTTTATTCTTATTTAAACCTCAATTATTAATAAAATTGTTTTACATTATTAATACTGTTAACCATATCTACTTACTAATAGCATGCAATTATATTTATATGTACAACAAAATAGTGGTTTACAGTGTGAACGGGAAGGCTAATTTGTATATTGATATTAAAAATGTGATTTTAATAAATATGTGCTTAGTATTATTGATTTCTAATTGTTTGGTTTTATTTTAATGAATATAAGCAAACATTTCTTCAATGAATCTTAAATGAAATCCGTTAACAAGAAGAAATAACTGTAATTTTATTCTTCACTTCCTATTTTAACTAAATAGTTAAATTTTAAAAAAATAACAATGAAAGACGAGAGTGATGAAAGAGTAAGTTTCAGTTGTTCTATTTTTTAATTATACCCGTCTCTGTTTCAAATCTTTTTATCTGAATTTTTATTTAGTTTCATTAGCCTTTCTAATTTAATACAATATTTCATTACATTAAAAATTAAATACTTGCACCCGGAGGGTGCATACATTTGCTAGTATATATAATGTGTGTGTGTGTGTGTGTGTGTGTGTGTGTGTGTGTGAAACTTTGATTAAGTGAAACAGTGGAGAATAATTTTCTTCTCAATGGAACACTTAGCTATGTTATATTTTCTCTTTCTAGTGATCTCTGGTTTGGCCGTATTCCAGGGAATGTATTGGGCTGGTCTGACGGAATACTGAACTTCGTGTTGTTACTTCTGCTAGCATCACACGGGGAAGGTGCACCGTAAGCTTCATCGTTTAGCCCAGCACGTAGCCATGTCAACGGGACCAATATATCCCGGGCGACGTCCTGCCAGTATTCATCTTATATATTTAAATTAATTTTCATGTTATTGGAATATTGGGTCAGGTTTACTTCCTAGGGGAAGTATCCTCATGTCAGATAAAGTTAAAAGAATGATAAATAGTTCAGCAATAATTTTTTTAAATGGCTAATAAATAAATCGGGGAATATATATGAGGTAGATCTTTCTCATTAATCACTGCAAATGCTCTTTGAGAGATGTTTGAATATTTTTCATTCACTCGCATGACTGACTTCGGCTACGATTCAATGCTCCCCTGCCAAGAAAGCTGGGGAAACAAGACCATGGAATATATTAGCTACACCGACGGTTTACATTATTAAAACAATAACGTTTGAGACTACGGCCTTATATAGTGACGAAACCGTCATTCTTATTGGAAAAGTCTTCTGTCGAATCACCCGTGTCGCCTTTTTCACGCCCCGGTGATTATCCATAGATATATTACAAGGCAATCTAGCTGTCGTCGCCAAGGTTTAGCCGTATCTAAAGAAATTGATAACTTACGATTATCGTTTTAATTACTGAAATAAATGTCCTTTTTTCAAAATATGATTTTAAGTTAAATTTGGTTCAGGGCTTAGCTCAGTAGGTAGAGTGTTCGGCTGGAAATCTCAGGGTTCCTGATTCGATACCGGCCCTCGCCAACCCAGCGTACGAATAGCACGGGGATCTCTGCGGTAAATGAGGAGCTGACGGTAGGTGTGTCGCTCCGTCTCAGACGCCAAAAAGCAATCCCTTTGTCAAGCGCTAGTGAAAAGGGGATAGACTCCCTCGCTGTATGGCTGATGCCGACTCTCGGCCTTCCCGATAATTTGGGGTCTGTCTGTCGGTAACCGAAACGTCGTCACTACTTACGTCACAATACCCCCAGGAAATGTTTAAGTTTATCAAGGAGTATTTAATTTATAGTCAAAATCGTTAATACAAAAAAGAAATCTTATTTATAAAGGAAGTGTCTATGAAAATCTGAATTAGATTTGCCTCAAAACAGCCCATGTTATTAGTGTGTCTAACATCCTGCAATATGCCTTAAATATC
>CM042161.1:70022852-70042852 GCA_023376005.1 Doryteuthis pealeii | reverse complement strand
TTTTGGCGAGATAAAATCAAATTTCCCAACTCGTTCGAAGCTCGGAATGCGTCAAATGCGATCCGTTTTTCCAGCGATGAGTGAGGGTGCTAAAATTGAACAAAAAGAAACAAATATTTATGCTTCGGTTTAGATTGGGTGGCATGGAGATCTCTCGCTTAGAAGATGAATTCAATAACATCCGAGATGTCCAAATTTACGTATGTCAATCCCATTATTTTCCATCAAGAATCTTAAAATTACGCCCATTTCGGAACAAAACAACCCGTTCCGATACAAAAATGGCGGATAAGACGAAGTCCAGAATAAAGAAAGGATACGCGGCCTGGTAAAGACAGATGTCAAGACATTGAGTCAGGACTAAAAAGATGCGGATCATAAAGTTAAATGTGAAAGATTCAAACTATATATATATATATATATATATATATATATATATATATATTATATATCAACACCCTTTAGACTAAGACTAAATAACCACAAATCCACTATAAATCTCAAATCCCCACATAGTACAATAGCACTTCATTTTAACACCTTATCACACAACCTTACACACCTCAAATGCATCTTTTTAGAACACGCATTTCCAACAACGCAATCTAGAAAACAATCAGAAACTAAATGGATTCTAAAATTACAAACGCACGTGAAGGGATTAAACGCAGATATCTGAATTCTCCGTTATTACAAATATTTCACAGACGCTGCCACTGTCGATAACAACAGAGACAAAGAAACCGGTAAACAGTAATAACATTTGAGAAAGGGTATCTAACGAACCTGAAAATTTATGACAAAAAATAATTAAAAAATAAGTGAATCCAATACTCCATAATATCGAGTTGATTCATTTATACATTTTTAATGCTTCATAATAACGCCAAATTAAAAAAAAACAAACAAACATTTTATATATATATATATATATATATATATATATATATATATATATGTGTGTATGGACAAAAAGTGATAAGACAAACAGGAATATTTCTTTTATCTTTATTATTCTCAACTAGTTTCGACCCTATGAGAAAATTTCTTGTTTGAAAAAATTGATTTTAGAGAGGTTTCTTTTAAAGAGATTTTAGAGAGTTTTTTTTTTAAAGAGATCATTATTAAAAACAGATATTAAAATTAAAAGATTATTGGAGGGTTTGACAGGCCACTATAATCTGGGTAGAGAAGTGGTGTTAGAAGTGGCGAGTCCATCTGTTTCCTGAAAAAAATTCTTTGAGTTGAGTTCTTTTTAAATGTTCTTATATATGTGAGGGTGGATTTTTAGGAGTTGTGTGTATATCCATATATGTACATATATAAATGTATATATGAGCATACACATATGTGCGTGAGTGTGAGTGTGTGTCTGTGTGTATGTGTATCTCGGTACTGTGTGCATGACTGTTAGATTTTCAAATGGGTCAAGGAGTGGTTTGTTTGATGTGGGGTGGTTGGCGTTTGTTTATTTAGGTGTTATTGACCCCCACCATTTTGTTCATCTCGACTTTATTGCCAGGGTAGAGTATCAGTTCTTCTGTTGAGGCCAAATGGGTGAAAACTTCTTATCTTTATAATCCATCTGTACTATATACATGTATGTATATATATATATATATATATATATATATATATATATATATATATATATATGGGAGATTATGTGCTTAATTAAAGTCATACCTAATTTGTTAATTAATTAATTATAATTAAGCACATAATCTCCCACAAATTGTCGGCCGTCGCCATTTCAAACACATTGTTTGACCACTTCATATATATATATATATATGGGAGAATAAGTGCTAAATTGAAGTCATACCTAATTGAAATTTAATTAGTTGATGATTAATAAATTAGGCGAGCATATCCGTTTAAACGTAAAAGCGTAAACAAATCAAATCAAAATGTACATACAGATCGAGTTTTTCTCGATTTGTTTACGCCTTTGCATTTAAACAGATATGCTCGCCTAATTTATTAATTATCAACTAATTAAATTTCAATTAGTTATGACTTCAATTAAGCACTTATTCTGCCAAATTGTCGGCTATCGCCATCTCAAACAGACTATAAAACCTGTTTGTTTACTTTCGGTTCCGGGACTTATCAACAAGTTAGGGATAAATAATAACATTTAATTTTTGCGATACATAACTGTATTCACCATAATCCCTAGAAAAATCAAATATTCAAATTCTCGAGATTTGCTATCGGCTCTATATCGTTCAGCGTCCTGAAAGTGAATTTTTAAAAATTCTCTTCGAACATGTTTAAAAATTCTCCGTTTTTCTCCAACGAATTTTTTTTTTTTCATTCAAAATAAAATTTCACTCTGATGAAGGTCGAATTTTCTTTGTGTACAGAATATTTTTACATTTTTCTATTGTTATCATTTCATTTCATTTGTTTATTTAATAATAATAATAGGTTGAATTGTGTACACATAGATAAACTGACCGAAACACATATGTAAGTGATATTGATTAAATTCATCTTTTATTATCCATTCTGTGCATTCTTTTCTTCATTCATTCTTCCTCATATCATCGGATTCAATTCCAATTCCATTTTTACACACACACACACACATATATATATATATATATATATATATATATATATATATATATATATATGTATGTGTGTGTGTGTGTGTGTGTGTGCGTGCGTGCGTGCGTGTGTATGTATTTCTTGTTGCTATGTGTGACTACTAGAGTAGAATGAATTCGTTAAACTTGTTTATCTAGTAAGTCTATGAGAATGAACTTTAAATCCAAACCTGCTTTACCCCGCTGGCAAATAAGTACGTGGCTGAGGTGCGTGTTTGTCTGCCTCGGAGGCTTTCTCTGTGGGGGCGGGTTACCCATAATGCGGCATCACACTTTCTCCTGATCTTAAAATCGAGAAATCTATATCAATTTCACATAACACGTACTTTTACATTCCTCACCTTTGTGCCAGGCATTTAATCTACTTTAATTTGATGGGCTAAAAAGAAAACACTACACTAAATAACAATATCATAGTAAGCGTACTAAACTTTATTTCCGTATTAGCTCAGTCGGTAGAACACCTGCCTCAGAACCTTGCGATTCTGAGTTCGATACCTGACCCCGCCAAATCAGCGTATGAGTAGCACAGATAGGGTATTTTGTTCTGTAGGGTAAAGTGGGGAGCTTACGGTAAGTGAGGTGCTCCGCCTAAGACGTCAAAACAATCTCCTTGGTCTAGCGCTAGTGAACATGGGATAGACTCCCTCGCTGTCTGGCTGATACCGACTTTAGGATCGCTTTTCATTTATAAATATTATGGATATCTTCTGAATGGGACTGAGACATAGATCTTAGCATAGGAGGCCATTTTTCCTGGTTATGACACCAGTGCCAAACTCGTTAGACATTCAAGGATTCGCATATAAATAATGGGATAGAGAACTCAATTGCCATTGACTGGGGGGGGGGTCACATGACTAGCAGTATAAAGCTACGGTCAACAGTACTCAGTGTGGAGGCGAGGTTAGTGAAAGCCTGTTGTTGAGGAGGGAGAATTGGAGTCAGCTAAGCCCAGGGGGGATCCGATGCTGCAAGACCAGAAATTTCTATTGATCCCAGGAATAAAACATCGATTAGGACTCCTCCCTCATGATATATTTTACAAAACCCCATGTATACTTATTGTTATAGGTGATATACCCTATAGACTAATGGAATGCGCCGACGGTTACTATAAGTAACAGGGACAATTATGGCTTGGAGAGTAAGCCAATGCGAGTCAGCTCATAACTCTATTGCCGGACGTAATTCCCACTTCTCTGTACTGTAATTGTCTACTCTTTTGTTAATACATTTTCCTACATTTGTTACCCGTCGTTTTGTTCTTATTTGACCCCTTAAAACCCCACAACACTTATCTAATTCTTTATTTATCTATTTAATGTACAAGCAAAAATATGCGCCCTCCAGGTGTAAGTATTTAAATTTTAATGTAATGAAATATATTAAATTAGTAAGACTAACGAAATTAAATATGAACGTATATGAAACGATTAAACTTATTTTGATTATATTCTAATTGGTTTCTATATAAATTCTTACATAAGATTGATTTTAATACGTTGGAGAATAAAAGAGTAATATTAGAGATAATAACACCAAGTAATTATTTATCAAACCTGGTTTTGTTTAAACCAGTAGGCAAATACAGCTCTACATATATTATGTAAACTTCTATTTTTTAGTAATATATGAGACACGTTGGAGGATTTAAAACGCACTAATAACATGGGCTGTTTTGAGGCAAATGTAACATTTCATAGAGATCTCGTTAATGCATAAAAATTAATCTATGTGTTAATTATGGTTTATCTGATAATTATTTCAAATTAAAAGATTAAACGAAAGAGTGAAAAACAATTCTTAGCGTTTTATTATGATTAGATACCTTCCATTAATATATATATATATATATAATATATATATATATATATATATATATATAATAAATAAGTAATCCACAGACATGTGTTTGGAGGTATCACCTCTCATCAGTGTGGTTATACATTAACAGCTACCCCAGGCCGGGTTTGAGACACGAATGAACTTTCGTTCGCCAATCCTCTTACCCGTACTGCCAGAGACAGCTGTCAAATATAGGAGAATATTCAATCGCTACATTCTAAGCGGAAATGAATTCACTAGAGGCCTCAAACATTTGTAAACAAAGCGAGGTTTAGCTACACGTCAGAACGGTGAACTTGCAATTAAAACCCTATTTAAAGTTCTCGACCAATATATATATATAATTTTTAAAATTCGACCATATATATATATATATATATATATATATATATATATATATATATATATATATATATATATATATATATATATATAATTTTAAAAAATCGATTTTATTTAACTAGTTTTAAATATTGCTAAACATTTTTTTTTAATTACCGCAATTCATAGAAATAATGTGAAGTGTTGGACGTGCAATTCAGAATATTTTTTTTTTATTATTTTCGCTTATTTTTTTAACATAACAATTACCAGATGTGATACAACACCATTGCCTTCGAAAATATGTATCTCTGATATGCAAAATTCAATTCGCAATAATCGATTTCTACAATAAAATAATATGACACTAACAAACGATATGTGGAGTAAATGTTGGTACATACTTAGGTCAGCCAACACGCTGAACGTTCAGCTGCTGCTGAGGATGAAAAAAGATTAAAATGAAATAAGAAATTCAGACGCAAGTAAACATTACCAAAAATAAATGTTTGATAATGCTTAATCGAAAATAATAAAATCAAAATAACCTTATATATATATATATATATATATATATATATATATATATATATATTTATCAGTCGGATTTCGATCCCGGTCAGAGTTAGTTGTTGTGTCTAGCCACATTGAAGAGACGTGAAACGTCGAAACACGGTGTCTGTGGATGGCTTTATATATATATATATATATATATATATATATATATATATATATATATATATATATATATATATATACTAAACTCCGAGAAAAATGTTCAACATGTTAATGATAAATAATAACACTTTTTTTTTTTTTTTCTAATAAAAAAATATTTTCTACCATAAGCCCTAGAAAAAACAAATATCCAAATCATAACGGTCTATCTCAACATTCTATTTCAGAGTTCCAAATTTTAAAAAAATCGATTTTCGAATATTTCCAAAAATCTCTGTTGTTTTTTCCCAACGAATTTTTTCATTCAAAATAAATGTTCACTCTGATGAAGGTCGAATCTTCTATGTGTGCGAAATATTTTCACACACATAAACTGACCGAAACACATGTGTAAGTGATATCGATTAATGTGATATCGATTAAATTCATTTTATCCATCTACATTTCTTTTCTTTACTCATTTTTCCTCATATATATATATATATATATATATATATATATATAGAAGAGAGAGAGAGACACACAGAGAAGAGAGAGAGAGAGACACAGAGAGAGAGAGAGAGAGAGAGAGAGAGAGAGAGAGAGAGAGAGAGAGAGAGAATACTACCCTAAGAAGAAAACTATCAACTTTCTCAAAGCCGATAACACAGAAAAGAGCCGTACCTACTTTCCTCGGGGCCAGACTGGCAACAGAGAGTTAATCTTTTAAAACAGCTGCAAGTCCCTTATCATATCAAACAAACAATAATCAATCGAGATACAGTCATCCTCTCCGATAGAACGATGCAGGAGATCAGGCAGCAATTAAAATTATCCTTGGGGAACATCTGGTGGAAGCACACGAGGGGAAGGTCACTAAATATCAAGTCTTAGTAGAACAGTGTAGAATCCGGGTTGGCGAGTTTTATATGAACCAAGCGACGAGGGTTTAAAGGACACTCTGATTGTTGGGTCTTGACTAGAATTTGTATAACAGGACTACAAAAAGTTGTTGGACATTAGAAGAAACGCTCTCCTACAAAGGAATGGAGCACTCTATGCCGGCCTTTACATATATACAGAAGTGTGTATTAAAACAGTTAAAATCCCCTTCGCATTCTGTGGGTGGAGGATTAAGCTGTCTGACTGATTTTGAATTGATCGGGCTTCTATCCCGGCTGTAGGTAGCTTACAAATCTCTAGCTGAAGAGACTGTCGAAACACGGTGTCGGTGGATGACTATATATATATATAAGTCATCCACAGGCACGTGTTTCGGCGTTTCACGCCTCTTCAGTATGGCTAGACACAACAACTATCCTTGGCTAGGGTCGAACTCAGACTGGCTGTTTGCCTGTCTGATATCTTATCCCCTCGACCACTGACAGCTGTAGCGGGGACTGGTGTTTTTAAACTATTATATACGTAGGTTTGTTTATGTATTTTACGGTCACTGAGAGATCAAGTTTCCGGGGAAACGATCATTGTTTATATGCAAGTAGTAATTTACATTACCAATTAAAGAGCTCATACCAAATTTATGTGAGCATATATATATATATATATATATATATATATATATATATATATATATTGGGTTGGCATCCTTCCGTCTACAATAGCCGATGGAGTAGTGTCAAGGATTTTTATTCCTTTTTTTTGTTAACTTGAATTACATAGCCTGGGCGTGTTCATATGGAGAATGAACTGTTGCCCATACAGCAAATCCCCCTCTCCACACTGCCGCTGGAAAGGTAAGGGACCAATGTAGTTTGGCAACGGTAGTGTCACAGGAGCTGACGGGTAATACTGGATTTCAGCATCACACCACCTTAGGGTTTCCGGCTCCTATATATATATATATATGCATATTATATATATATATATATATTCATGGTGGATTAGGATATTTCCCATGTGTGGTTTAACCTAATTGATACAGGTAAATCATAGTGAGAGTTAATATGCCTAGTGCCATTTAGTGGTCGGACACTGCATCATTTACAGCAGCTGTCTTGGCCGAGAGGTTAGCAAATCGGAAGGACGAAAAGTCAGTCGGATTTCGCTCAAAAAATTGAAAGGGAAACTTTTGTTAGCAGGCGCATATTTCTTCTTTTTTTTTTAAGATAAAGGAAAAAAAATGAAATTTACCCTTTTAAAAAATATCTGAGAATTTTCCAAAAGGAGAAAAATTAAGTTCTTTAAAAAATTGATGACTTAAGTAATTAATTAAAAATTAGAAGGACCTGTGGATATACCCCAGTATGGTAATGTAATCATTGCAATGTTTGATATGTTTATTTAAAAGCAATTGCAAGAGTTTAATATGTGATAATTCCAATATTGATTTAACCCTCCTCTCTCTCTCTCTCTCTCTCTCTCTCTCTCTATCTATATTCTATCTATTATCATCTTTTTTTTTCTTTCCTTATTTTCTTCTTTTCATTATGTTCGATTGAAATGTAATCGCTTCCTTGTGCTCACCCCCTCAATCTATATTTATAAACTCATTGCGCTCGGTTTTCCGGTTAACGCCGGAGGTCCAGTGAGCTTCGGCCGCTGGACTCGTCGAGAGTTTAATAATAGCGTCGATCCCAGGGGGCTATCCTCCCGGGCAACGACGCAATTTTTGTTCTTTCCCACCCATGAGCTTCGGCTTGTGGGTGGGCCCACGTTAAAACGAGGCCTTGTGCCAAGTCCATACAAGTAGGGTATGAGACAAATATACCCTCAATCTATATATATTTTCCCTTTCTTTCTTTCTTTCTTTCTTATTATATTTTTCTGTGTAGCATGTCCAATTTCTTCCCTTTCATTATAATAAAAAGGAAACGGTCCATGATTTAGGCGAGGTTACTACACTCATAAGAAATAAGATATCGGTGAATAAGCAACATCAGATAAGCAGGATTTACATGTTTGTATTATATCTTGGCCGATTTGGACCGTCTCATATTCAGCCAGAGGTTACTGCAATATGATAACGGTCGAAAGATTAAGGAACAGGATTATTAATATATAAATAACATAGTGTAATCGTACTGTAAATACTATTAATGAATAATTGTATTTGAAATGTTTCATCGTATTTTCATTTTCTTGCTTGACAAAATTTGTTCTTGCTTGATAAAAATTAATTTGCAAAGTTTTTTGTATTTTGTTTTTATAAGAAAAGTTTTTTTTTTCATGAATTGTTCAAATGCAAAGATAAAAAAGCATAAAAGATATTGTTAAATGTGCTAAGTGAAAAAGAAAATTTTCAGAAACATTTTGATATGCAAAAAAAAAAAAAAAAAAAAAAAAAATGCGAAGAGCAGACGAACAAATGTAATTGACATCATCAAAAAAGTAATTGAAATAAGCAGACGACATTATTATAAATTTGATGGAAAACATTATTCACTTTGAATTCAATTAATGTTTCGGTTTATAAAAAACATTATTAATAAAAATTTTCTGTAATTTCTTTGCATAGAAAATTATTTAAATGGCATTTTGAGTTATTCATTAATTTTTCTCTAAAAGTTATTTTTGTTATTACGAATAAAGTCTATATTGTAAATTCAATAATAAGGGTTGGATGAATAAACAAATATAGATCTAGATATATACAGACAATAACAAACAATCATTTAAAAACGTTGCATGACACAAAAAGTGTTAGAATGTTTTTAGGAAACAACAATTAATCTTAGTAATTCACATTAGCTTTTCTTTCTTTCTTTCTTTTTTTCTTTCTTTTTTTTTTTTTTTCTTTCTTTCTTTCTTTTTTTTCTTTCTTTTTTTTTCTTTTTTTCTTTCTTTCTTTCTTTTTTTTCTTTCTTTTTCTTTTTCTTTTTTTTTTTTCTTTCTTCTTTTTCTTCTTTCTTTCTTCTTTTTTCTTTCTAGGCTTGTTCTGCTCCTTTCTTTGTTGTGTGCGTTGCTTGTGGTGTGTGAGTGCTTTGTGTGTGTGTGTGTGGTGTGTGTGTGTGTGTGTACAAAGTAATCATCTTTCTTTTTTCTACCTCTCCCTACGACTTTTCCACCTTAGTCTCCTCATGTTTATCTATCTATCTATCTATCTACTATCTATCTATCTATTCTATCTTTCTTCTTCTAATATATGTCTATATCTATTCGTTTCTATATATCTGTCTGTTTTTCTCTGTATCTCATATTTTTACATATATAATATATATATATATATATATATATTATATATATTATTATATATATATATATATATATATATATATATATATATACAGAATTGGACTAATGAGCACCATAGTGTCACAAAATGAAGAATGGAGTTACGTCATCGTCGTCTGCGACAGACTTCGAAAAGAGAAATAATATAATATATATATATATATATATATATATATATATATATATATGTTGAGGCCCCAAAGGAAATCGGTGGATCGAGGCAACACTCTGGAAAATATTTTTTTATATTCACTTTATATTCCTTCTTTTATGAAAAATCCTCCTCCTTATATATATATAAATATATATATATATATATATATATATATATACACACATATATATATATATATTATATATAATATATATATATATTATATATATATAGTAGATGGGTTACCAACTAAGTTGGTATTAGGATGATTCTAAGTTGACCCTTTCTTCCAACAGTGGAATGTTAGAGTTCTTCACGTCCAAGTTGAACAGAGCAATATAATTGGTAAAGGAAAAGGCTAACAAATCGTCTATTTTGCGGTTATATATCTAGTTTTCGCTCACCGGCATCTGTTTATATGTTGTGGCCTGGTTAGGGACAAGAATAAAGAGACACAAGAGCGGAAATGAGTTAAATAAATATATTAACAAAGAATGGTAGTACAAACATATATACAAATGAGAAGGATAGGAGACTTTTGTTTAATTCCACATGTATAAAATGAAAGAATGCTGCCAAATACACACACACACACACACACACACACACACACATATATATATTATATATATATATATCCTACCTTGTGCAGACAGATCAGACCTAGGAACTCGCTTATTTTTATTGGGGCGAGTTTCTGGGGCTGGTATCAACTTAATGGGGACTTGAAAGAAGGAAAGTAAATTTTTTTTTTTTTTTTTTTTTGTCTTTTCTTCTTCTCCCTAAAAACACCCCCCTCATATAATATATATAACCCATAGTATTTACAATTTGACTTTTAGTCGTCTCCGGCTGTAAAAAAACCTTGATGAGCAACCGGACGAAAGGGCCCTTGTTTTATTAATAAAACATTTTTTTTTTTTTTTTTTATCACTCTTTTCCTTCGTATCCACCTATGTTGATCATCATGATTACCCTTAGAGTAATATATATATATATATTATTATATACTTTGGTGCGGTACCAAGTTTCTTGGTACAAGGTGATTCTAGGTGGGTCCTAATTCTCTAACCCGTAGTTTTGTTGTAGAGTTCAGTTTCCGTATGAGAGCTCAATGTTTTAATTATTGTAAACAGAGCAAATTTATTTGGGAATAAAAAGGCCTTAAATACCATGGGTATCGTGGTATGGACCATTTCTACTCGCGAGTAATGCTCACGAGCTTCTTCAGAACCACTGATATATTTTATTTTATTATATATCAGTGGTCTGAAGAAGCTCGTGAGACATACTCGCGAGTGGAAATGGTCCATAACCACGATACCATGGTATTTAAGGCGCTTTTTTCGCAAATATATATATTCTATAGTATATTATATATATATATATATATATATATATAATGTGTTTGGGCCCCAAAGGAAATAGCTAGAAAAGAGATTTTTTATATTCACTTTATATTCCTTCTTTTATGAAAAAAAATCCTCCTTCGTTTCTTTATTTAAAAATAGCTTATTGATAAAAGGTAATTTTGCAAAAAGAAAATGGCTATCCGTCACCGTCAACCGAGCTGTATTATATAATTAAGAAGTCGTTCTAAAAATAACGTTACCCCTCCACGTACACATCTTATATTTAAACTTGATAGATCACCCTGGGGAAATGTACAGGATCATAACAGTCCAATAAATCAAATCTCATATTCCTATAAGTACACATTGCATCTATGTTATTTGACATGTATTAGTTAGAAATGAGGCGCTCGTAATTTCATGGTTATTGTCTTCGGAAATGGGCATGGCTTCAAATCCGAGAAGATACTGTTCGCATATTACCTTCGACAATCCAACGATTCTTCCCCAGCTTTGGGTAAATAGTAGGACAGACTCGACAATTTAACTTTGGTATGGCAACCGGTCTAAGTATTTGGATGGGTATAATAGATTAAAAAATAATAACCAACAACAATGAATTAAAAAAGTTTATATCATGAAATAACACAAGGGTTGACATACCGTAAAATTCAACCAACCAACCAACGTTTCTTCTAATAACAGTCAGTACCGCTGATCTTAAATATTAAGGCAACTTAGTCAGCAAAATAAAAGACTTAAATACAAATAAAAAAAAGCCTGGTCAGTACGTGGGTGGGTAGAATAGATTTTTTAAAAGTATACCTAACAATAATGAACAAAAAAAAAAACGTTTTGGCATAAAATAACACAAGGGTTGACATTGCCGTAAAGATTCAGCCAACCAACCAACGTTTCTTCTAATAACAGTCAGTACCGCTGATCTTAAATATTAAGGCAACTTAGTCAGCAAAATAAAAGACTTAAATACAAATAATAAAACAGCCTGGTCAGTACGTGGGTGGGTAGAATAGATTTTAAAAAGTATACCTAACAATAATGAACAAAAGAAAAAAAACGTCTTTGGCATAAAATAACACAAGGGTTGACATGCCGTAAGAGACAGCCAACCAACAAACCAACCTTTCTTCTAATAACAGTCAGTCACACTGATCTTTAAAAAACTCTGGCGACTTAATCAACAAAACAGAAAAAAATCAACATAAATAATAAAAGAGCCTGGTCAGTATTTGCATGGATATAATAATAAAAAAAAATAATACCCAGCAACAATGAATAAAAAACAACGTTTTTGTCATGAAATAACACAAGGGTTGACATGCCGTAAAATCCAACCGAACCAACCAGCCAACCATCTCTTCTACGATATAGCTTAGATAGACCTTTATATATACTAGCAAATATATGCACCCTCCGGGTGCAAGTATTTAAGTTTTAATGTAATAAAATATTGTATTAAATTAGAAAGGCTAATGAAACTAAATGGGAAATGCAGATAAAAAAAAGATTTGAAACAGAGGGAGTATAATCGAAAGATACAACAACTGAAACTTACTCTTCCATCACTCTCGTCTTTCATTGTTATTTTTTCTAATTTAAGTATTTACTTAAAAGAGTAAGTTAAGAATAAAATGACAGTTATTTTTTCTTATTAATGGATTTCATTTAAGATCATTGAAGAGATTTTTGCTTATATTCATTAAAATAAAACCAAACAATTTAGAAATCAATAATACTAAGCACATATTTATTAAAATCACATTTTTAATATCAATATGCAAATTAGCCTTCCAGTTCACACTGTAAACTGCTATTTTGTTGTATATATAAATATAATTGCATGCTGTTTGTATGTAGATATGGTCAACAGTAATAATAATGTAAAACAATTTTATTAATAATTGAGGTTTAGATAAAAAATAAAATCATGGAGAATGTGATGTCAATAACTAAGGGAATTGTAACTTGAGTAGGAATATAGTTTCGGTTACAGACAGAAAAACAGACAATCTCCATTATAATAAGATATATATATATATATATATATATATATATTATATATATATATATATAACATAACGTGAAATCGTGAGATAATTACGCTCCGCAACTGGCTAACACAGTGACCAAAACAAATGATAAAGTTTGATTGACGTAAAAATCGTTTATTGTATTTCTTTTTTTTTTTTTTTTTTTTTTATTGACGCAGACAATCAAAGTTTCTCAAAGTTGAGCGCAGTTATGTCTAATAAGAGGCGGATTCGAGATCTTTTTACGATGTCAGATATTGATTGAAATGGGCGGGACACAAAACGATATGTCCTACTAGTCAAGTAATGCCGTCTTGTTCATATTTATATTGAGGGTTGTCGACTTTCCCCATAGCAATTACCAGTTCATATATATATATATATATATATATATATATATATATATATATATATATATATGGGGGGTACGTATATATGCATATATATAAATATATGAATTTTTGTGGCGGGTGAGTGGGGTGGTTGTGTATGTATGTAATAGAGAGAAAGAGAAAGAGACAGAGAGAGAGAAGAGAGAGAAAGAAAGAGAAAGAGAGTGAGAGAGAGAAGAGAGAGAGAGAGAGAGAGAGAGAGAGATATGTTGGTACCTTAGTGTGTCTACATTCTAATACAGGATTAAAAAATGATTTTCCATACAAGATGAAGTGCGAGTGAAAACCGGGAATTATTGAGATAATTAAATAATCATGATATGAATTTATTTCAATGAGAGTCGTTTTCAAGAATAATTTTGATACATACATAGAAACACACAACACACACACACACACACACACACACACACACACACACACACACACAACACACACACACACACACATATATATATATATATATATATATATATATATATATATATATATATAAAGTGGATAAGTTTACGGAGAATAAAAAAAATATAGAGTTAGTCGCAACTTCTACTGTGGATAAATTAATTAACCGAATAAGTCAGAGTTAGGGACCGGGTTAATTCAGTCGGTAGAGCGTTCGGCGAGAAACTACAAGGTTCCTAGTTCGATACCGGTCCTCGCCAACTCAGCGTATGAGTAGCACAGGTATCTGTGCGGTAAATAAAGGAGCTGATACTAAAAACAATCTCCTTGGTCTAGCGCTAGTGAAAAGGGGATAGACTCCCTCGCTGACCGGCTGATACCGACTTTAGGCCGCCCGACCACTTTACTTTTACTTTTATAAAGAATATAAGCGTACGTTTGTAGGCAAATTTAGTAAAATACCATTCGAGCATATTTAGTAAAACATACTATGACTATATCCTTTTCCTCTCTCTCTCTCTCTCTCTCTCTCTCTCTTCTCCTCTCTCTCTTCTCTCTCTCTCTATCTATCTCTCTCATTCTCTCTCTTTTTCTCTCTCTCTTCATTCTCCCTCTATCTTTCTCTCTCTCTCTATCTTTCTCTCTATCTCTCTCTCTCTCTCTCTATATATATATATATATATATATATATATATTATATATATATACCAATACCTCCGTGTGAGCAGCATGTGTCACATGATCAATTTATTAAGCGGAGTTTAAAATTCAGAGATTTCAGTCTCCTAGACTGGCTACCTACCCAGAAGTAAATAACCCAGTTTGCTCTACTCTTTACCCATAGCTAGAGGGGAAGAGTTGGATGAATACCTTTCCCAAGTGTAATGGGTCTATAAAAATAATTTGCTAACCAGTATATCACGATGGGTCCCCCTGGCTTCTGCACGCGTCCAAAATTCCATAATGTAATTTATTTTACTAAACCCATTCACCCGGTTGGATATGACAATGTCACAAGTAAAGGTCATCCTGCGAGGACAGAACTCACTATTCATCAGTAGTCGATCTGTCAGACTAGTTTAGTAACCATTGCCATACTATGTAACGTTCTGCCAGCAGCGCGTGTGCATATGATAAAATTGCATAATGTAGGTATTTAACCAATCCGTTCGCCAGGGCAGGATGTGACACAGGTTGCAAGTACAGAACATTCAACGACGATTGGACTCGCTGTTTAGTAGTTATAGATCTGTCAGATTAGCTTGTTAACCATTACACAACAATGGGATGCCCTGTCCGCAGAAGGTGTATAAATTTGCATAATATGGGCACTTACGCAACCATTCGTCACGGGTAGGATGTGACACAAGGCTGCAAGTGTTGTATACCTTCTCATTACTTCTTACTTTCTTGTATTCTTCTTCTGTTCATCTTCTATTTAGGTTCTTCTTCTAGCGTCTTGGATATCTCTTGTGACTTCGTCTTGGTCTTCGTCTTCTTCTAACATCTTGACTTCTAGCGTCTTGGTGATCGGTCGCACTTGGCTCATTTCTTCTTCCAGTCAGTCCTGTTACCAAGACACCCATTAATCACAAGACCGTGTTATTTTTCTTAAGCTTTTATTTCCTTAACTATACATTTCGTGTAACTAACTATCTGACTAACATAGCGCGCGTATGCAGTGTGAGTTCCAGTTAAGGCAGAACATCTGCTCTGCCCGACGTCCAACTGAAAAACTGAGGAACCAAACCAGGTCCCACGTGACTTCACGTAATTTGGTGGGCTTTCTGTACTATTCCATGGAAAGTCCCGACCGTGATATGAAAAGGGCCATCCCTCTAGAAATACAGGGGATTGACAATAATCTTATGCAACCGCATAGATTATGGAACATCTAGTGAGAATCAAACTTGCTATTCAGTAGTCAGACTAGCTTGCTAACCATTACACAGTGATGGGACGCACTAAAACTGCTTAATATATTTTTGTATTTAAGATTGTTTATATATGAAGGACGATGAAAAAAAAACAAAGAAGTAAAACTAAATCTAAAAAAACAAAAAGCCAAAATACCAGAGAGCCATCTTTGAAAAAGGACATTTATGAAAAAAAAAGGAATTGAATACCCAAGAGGAAGCCATTGAAATAAAGATCTAAGGAAATAATATGAACAAGATAAAGTTTTTATATCACATTCATTTCTATCAATTCTCAGTTGAACAAAGAAAAGCTAAAGAAACCTTTATTCTTTATTATCTTAAGATAAACAAGAAAGAAAGTGAATTTTCCACTGATGTTTAAGTGGTGAAGCTGCAGCCTCCTAAGCAAAAAAAAAAAGATGCTTCTACAGTTTTGTTGATAAACTAATCAAAAAGTGTGTACCTCTATTTAAAATCTGATATCCGAATGTTTTAAAATTATGAATTAAAGCTAATTCATTTTGGATGGAAAGAACGAATCACCGTTGATAAAAAAGAGAGTGTTGAGTATCTGGCCGCCATCCTTGGTTCCAGATGTAGTAAGTAAGTAAGCAAGCCAATAAGAATCCGGTGTTATAGTATTCTTTGTAAGTCCGACGTCCAAGATGAATCCAAATAGCAATGAGCCAAGTTTAAGAATCAGACCTAGTATAAATACAACAACAGCAGCAGCAGCAGCACTGCCAGTGATTGGACAGTAGGAATCTCTGGTCACGTGGTAGTCAACGAGTCTATAAGTAGAAGTGACTACTCGCCTCATGCCTTAATATGCAACAAAATTGGGCACCTCACGTGGTGTAATGGTTAGCAAGCTCGCTTCGCAAACCATTGTTAGTGAGTTCGATTCTCATTGGGAGCCCCATACTTCTGGCCTTGTGCTATATCTAAGCAAAGCTTAGTTTTTTAAGGGCACCTCTCGTGGTGTAATGGTTAGCAAGCTAGATTAGCAGACCATTGTTAGTGAGTTCGATTCTCACTGGGTGCCCCGTACTTCTGGCTTGTGCCATATCTAAGCTCAGCTTAGTAAATAACTATATGCAACAAAATTGGCACCTCACGTGGTGGTAATGGTTAGCAAGCTCGCTTCGCAAACCATTGTTAGTGAGTTCGATTCTCATTGGGAGCCCCATACTTCTGGCCTTGTGCTATAATCTAAGCAAAGCTTAGTTTTTTAAGGGCACCTCTTCGTGGTGTAAATGGTTAGCAAGCTCGCTTCGCAAACCATTGTTAGTGAGTTTGATTCTCATTGGAGCCCCAATAACTTCTGGCCTTGTGCTATATCTAAGCAAAGCTTAAGTTTTTTTAGGGCACCTAACTTGGGTAATGGTTTAGCAAGCTAGATTAGCAGACCATTGTTAGTGAGTTCGATTCTCACTGGGCGCCCCACACTTCTGGCCTTGTGCTACATCTAAGCAAAGCTTAGTAAATAACTATATACAAAAAATTTGGGCACCCTCACGCTGGTGTAATGGTTAGCAAGCTCGCTTCGCAAACCATTGTTAGTGAGTTCGATTCTCAATTGGGAGCCCCATACTTCTGGCCTTGTGCTATATCTAAGCTAAGCTTAGTAAATCTAGGGCACTCAGTGGTGTAATGGTTAGCAAGCTAGATTAGCAAACCATTGTTAGTGAGTTCGATTCTCACTGGGTGCCCCACACTTCTGGCCTTGGTGCATATCTAAGCTAAGCTTAGTAAAAATAACTATATACAACAAAATTCCAACAGAGAGCAAAAAGGAAATGAACAAATAATAAAAGGACATTCTGTGAGTTACAAACGTCACGTGAGTTACAAGAAAACATATCATATTTTGTATTTCTGTGAATTTCTATTGTCTGTCATATTTTTATGCATGTTTGATATGGTTGATATCATATTATATATTATATATATATATATATATAATATATATATATATTCAATTGCTCCGCCCACTCATTTAACAATACGAAATCATACTATTCATTTTTACTCCCATGATCCTGTGTAGGATTTTATATACATGCATTTACCCTTTTTTAATATAAATAATTGTACTATTAAATGTTATAAAACGTTTGAGTGTTTGTCAGACATGCCTGTTTGTTCTTCATCATTCAGTATTGTTACTATTACATTGGTCTTTCTACCCTTTCATGGGACCAAAGAGACAAGTATTGAATCCACAACACTTTTGTATTATTTATTTTTTAAATCTGGGACTTTTCCATTTGTTTTTTTCGTTTTATTTCATGTCGAGCGGGAGGTGCAATGGTCGTCCCTAAACGAGTGTGGCTGTGCATGACAGAAATTGGGGGCTTCGCCAGGGATTTCATTCATTATTGGCTTTTTCTTTTTATAACGCTCCATAGAGGAACCGAAGGCACAATTGCTGAATTGGCGGGAAGTACTGATCGGATGTGGTAGTGGATACATTTTGAATCCCTACAATATGAAGGGCTTGTTCCAGACTAAGAAGGATAGCATTCTAGAGAAGGTTTCTGAAGTTTGGAATTAGAAGTCAAAAGAAGCGAAGAGAAAAACTCAGTTTACCACCCCAACAGTGTTTTTTACGAACAAAAAATGATCAATATTCTTTTTTCTGTTTTATTCAAAACAATGGTAAACAAAGTTAGTAATATGACAGTTTCAAAAACAAAATATATTAACAAAAATCAAGTAGAAAAAAAAGAAAAAACGTTGGCTCGTACAACATGAGCTAACACAAAATTTTAGTACATTCTAGTTATAAGTTTAAAAACTTACGGCAAATATAATTTCACTACACTACGAGCTACAAGACTTTCAATGAGAACAACCGTAACAAAAAAAAAAAAGAATCCAAAATGAAAATTCGGAAACCACTTGTCTACTCATGATTATTCAAAATTTTTTTCTTTATTTTAATACATCAGATGATCTTTAAAAAAATATTTCATGTCGAGTAAAAGTGTAGTCAATGTATTTCTAGATATTTAAAAATTATGGATTTTCTCCTTCAAGTGAGCAAAGGTTGATCCCCCCCCCACACACAACACACAAGTTTTACTTGAAGAAGGGTTTTCTTCAAGCCGCATACAGTTGTAGTCATTGCTCTTGCCTACTCGAAAGTAACATTTTTTCTATGGAAACTATCACATAGGCACGCAGTATGTTACTGGCGAGCTAAAGACGTAACATTGAACCAACTTTGATTTTCGAGGCATAGCGTTTTTTAGGCAGGAGGCGCAGGATGCATTTATGTGATATGCCGCGAAAAAAATAAATCGAGTTTAATTACTTTAATTCCTTTTTTAAAAAGGGAAAGGAGACAAATATTGGCAGTCCCGGGAATTAGGGGAAAAAGAGAGTTTGCAAAATGAATTAAATTTTTAAAATAGATAAGTAAAGTCGTTTCGGGGAGGCTAGAGCCGGTATGCAGTTCATACGTGAGAGAGTTATCTCTTTCCACTTACGCTATCCTAGGAGCGTGGACACCTACCGTCTGCCTCACTTTACTACACAGATCCCGTTTCTTATACTGCTACGCTGAGATTGGGAGGGCCGGTTAACAAATAGCCGACCAAGAGTTAAAAAAACAAAAACACAAAAAAAAACAACAACCTACAACAACATTAAAATCATTTCGCGTAAGATTTTAAAAAAAAAAAGAAAACGTTTTGACTTATTTAAATTCAAATAGATGAATGTTTCACTCAATAGCAGTAACCACTTATAACTCTTTTTACCGAAAAAAGATTTCACACACAATGGTACTGCAACAAACTGCTTCCCCCTACCCGACATGCAAGCAAAAAAAAATCTTTTTATAGCTGACTGAGAGATGGCCCCTTCTTTTCGGAAAGGTCGATTCCATTGTTCTTAGCCACGGGTAGCTTATGCCTTTCCAGTTCACCCCTATATTAAAATTATTTAAACATAGTTAAAATGTCTTTACAAACAATACACTCGTCACTTACTCTTCCTCAATCTAACTCATACATAGAGAGGGTGAGAGTAATGCGCAAATGATAGAGAGGGACGGGTCAAGTTTTTGACTCAATTGCATCTCTTCAAACA
>CM042161.1:70019538-70022752 GCA_023376005.1 Doryteuthis pealeii | reverse complement strand
AAAGGAAGAGATCCTTAACTATGGTAAACGGTTCAATGACAGCTGCACGTGTGTATATTGAATAGAAATTGCATAATGTAAGGTATTTAACGCAATCCGTTCGCCAGGAGCAGGATGTGACACCAGGTTGCAAAGTACAGAACATTCAACGACGATTGGACTCGCTGTTTAGTAGTTATAGATCTGTCAGATAGCTTGTTTAACCATTACACAACAATGGGATGCCCTGTCCGCAGAAGGTGTATAAATTTGCATAATATGGGCACTTACGGTACACATTCATCACGGGAAGGATGTGACACAAGGCTGCAAGTGTTGTATACCCTTCTCATTACTTCTTACTTTCTTGTATTCTTCTTCTGTTCATCTTCTATCTTAGGTTCTTCTTCTAGCGTCTTGGATATCTCTTGGTGACTTCGTCTTGGTCTTCGTCTTCTTCTAACATCTGGACTTCTAGCATCTTGGTGATCGGTCGGACTTGGCTCATTTCTTCTTCCAATCAGTCCTGTTACCAAGACACCCATTAATCACAAGACCGTGTTATTTTTCTTAAGCTTTTATTTCCTTAACTATACATTTCGTGTAACTAACTATCTGACTAACATAGCGGAGCGTATGCAGTGTGAGTTCCAAGTTAAGGCAGAACATTCTGCTCTGCCCGACGTCCAACTGAAAAAACTGAGGAAACAAACCAGGTCCCACGTGACTTCACGTAATTTGGCGGCTTTCTGTACTATTCCATGGAAAGTCCCGACCGTGATATGAAAAGGGCCATCCCTCTAGAAATACAGGGGATTGACAATAATCTTATGCAACCGCATAGATTATGGAACATCTAGTGAGAATCAAACTTGCTATTCAGTATTCAGACTAGCTTGCTAACCATTACACAGTGATGGGACACACTAAAACTGCTTAATATATTTTTGTATTTAAGATTGTTTATATATGAAGGACGATGAAAAAAAAACAAAGAAGTAAAACTAAATCTAAAAACACAAAAAGCCAAAATACCAGAGAGCCATCTTTGAAAAAGGACATTTATGAAAAAAAAGGAATTGAATACCCAAGAGTGAAGCCATTGAAATAAAGATCTAAGGAAATAATATGAACAAGATAAAGTTTTTATATCACATTCATTTCTATCAATTCTCAGTTGAACAAAGAAAAGCTAAAGAAACCTTTATTCTTTATTATCTTAAGATAAACAAGAAAGAAAGTGAATTTTCCACTGATGTTTAAGTGGTGAAGCTGCAGCCTCCTAAGCAAAAAAAAAAAAAAGATGCTTCTACAGTTTTGTTGTGATAAACTAATTCAAAAGTGTGTACCTCTATTTAAATCTGATATCCGAATGTTTTAAAATTATGAATTAAAGCTAATTCATTTTGGATGGAAAGAACGAATCACCGTTGATAAAAAAGAGAGTGTTAAGTATCTGGTCGGCATCCTTAGTTTCAGATGTAGTAAATAAGTAAGCAAGCCAATAAGAATCCGGTGTTATAGTATTCTTTGTAAGTCCGACGTCCAAGAGAATCCAAATAGCAATGAGCCAAGGTTAAGAATCAGACCTCTATAAATACACCAACAGCAGCAGCAGCAGTGCCAGTGATTGGACAATAGGAATCGTCGGTGGTCACGTGGTAGTCAACGAGTCTATAAGTAGAAGTGACTACTCGCCTCATGCCTTATATGCAACAAAATTGGGCACCTCACGTGGTGTAATGGTTAGCAAGCTCGCTTCGCAAACCATTGTTAGTGAGTTCGATTCTCATTGGGAGCCCCATACTTCTGGCCTTGTGCTATATCTAAGCAAAGCTTAGTTTTTTAAGGGCACCTCTCGTGGTGTATGTTAGCAAAGCTAGATTAGCAGACCATTGTTAGTGAGTTCGATTCTCACTGGGTGCCCCGTACTTCTGGCCATATCTAAGCTCAGCTTATACTATATGCAACAAAATTGGGCACCTCACGTGGTGTAATGGTTAGCAAGCTCGCTTCGCAAACCATTGTTAGTGAGTTCGATTCTCATTGGGAGCCCCATACTTCTGGCCTTGTGCTATATCTAAGCAAGCTTAGTTTTTTAAGGGCACCTCTCGTGGTGTAATGGTTAGCAAGCTCGCTCGCAAACCATTGTTAGTGAGTTCGATTCTCATTGGGAGCCCCATACTTCTGGCCTTGTGCTATATCTAAGCAAAGCTTAGTTTTTTTAGGGCACCTAACTTGGTGTAATGGTTAGCAAGCTAGATTAGCAGACCATTGTTAGTGAGTTCGATTCTCACTGGGCGCCCCACACTTCTGGCCTTGTGCTACATCTAAGCAAAGCTTAGTAAATAACTATATACAACAAAATTGGGCACCTCACGTGGTGTAATGGTTAGCAAGCTCGCTTCGCAAACCATTGTTAGTGAGTTCGATTCTCATTGGGAGCCCCATACTTCTGGCCTTGTGCTATATCTAAGCTAAGCTTAGTAAATCTAGGGCACCTCACGTGGTGTAATGGTTAGCAAGCTAGATTAGCAAACCATTGTTAGTGAGTTCGATTCTCACTGGGTGCCCCACACTTCTGGCCTTGTGCCATATCTAAGCTAAGCTTAGTAAATAACTATATACAACAAAATTCCAACAGAGAGCAAAAAGGAAATGAACAAATTAATAAAAGGACATTCTGTCGAGTTACAACGTCACAGTGAGTTAACAAAAAACATATCATATTTTGTATTCTGTGAATTTCTATTGTCTGTCATATATTTTATGCAATGTTGATATGGTTGATATATATATATATATATATATATATATATATATATATATATATATTCAATTGCTCGCCCACTCATTTAACAATACGAATCATATATTCATTTTACTCCCATGATCCTGTGTAGATTTATATACATGCATTTACCCTTTTTTATATAAATAAATTGTAATTAAATGTTAATAAACGTTTGAGTGTTTGTCAGAAATCCTGTTTGTTCTTCATCATTCAGTATTGTTACTATTCATTGGTCTTCTACCCTTTCATGGGACCAAAGAGAAAAGTATTGAATCCCAACACTTTTGTATTATTTATTTTTAAATCTGGGACCTTTTCCATTTGTTTTTTCGTTATTTCATGTCGCGGAGGTGCACTGGTCGTCCCTAACGAGTGTGCGTGCATGACAGAATTGGGGGCTCGCCAGGGATTTCATTCATTTATTGGCTTTATTCTTTATAA
>CM042161.1:69992038-70014538 GCA_023376005.1 Doryteuthis pealeii | reverse complement strand
CAGAGAGAGGAACAAGAGGACTATTCGGTATTGATAATCAAATGGATTAAGAGTTATATATATATAGAGAGAGAGAAAGAGAGAGAGATATTCGGTATTGATAATCAAATGGATTAAGAGTTAGAGAGAGAGAGAGAGAGAGGTGAGAGAGAGAGAGAGAGAGATGAACACAAAGAGAGAAAGAGAGAGAAGAGAAGGAGAGAAGAGGGAGAGAGACGTGTAGTGACAGACAGGTAGAGAGAGAGAGACAGGAGACATAGACTATTCGGTATTGATAATCAAATGGATTAAGAGTGAGAGAGAGAGAGAGAGAGAGAGAAAGAAGAGAGAGAGGAGTGAAGAGGAGAAGAAACGTGGAGAGGGAGACGGGAAGAGGCAGACAAGGAGAGAGACAGAGACAGGGAGACAGAGACATATTCAGTATTGATAATCAAATGGATTTAGTGTTATAGGAGTGGCTTCTTTGTGATTCGTTGAACCTTAAGTAAAAGAAACATCTTTTGGGCGAATACAACGAAAATGGAAATAAAAAAGAAAAGTCTCTTTAATTTTGGGAAAGAGCTATTAGGATTCTATGGAACGTTTCCTTCAATCTAGACACAAAGAACATATGAAATCTAAAACTTAAAAGGTCGTGTGTGTATATATAAGGATTTCGGCAAGGAGGCATTACCTTACTACTCCATATTAGAAACATATTTTCTTCTTTTTCAGGTGTCATTCTAAATTATATACTGAAATTCCATTGGTTCCAGTATTTGTGACCAGGATTGTACAATGGTTTTGGTTGATTTCCCCCCTTTTTAAAAATATCAAATCCTCTCAAACAGTGAATTTATTTTATGATGATAGGTAAAGATTTCGAGATGAGAATTTATTAGCTATTTCATGTCAACTAGTACAAAATAAAAAACACCCTGGGCGATGTAAAAAATAGATTTTTCAAAACATATTGCCTGAGGGGTGGGAGTAAAAAATTCAATGTGAGCGAGTTTGTACCCTAAGTAAGTAAAATCATCAAATTCATTAAAGGATTAAAAAAATAAAACAATTTGAAATGTAAATTTTGAGATAAATTACTTATGTTCAACTTAGCGCTTTTTTTGTTGTTTTTTAGGTTTCTCTTTCGCTGAATCTATGAATGACTCGTTTTCAACTAAAACTCTCTTGAGCAATTCAGGTCAGTAGATTCACAATCGCAGTGTATATTCTAATGGTTATTTCTGACTTGCTGCGAGTAACCCTCAAGAAAAACAACCATAGAATTCAGAAGATAGTAATATTTTTTAAGCAAGCAGTAAACGATGTATGTAGGATTCAGTTAGATATGAAAAAATATGCCCGGGACATTTGCGAGATGTATCTTGTTTATGAGGCTAAAGACAAACAGAACACCAGCTAACAAATGATTTTCTATTATATATACTAGCAAAATAAAAAATGTCTTACCTAAGTAAGTAAAATCATCAAATTCATTAAAGGATTAAAAAATAAAACAATTTGAAATGTAAACTTTAAATATGTATTAAGATAAAACAAACTATATAGATATATAATACCAGTCATGTATTTATTAAAAATTGTTTTTAAAAACAATGAGGACTGTTTAATGTTGCATGTTCAAATTTTGAGTGTATTTATTCTATGTTATGACGATTTTGGGTAATGTGACGTAAGTAGTGACGTAATTTTTGTTACAGACAAAAACCGGAAGCGAATCTCTATTATTAATAGATAATCATTATGAATATTTTACACATTTTGGCGCAAAAAAATGAGAAATTTAAATGTTTTTCGTAAACGGAATAATGTCAGCTCAATCTTACCTAAAGTTTTAGCTCTCACCTCAAAGCAAAAAATCAATCGAGTAACATCTAGTGACTTGGAGAGCTTTTAAGTTAGGGCACTCGTAAGTCAAGGTACCACAGCATTAAATAATTCTTGCTTAGTGGATTGATTTTAAAGACATATGAACACGTCTTGGGTAATTTTAATCCCAATAGACCAGTGATCGTGTTTGTTGTTCATTTGTTACTTAGTGGGTCTTCATTCTCATATACGGGCTCGTTTCTCCGTGTGTAAAAACGACTCTTAAATTAAGATCCGTGGTAACATGAACTGATTAAAAACAAACTCGAACGCAACTCTTGTCAACAATATTTATTATGGTTATGATAAGTTATAGTAGACGTCATCGCAGAGAGAGACAGAAAGATTGTTTATGATAACAGAATCAACATAATTAGATTTAGTGTGCATGACTCTCTCACCTGTCAGTTTGGGAGAAACCGGTTGCATTTACCGGATAGGCTAACAGGTGTGCATCGCATTTCGTCTCCAGACACGTAGTGGTCTGTCTTTGCTCACTCTTCTACTCTTTGACTATTCGCCCCTTCTTTTATAAAAAAAAGTAAGTAAAGTCATCGGGGTGGCCTAATGTCGGTATCAGCCAATCAGCAAAGGTGTCTATCCCCTTTTTCACTAGCACAAGGAGGTTGGTTTTTGCAACTGAGGTGGAGCGCCACACTTACCATCAACTCCTTACTTTAACGCACAGATCCCTGTGCTACTCATAACGCTGAGTTGGCGAAGACCGGTATCGAACTAGGAACCTTGTGATTTCTAGCCGAACGCTCTACCGACTGAGCTGACCCGGCCCTTCTTATATAATTACAGTTAATCAGCTGGTTATTTTCTTACAACATATTTTAATTCCATTGTACATTGTTATATTGTATTATATAAGTACATTGGAATTTTTAAACAAATAATTCGACATTCCTCTTATGAATGTTTATAATTTTCCCGAAAATATTCAACCTGATTTTTGTAATTTCAACAAACAATTTAAATAAACAATCCATAAAATGCCTTCCAGCTAGACTCATCTTTACAAAATATTTTCCTAAATATACCTTGCTTTCTTTTTCACCCATAATTTATTTTTACAACTCTTAATTATCCAAGCCCCTAATTATGTAACATATTTATATTTAAATTTTTCTGTAGCTGTTTACTAATGTTTTGTTTTATGCACAAGATCATTCTGAATACAAATAATTTTAAAATAAATAGATGGTTAGGTTTATTTGCTTAATGGCATATCAATCTCTGAGTTTTATCTAATACCAAATCCATATTTTGTCCTATTAACCTTATGGCAAGACCCAACCCTTTTATATGGGTGCTAGAAGGCCGTGTCTGAGGGTCTTCATGTCCAGGGAATGACGTTAAACCCTATCTGATGGTGAGGTTCCAGTTCTGGAGGTTTGGAGAATGTGAAGCACCCCTTCATCACCATTGCTCCCTGGTCCACTCTGACCCGGAGTGGTAGTACCTGTTAGGGTACCATCTATTGGTTAAATATGACGTTAAACCCTATCTGATGGTGAGGTTCCAGTTCTGGAGGTTTGGGGAATGTGAAGCACCCTTTCATCACCATTGCTCCCTGGTCCACTCTGACCCGGAGTGGTAGTACCTGTTAGGGTACCATCTATTGGTTAAATAGAAAAATATATTTATAAAAAAATCGTATTATCCATTAAGAATTGATTTATTTCAAAATTTCATCGGCATTAAATGACCCACTGCCGTAAAACAAAACCAAACCAAACATTTCTGAAAAAAAATTAAAAGTATATCAACCATAACACTTTGACATTCGATGACATACGATGTTTTCAAAATTTTAACTTTTTAGGTTTTAAAATGACTCTGCTTTGCTAAAGGCGTAGAGCACTTAGCATCTTTTTTCGGAGGTCTTTATTACCATTGCTCCCTGGTCCACTTGATCCGGAGTGCTAGTAAGTGTTCCATCTATGGATTAAATAGAAAAATATGTGTATAAAAAATTGAATATCCACGAGAAAACTCATTAAGAATGAATTTATTTTTAAAAATTAATCAGCATTAAATGACCCATTGAGGTTGATATACCGTAAAACAAACCAAACCAAACCAAATCCATCTTTATAGAAGTATAGTTGTGGTACTCTTTAATCCAATGCTGGCGTTTAAGGGGTTTATACCTTTCTCAAGGATATTAGTCCGAAAGTGAACGTAATAGTGTGACTCTGTTACATAATCTATGCGATTGCATAAGATTATTGTCAATCCCCTGTATTTCTAAGGGATGGCCCTTTTCAGATCACAGACAGGACTTTCCATGGAATAGTACAGAAAGCCCGCGAAATACGTGAAATCCCGTTGGACCTGGTTGGGTCCTCAGTTTCAGTTGGACGTCAGGCAGAGAAGATGTCCTGCCTTAACTGGAACTCACTGCATACGCGCGATATGTTAGTCAGATGTTTAGTTACATGAAATGTTTAGTTAAGTAAATAAAAGCTTAAGAATAATATGGTTTTGTGGTTGGTGAATGTCTTGGTAACAAGACTGATCTAGAAGAAGAAATGAGTTGTGTGACCGACCACCAAGACGAAGTACAGACGCTAGAAGAGACGTAAGATAGAAAAGATGAACAGCAGAAGAATAGAAGAAAGTAAAGAAGGGTTTACAACGACTGGAGTTCGAACTTGTTTACAAGAATGTCGTAGTTAGGTACGTTAACAACCACACCACAGGGACCCTCTATAAAAGAAACTCTAACAGGTACTACTACTTTGTATCAGGGTGGACCTTAGGATAATAACAATGAAGGTGTATTCCGCACTTCCCACATTTCAAAAAGTTACTATATGATGCAGTTTAGTGTGATACCGAATAAGTAAAAGTAAATCCTCTCTCTCTCTCTCTCTCTCTCTCTCTCTCTCTCTCTCTCTCTCTCTCTCTCTCTCTCTCTCTGCATATTACAGTATTCTCTTAAATAAGCAAGCCATAGCAATATTTTATATCATGTGATAATTTTTCAACTTGAACAATACCAACATTTTATTATTTCTAGCAGAATATTATACAGATATTAATTAGATACTATTAGATTGTATGTATTAATAAAATAACATTAAAAAAATCAAAACAAAATATGAAAATGTATAAGTCCACAGAAAAATAGAATCCTTATATATTCTTATTAGATTTTTAAATATTTGCTTATATAGTTTTAATGGTGTAGAGTTCAGTAATAAGGAACACGAAATTATATATTTATTTAATTGTCGGCTTAAATTATATATTTATTTAATTGTCGGCTTAAAGCCATATAAAAATAAACACATTTGTTTGTTTACTTAACCTCATACTGTCGTGTAAGAAGTCAATAAAAAGTGGAATATAAACTTTCAAAACGAACGAAGAATGTGGAATTGACAAGCTAGTAACGGTTAGAGACTTCACCTGTCAGCTCGACAGTCGAGGTTTCGAGTCACACGCGGAGCAGTCTCCCATGTCTATAACCTTGCTGATGAGACCTAATAGGTCGAAATGTACATTCAGGGATTGACATTTTCTCCATTCGTTTAGCCTTACATTTGAACATATATGCCCGCCTAAAATTCATTAATATTAACTAATTAATTTTCCAAATTAGGTACGACTTCAATTAAGCACATATCCCCCAAAACAAATATTTATATAAGTATAATGATCAACAAGAAAAAACAAAATCCAGGTATTTTGATTTGTCAGTATCAACCGGATAACAAGGGAGTCTATCCCCTTATCACTAGCGTTAGACTAGCGAGATTTGGGGGTGTAGCTCCCCACTTTACCGAAAAAATCAAGCTATGCTACGGAAATGTTGAGTTGATGATAGTCGTTATCGAAAACAGAGGTTGACAGTTCCTTGGCAGATGTTTTACCAACTTAGGTAAACCGGCCCCTTCGAGTACACCTCCCCTTTTTAGAGGATCTAATAAGAATGTTCTCTGGGGGGCACAGTTAAGTCCGACGCTTTTACTCTCCCAATTGACCAAGTGTTCAGTCTGAAACAATCTCTCCCAGCAATGCTGCACTCTTCTCACCAACACTATCAACATATCTTTTCTCTCGTCCACTCGTCGCGACAGCCAAAATGCTACTGCAAGCTTTTCTCCCAGGTTTGTGAGGGCCGGTCATTAAATATACAATTACAGTGTTCATCCGGGCTCCTTACTCTGACCTGCCCGTGCATTACGTGCGACACTAATCAGCACGCGTCAATCCTTCACATCCGGGCCACTCTGGACAGTTTAGCAATTCCCATGCGTCAGGCCACAACTCACGATCAGGAGGTTGCGAGTTCAATCTCCCCACTCGCCTCTGATCTCATTCTGCATGCCAAACCACTACTTCGAACCACTACGGTCGTGGTTTCTCTGGCCACAGAGGACGAACGCTTATCTCTCTGCAAGGGATAGTCAGCATATTCTAAGCGTTGCAGATAAAAATTAAGAGTTGTAGAGGCATGTTGTGTAAAGAAATAGACATCGGAAGAAATAGACATCGGAAGAAATAGACATCGCGAGACGAATTCCAATCCTGCCATTTTATAGCGAAGATGTTTGTTTTATTCATTCTTCATGGGTACTCAATTATATTTTAAACTGAAATTTTTTAACACATTTTTGCAAACTTAATTTTTAAATTTAAAAAAAAAAAAAAACATTGAGATTTTGCGACACCGCACGGCCTTAATTTTCAGGCAAAATAGGAAAATTAAATCCCCCCCTCTAAAATCAGAACGGTAAGGTTTAAGACAAAATAATTTGGCACACTTTCCTAACTCATGAAGGGGAGAATTTGTGCCAAATTTCATGTAATTCGGTGTCGGTGGGTGTAACATCCTGGTGAACTGACATGGAATGACCCGGAAGCTAGTTTGGGAAAAATTCATTTTTTTTAGGGGAAGGGGGTTAGTATTCTCCTAAAGAGCCTGATTTCTTTAATGCAGGACTTGAACTTGTATCGTTGTGTCCATTTTCTACTCATAAGAGTTATAGGTTGGTGGCTGGATTTTATGGCATGGCAACCCTTGTTGGGTCATTTTATGCCAAAGATGTTTGTTTTATTCATTCTTCATGGGTACTCAATTATATTTTAAACTCAAATTTTTAAACACATTTTTGCAAACTCAATTTTTCTAACAGGTACAACCACTCCGGATCAGAGTGGACATGGGAGTAATGGTGAGGAAGGGTTACTCGTCATTACTCAGTGCTCCAGAATTTGAACTTCACAATAAGAGTATAACGTCATACCAAGGACATCGCCTTCTAGACATATATGATAAAATAGTGCTGGGCTTTTCCATAAGGGCAATAAGGTTGGGACAATCATATAGCTCCTATTGGATTGCCGTGACCTATCAATTGATCGCAGGGCGTTTTACCTCATACTCAGGATATTAAGACACTCAGCCACCGCATTCTAGCACATATACGATAAAAATATCTCCCTTGGTCAATATAAACATTAAGCAACTCTTACTCTTTCTTCTTCTTCTTCTTCTTCTTCTTCTTCTTCTTCTTCTTCTTCTTCTTCTTCTCACTTGTGTCTTTTTCTTCTTCTTCTTCCTCTTCTCACTTGTGTCTTCTTCTTCTTCTTCTTCTTCTTCTTCTGACTTGTGTATTCTTCTTCTTCTTCTTCTTCTTCTTCTTCTTCTTCTTCTTCTTCTTCTTCTTCTTCTTCTTCTTCTTCTTCTCTTCTTCTTCTTCTCTCTTGTGTCTTCTTCTTCTTCTTCTCTCTTCTTCTTCTTCTTCTTCTTCTTCTTCTCTTCTTCTTCTTCTTCTTCTTCTTCTTCTTCTTCTTCTTCTCTCTTGTATTTTGTTCTAAAATATAACTCTAATTAATATCAACTGATAAACTTATTATATGCGTCACATAATAATAATTCTCTTTAAAAAAATTGTAAACTATTTTAATTAGCAGATTTTAAACAACAGATGACGATATTGATTTTTAGCTTCTCTTATTGAAATAATTCCAGATAACCAGAAGCAACTTGCTAAAGAAAATGACTTTGCCGTAAATAATGTTTCCTTTTGTGTTCACTTCCGGGTCATGTCATTCCTCTAAGATCCGTTGATATTTAATATTGTCGTTTTATGTTCTATGCTCACTTCGAACATGTGATTTATTTTAATGGACATTTATTTAGATCGTCGTATTAGTTATGATTTTGTGCCTATTGCAGTTAAGATAATCCTCTTGGATGGACCTCTTGGCTTCATGGTGTTGCGCCAGAGTGGCAAGACCATTAAGCCAATTTATTTATATTTTGTAGTGTACAATACAGTAAAGTCACCATTGGTTTTAAGGCAACGTACGTGACATGTATCATAAGGACAGCGCGCCGTGAAAACCATTACAACGAATTTTAATTTATATATATATATATATATATATATATATATATATATATATATAAATTAAAATGCGGAGGGGTTGGTAAATATATATATATTTCCCACACCCTCCGCACGAGCAGGATGCGACTCAAGGTCAATTTCTTAAGCGGAGTTTTTCAGGTTTGAATTCAAAGTTTTCCTTCTCCTAGACTTGTTACCTAGCCATGGTTAAAGAGTCAAGTCTGCCCTGCTATTTACCCATAGCTGAGGGAGAATTGGATTAATACCTTTCCCAACAGTATTAGCGCCATGTGAAATGCCAACAGCTTCAGCCAGGAATTGAACTCGGGTTGACGCGTCCATTTCCTACGACTCTAACCATTAGACCACTTGCCTCCATAATTTATATTTATATATGGTCTTGTTAAAAACACACACACACACACACACACACATATATATATATATATATATATAATATATATATATATATCAGAGCAACCGAAGGAACTCCAAAGCAAAGGTTCTATACCCACATGCATATATGTGTGTATATGCATATGTATGTGTGTATATATATATGGTACATATGCAGGGGATGCGGATGTATTAGGTATGTGTAAGTACCATTATGTATGAATGTACGAGTACTGTTATGTATGAGTGTATACGTACGAATGGATGTATGAACATGCGCTCGCGCATCAATCTATGTATGTATGTGTGTGCACGTGTACGCATATATAAGTGAAACTACGGGCGTGCGTGCGTATTTGCGTACATACTTAGAACTTTAACCAGCCCCGATTAGCTTAACATCTGACCAACTTCCACATCTCATACCCCAACCCACCTACAGTATACAAAATATTTGAAATCTCAATATTAGAATTATTTAACATCCTTCATTGAATCGCACCACACCCATACACCCAAACCGTTGACAGTATCCATTTTTCCTACAGACCTCATGTCAACATCCGTCCAACCCAACAATATACACACACCCACGCACACATATGTATGCGAATACAAACGCTCACACTTCGTTATTGTTCAGACGTTGCACACTCTTAGAACAATGTGAATGTGTGTGAAACCCACAGATTTGTATACATAACCTTTGCTCTGTCTATAAACACACATACGCCTACCCAAATACACCAAAGGCAGACGCATATCACTTCATCCAATCATAAACATGTTATGCCCGTAAAAACTTTTGAATTTTTCGATTTTTTGATTTTCCTTGTATTCGTATCAACGTCATCTGATGAATGCATGCGATTTTTGCATGTATGAAACCTAAGGTTGTGACTGTTCTATTGCCATCAAATAAATAGATATGTAATACCTTTATATATTTATTTTATTATATTATATATATATATATATATTTCCATATTAGAATTAGAATTCGTCGAACTGTTTTTCATATATATATATATATATATATATATATATATATTAATGATTTGAAGGCAATTACAATGCATAAAAAATAAAAACAAAACGATGTTTTTTTGTCTTCAGAAGATAAAGTTTACTTTGAAATCGATAAGACAAAAAAACATATTTCTGTTTTTATTTTTTATATGCATTGTAATTACCTTCAAATCATTAATATATAATAACATACTTAACAATGCTTTAAGCAAATTACCAATTACTATTATATATATATATGAGGTGAAATAAGGAATGAAAGAACAAAATAGACAAAAATGTGTAGTATATTTCGCTGGAATGTTAAATTCCGATTCCTCAGCCTTTATTGAATCATTAAACATATAAAATACTTGTATGATCCTAATGATTCAATTATGGCTGAGGAAGCGGAATTTAACATTCCAGCGAAATATACTACACATTTTTTTTCTGAGATTTGTTCTGTCATTCCTTATTTTACCTCATTCGGTCGGATTCATTCCAATCCCATTTTCCTCATATATATATATATATATATATATATATATATATATATAGAAAAATAATGACGTAAGAGTATGTTTTGAATATATCAAGAACCGGTTGCACACTATTGATGTAATGTGTCAGAATTGACCATATTCATTGTGGATAAACAGGTAATATGCGCATGGTTGAGTGGTTACTCGGTCGGAATTGAGACCTCACAGATTGGTCTTCACTATTCTTTTAACATAATGTTGCTTTAATCTTGGACCTTTGTGGAAATTTATTTAAATCATTTCGAATGCTTACGTGGGTATGCTTTGAAGAGAAAATAAAGAGAAGGCATTTTCCAGATGAAGGTGCTTTAAGTGTTGCTGGGATTTAGTAGAAAGTGATTTACGCCGGGTATGGCTTCTAGAAAATTGAAAAAGCAGGTAATAAAAGAAAACCACTTGCACAGAAATTACGCTTTTAGATTGAAGTTTAAAGAAATTATTTCAGGTCACTCCAATACAAAGAAGAAAAGTCGTTGGGGCGGCCTAATGTCGGTACCAGCCAGATAGCGAGGGGGTCTATCCCCTTTTCACTAGCACTAGACCAAGGAGATTGTTTTTGCATCTGAGGTGGATCGCGACACATCAGCTCCTCACTTTACCGCACAGATCACTGTGCTACTCATACGCTGAGTTGGCGAGGGCCGGTATCGAACTAGGAAGCTTGTGGTTCCTTGCCGAACGCTCTACCGACTGAGAAACTTTGTAAACAAACAAATGTTTTATCAATGTCAATATCCTGGCTTCAGCATTTACAGACACATGAATTCGTGTAGTTTATAGTCAAATGAATTCGTATAGTTTATAGGTGGGGAGTCATGGTGTAATGGTTAAAGTCATGGGAAATGGTCTCGTCGCCCCGAGTTCAAATCCTGGACGTGGTAATTGCATGGGTAAATAGTAGGGCAGACTGGGCTCTTTAACCATGCCTAGGTAACCAGTATAGGAGAAGGAAAAGTCCGAATTCAAACCTGTTAAACTCCGCTTAAGTAATTGACATTGTGTCGCATCCTGCTCGTGCGGAGGGTTTAGTAAATGTATATAGGGGTTGGTAAATGTATATAGGTAACCAGTATAATAGAAGGAAATCTCCGAATTCAAACCTGTTAAACTCCGCATAAGTAATTGACCTTGTGTCGCATCCTGCTCGTGCGGAGGGGTTGGTAAATGTATATAGGTAAGGATATTATTGTTAACCAAACCTGCGAAAACAAACAAAAAACAACCTTCTGAATGTGATTGTGAGAAATGAGGCCATTTGAGCATCTGTATAAGATGACGATTGTTTAAAACATTAAACCTAAAAACACAGAATTATAGTGTCAATTCTCAGTGATGCTGATAGCCTTTTGTTTTATTTAATTTTTTTTGTATTTGCTTTGAATGCCTCCTTAGGAACATTTATGGGTCCCAACTAAAGTTTTTTAATAAAGTGTATGGTTTTTATTTATGATCTGGGGAAACAACTAAACCTGTCTAATTCCTTCCTTGTAACCTATCCTGAGTAATTCGTTTCTAGTAACAGAAATGATTATTAAGAAATACAATAATAATAAAATAATAAATAACCACACAATGTAGAAATAATAATCAGGATAATCAGAAAGAATGCAGCTGTGAAAGCCCTACAATGTGCCCCATGAAGGGAAGATGCATGACTAAATACCTCGTTTACCAGGCGTCAGTAACATCTACCCAAAAGTCAAATGAGACTAAATTCTACGTGGGGTGCACACAGTCGGAGTTCAAAACTAGATTTATAAAGCATTAGCATTCATTTACTAATATTAAACTTAGAAACGCAACTACCCTATCTAGATATATTTGGGATTTAAAAGATGAAAATATTAATCCGACAATATGAGAAGAAAATATTTTTAAAATATAACAAACACAGGATGTTATAACCAAGAAACAATTTTTTTTGGTTTTTTTTTTGTGTCAATACTTAAGCATTTCGGTATATTGTCCCATCTTCAGGACACTGTTAAGTAATGTTTATGTGAGGGACAAAATGAAAGATGTTAAGTGTATAGTTATATTCACTATACACTTAACATCTTTTATTTTGTCCCTCACATAAAAATTACTTAACAGTGTCCTGAAGATGGTACAATATACCGAAATGCTTAAGTTATGACACAAAAAAAACCCCCAAAAAATTGTTTCCTGATTATAACATCCTGTGTTTGTTATATTTTTAAAATATTTTCTTCTCATATTGTCGGATTAATTTCCTCACCGTATTTCCATATATATATATATATATTATATATATATATATATATATATATATATTCATATGGACGGCAATAAAATGCTAATCTATCTATCAATCTATTATCATATATGTATATATATATATATATATATATATATGTATATGTGTGAGTGTGGGTATGGGTATATATATATATATATATATATATATATATATATATATAGATAGATAGATAGATAGATATGTATGTGTGAGTGTGGTATGGGTATATATATGTATATATATATATATATATATATAGAGAGAGAGAGAGAGAGATACAGAGATACAGAGATAGATAGATAGATAGAGAGATAGAGAGAGAGAGAGAGAGAGAGAGACAGATAGAGAGAAGAGAGGGGAGAGAGATGGGGATTAGCATTTTATTGTAGTCTCTATTCACCAGACTGTTTTATAACGATCGTTTAATCTACCTACAATGCGGATTTCTCTAGATAAACACAAAGTGATAGACTGTTCTGCCTATGAACAAAAATCGAATCCATTTTCTACTTCCTGGTTTATAAGTCAGGTCGAACTTTTTTTCCCGATTTCTTTACTTGGTTTTAGCATCAAACAATTATTTTCAAAGAGAAGTCTTCAATGTCTTTTGACAACGAAGGCAAATTGCTCTCTATCTTATAATTTTCTTTTAGACCTTATCCTTTACACAGATGATCATCCTTTGGTTTCATCTTACCTTTTGACGCACCTTCGTGCACTTTGATTCTTCTTCTTCTTCTTCTTTACGAAGCAAAGGACGGATCTTCTGTTCTTTGAAAACCCGGTACAAAGCAGCCCACACACTTCTAATTTAGTTATTAACCTGACATGCCTACTTTTATAGAAGATCAGCACATGAAAGGCAGATTCGGGTCAGACATCTTAAATGGAAATTTGGAGAAGCAATTAATGTGATTCCAAATTCTGGAAATTATTTTCTGGATTCTAAGTAGTCGTAGAATTCGATTACGTTTGGTTTTCTTGGTTCCTAAACTTTGTTTTTATTTAAACAAAGTTTATATAACTTTAAAAAGTCTAGCAATAAATAATATTTATCATAATCTGACTAAAATATACTTTAAATACTCATATTTGGTTTATACTCCCACTTTCTCTCTCTCTCTCACTCTCTCTCTCTCTATATATATATATATTATATATATATATATATATATTATTCAATTCTATGCCAACATACATAATAATGCAAATTAGATAGCAATACTAAAGTAGGCTTATTATTAAATTAATTTTTTTTTTTGTTATTGATTATATTACATATGTAATTATAATAGAAAAGTTGCAGAAACACACACAACCTATCAAATATCGGACATATTCTGCCAAAATAATAACTCAATGCCTGAAGAAGACAACAGATCAGAAACACGTGTCGCGTATGTAAGATAAACAGAATAAAATCATTTTTCTGAGAACATAATACATTTTGCGGACCTTCTTCTTTTTATAAAATATTAAATTTTCTCTTTGGAACCAGGACAACATTTATATATATATATATATATATATATATATATATATATATATATATATATATATATATATATATATATATATATATATATAAACCTTTTGGGTTTTTTCTCTCTTCCTCCGTTGTTTTTTGCATTGATCTCCTTTTGATTGATAATCAACAAAATATTCTGTTTTTTTATAGCATTAATATCATTAATTGTATATTTATTATAAAACCAAAATAATGAAAGTTAAAATAATATTTAGTGGTGACAAGACTTTCAGACCATCCTGTATTTAGATTTTTCTTGGTAATAACCCTATGTAATCTAATTTCCAAATATCTGACTTATCGTTTCAAGGGTTAAAATATCAAGTTAAGTTCAAAAGAATTAGTTGTAGTTTGTAACTTTTTGAAAAATTACGGCTTTTATAATGTATTAAAATTTGTATTAAAATAGTGTATTTTATGGTGTAATATAATATATATATAATGGAGGAAAAAACTTTAAATTTGTTTCATTGCAATTATTTATTTCAACTGCATTACTATAGTTTCTTCAGCCATCAGTAAAATCATGGATATGACTGAAAAAAGTAGTGCAATCTATGTATTCTTCTGCCTCAGTCGACAGGGTGATTTGTGTTTAGAAAAGAAAATCACTAATACATATCCTGTTCTCATTCCGTTAACCCTGACCGGATAGTGTTGAGATTTTTCGGTATATAAGGTGTGTGCTAGACGCCCACTCTTATTTATAGACTGGACGATAGTCATGTGACCATATTCTTGTCCAATCACTGGCAGTGCTCTGCTGTTGATATTGCTACTTATACTGGCTGTTCTGGTCATACCTACACACATAACTTGGATCTTCGTGGACGACGGATCATAGGATTATATCACTGGACCTTTGACACTACATAGGATTCCAAAACTTAGCACTTATTCACTTACCAAAGGATTCTATAAATCAGGACTTACATACTTATTTACTTTAAGTTCTGTACAACTGGCCAAGGATGGTGGCCAGATACTTAGTGTTCAGCTGTGTTAATTATTTTATGTTACTGTCGCCCTTGGTCAGGATTGAACCGGCAGCCCACAGATAACTGTCGCTTAGAACTATATTAACTCAACGCCTATATCCGTTGTGATATATGTTCAGGGTTAAAGGAATGAGAACAATCTACTCCAAAAGATTAAATGAAGGGTTCGGTTTGATGTTCCATGAAGTCTCCCGATTACGACATTAAGGCTTCCGAGTTCAAGCAGAAGGTCACCTTGTTTCAGATGCTTCCTGAATTCGAAAAGAAACACTTGAAGAGGGCATATTGGCCGAAACGTTGTGTTGATAACAATAAGTAGTCGTCGTCGGGGCGGCCTAATGTCGGTATCAGCCAGACAGCGAGGGAGTCTATCCCCTTTTCACTAGCGCTAGACAAGGAGATTTTTGGTCGTCTGAGGTGGAGCGCCACACCTACCATCACTTTACCGCATATATTCCTGTGCTACTCATACGTTGAGTTGGTGAGGGCAGGTATCGAACTAGGAACCTTGTGATTCCTAGCCGAAAGCACTAAAGGTGAGGTCAATAGTCCGAATAATCCAAATAATATAAAATATCAAGCCTCATCTAAAAAAATTCAGAGAAATTGGTATTTCTAGTTGAGAATGAAAATTAGCTTGTGATTTATTTGTCGAAACGATCGTGATGCCTTACCTTAATTAAACATATATCAGAGAATTATTTCAGAGTAAAATCTCCGCTTGAGGAAACGTTAACTAAATTAACTTAATCCTTCAAAGAATAATCTCAGCGAAATCGTGTTTAATTTCAACTCACTGATAATTCTGTGACAAAGATAAAAAGATATTCCAATTTATTAAGAAAGCCCTAAGAAACTGTTAACTTCATTAAGAAAAAAGGTTTATTCAACAATGGCGGCAATCCGCTGATAGCTTGCTAAAATCAAATCAAGCTTTGTAAATAGACATAAAGAAAAAACAGTGCGAAAGTAAAAGTGAAAGTGAGATAAATTTAAAGAAATCAAGAAAATTTACTTTTCTCTTTTTCACTTCATCTCATTTGGATGTAAATATGTAAGATTTGAGCGAGAAAAAAAAGCCCCGGAGAGGAATGTAGAAAAGAGAAAAAGTTACGAAAAAAATTCTTCAGTGAAGCGGCCTGAAAATAGAGGTGATTAGCTACAATACAAATTAAACAAGAGGCCAAACAGAGAGACACGTGAAAACTTGTGATGACTAAGCGGATTAAATGGAAACGTCATCCGGGAAAAAGTGGCGGGAAAAAGTGGCAGGAAAAAGTGGCGGGAAAATAGAAAAAGAAAAAATCGAGAAAGGAGACGAAATACGTGTAACCGCATTCTAATTTAGAAGAATTGTTTTTACTGTCGTTTTGCAATTTCATAAAACTCCAAATACCCAGTACATTCTTACTTGTTTATTTGTTTTGGTAAAATATCAAGTAATAAACTATTATAGGGATTGGCCCCTATATTTTTACGGCCTATGGAATTGACCAAATTAAAATAATTAATTTTTCTTAAATAACTAGTTTTACAATGGTATGTCATGAGTTTAGAATTAGGTAAACAAAAGATAATCGAAATAAATATTAGTTTAGATATATTTTAACAACAATGGTTTAAATTCATCCGATAATTTATGTCACCAGAATTCTACAGATACCAAAATCATTCGATATTGCATCATTGCAAATCACCTGATATTTGATGAATATTTTAGCTTAATGATCACGTAGACGATTACAAAAGAGAATTATAAAAATACCCTTTTAGCTGAAAGACCAGACAGTGGGAGCTTACGCTCTTCCCGACTCCACAGAGTTGGAGCTGATGCTCCTAACTCGACAGTTGGAGCGAAAGTTCTTACCCAACATCGACATAACGGGGGGAAGTCGCTGCCCGAAGACACAAAATGATATATCAAGTTGGTCTCGTATTTTCGTTTCCAATTTTCTCTCTCTCTCGCTCAACAAAAACAAATTTTAATCACAAGTTTCAATCACAGACAAAACTACTACAATGTTGACACAACCAATCGCACAAATATAAGCAATACATGTCACACTTGTCACACACAACTATGTACAGACACATACAGTCAGCACCATCACTAAAAGAACAACTGAATATACCAATTGTAAATTAATGTATATAAAGTTTGTTTCTTTTATCAATTTTGTCTTCTTCTTTTGTTTTCTATGGAAACTTCATTTCCGTAGCCTTATACATTTAAATTGTGGGGATTAAAACTCGGATCTTCTTCAACTACACACTCACCAAACAACCACGGTCCCTACACTATCTATATACCGTACCAATGAACATTAATGGGTATATCCCAATCCTCATAATGTTATAAAGATTTCATTTAATTTCCAATTTCCTTTCAGTTAATTCTCATTCAGTAACCTTTTGTTAGGTAACATTTTAGCGACGAGGATGAGATATTAACTCTGTGAAGAATAAATATAAAATGAGGGGGGGGGTTATACACTCTACCTACGAACATTAATGGGTATGTCTCATTCCTCATAAATACGGAAGTATTATGTTGACTGAGTAGTCTTATACAACTAGCGGTGGCTTACCTTCTTCACGCCGCTGGTGAGTATTGTATTTGTTAAGGTTATAAATATTCCATTTCATTTCCAACCTCCGGTTGGTTATTTCTCATTTAGTGACATTTGTTAGCTTACAATAAATTTAGATACTAATTTCTTATTTCAAAGTATGTCACATATGGTAAATAATATTGATTTATTACTTATCTTATAAATAATACAAACATGACCAAAAACATATGTGTAAACGCCCCCCCACATACACACACAAACACTAACCCTAAAAAATGGATTCTCATTTAATATATCTATATTTAAAATTTAAAGAAAAAATAACAAAACCCCTGACATTCTTAAAAAAAGAAAAGAAAAAGTATTGTATTGTGTTAATGTTATAAAAATTCCATTTAATTTCCAACCTCTGTTTGGTTATTTCTCATTTAGTAACCTTTGTTAGGTTACAACACAAACTGTTCCCTTAGGGGACGAGAATGCGCTATTTATATTAACCAAAAAGAAAGATACTGATTCTATGCAGATTAAATCTAAGAAGAGGGTGTTATATTCCTTACCTATTAACATTAATGGGTATGTCCTGTTCCTCGTGAATACTGAAGTATTTGGTTGACTGGGTAGTCTTATACCACTACCGGTGGCTTACCTTCGTCACGCCGCTGGTGAGTCTTATATTTTGTTAATATTATAAAGATTCCATTTCATTTCCAACTTTTATTTGGTTATTTCTCATTTAGTAACCTTTGTTAGTTCTACCGTCCATAAAAAAAAAATTCTCAAAAGTCAAACGTCTTTTAGCGGTTATTGTTGGTTATTGTTGGTGGTTGTACCAGAGTTTGATCACGTCTGATAGGGTCAACAGGGCGAGGGAAGTCTGATGTTGGAAGACCCGAAACTTCCCAATGAACCCAGCGGATTACATCACTGACGACAACCACCAGCGCCCCAAATGTAGGAGCGTATATTTAAAGTGTTAGGTTACAACACAAACTGATCCTCATTTCTTAGATTCCATTCATTTTTATAATTAAGTATTGGAGTATTATTCTGACTGGGTAGTCTTATACCACTAGCAGTGGCTTACCTTTCTTCACGCCGCTGGCGAGTATTGTATTTTGTGATAAAGATTCCATTTCATTTCCAACCTCTAATTAATATAGTTATATATATAATTAAGTATATCTTCAGACGGATTACTTTTATTTCTATCAGATATCATGAAGATACATTAAAGGTAAGTGTGTTAAATTTTATGAGTTTTTTTTTTTTTTTTTTTGTATTTTCATTTTTGGCAAAGCTTTTTGGTCTTGATACAAAGTTTAGTTTTATTTATTAATAACACTGGGAACACAATTTTTGTTGAATTGAATCTGACACTTGTTTTTGACTTTTTAAAAAAATTTTTATTTTTTATTTTTTTTATTACTGAATCCAAAAATGACCCCTAATTTTTCTATATCACGTCAACTTTTTGAGCTACGGGATACCCTCGATTTTTCTCAAAAAAATGTAAAAAATACAGCATCTAACAAAATTTTGCTTATTTTATGGAAGGTTTTAAAAATGTACATCTAATGGGAAATAGTAAATAGATTGCGATTAATTCACACCCAAAGCACCGGTTCCTGCTAAGTCATGAAATTAAGCATAGATGATACTGTTTAATACTTAGATGGGTGACCACTTAAGCAACAGCAGGTAGTGTAAGGAGTCCAGTAATAGCTGACTTTGGCTATATGCTTTGCTATATGGATACCACTGGCCCTCCCGCGAAACATGCACTGATTTTTCATCCTACCAATGTTCGTCCTTCATGTACAAAGGCTGGGCCAATTAGGCATCCATATTAACCATAATTAAGCAAGTTACTTGCTTGCAATTCTCGACGTTGAATTGTTTTCTACAGCTTAATATACAATTACTTTCCAATTTGTCTCTTTAACAGTTTTCATCCCGCATCCCATGGTAGTGGGAAAACGGGAGAGAGGACGGGAGTGATAGAGAGATTGAAGAGGAGAGAGAGAGGGGGAGGAGTGATAGACATGGGAGAATAAGTTAATTTCACGAAAGTCATAGATCAAAGATAATGGTTATCTCTTGAGAAGTGAAAACGCTTAAATTTCCTTATTTCTGTATTTTCTTTTTTTTATACTTTTTCTTTTTCTTTTCTTTTATTTTTATTTTTGTTTTCATGAACGCAAGCGCACGCAAGAGAGAGAGAGAGAGAGAGAGAGAGAGAGAGAGAGAGAGAGAGAGAGAGGGGGAGAGAGAGAGACGGAGGGCGGGAGAGAGGTTTTTTTACTTCTGTATTTTCTTCTTTTTTCCTTTCTCTTTTTCTTTTTCTTTTCCTTCTTTCTTTTCTTTTTTTGTTCTTAACAATGCGGGAGAGAGAGACAGACAGACAGAGAGAGAGAGACAGAGAGACAGAGAGACAGAGAGAAAGAGAGATCGAGAGAGAAAGAGAGAGATAGAGAGAAAGAGAGACAGAGAGAGAGAGATAGAGAGAGAAAGAGAAAGAGAGAGATAGAGAGAGAAAGAGAGAGAGAGACAAAGAGAGACAGAGAGAGATAGAGAGAAAGAGAGAGAGAGAAAGAGAGATATATATAGAGAGAGAGAAAAAGAGAGAAAGAGAGAGAGATAGAGAGACAAAGAGAGAGATAGAGAGAAAGAGAGATAAAGAGAAAGAGAGAGAGAGATAGAGAGAAAGACAGAGATAGAGAGAAAGAGAGAGAGAGAGGGGGAGGAGAAAGAGACGGAGGGCGGGAGAGAGATTTCCTTATTTCTGTATTTTTTCTTTTTCCTTCTCTTTTTTCTTTCTTTTTTTCCTTTTCCTTTTGTCTTTTTTTTTTGGTTCTTATCAATGCGAGAGAGAGAGAGAGAGAGAGGGGGGGGGCGAGAGAGAGAGAGTTTCCTTACATCTGTATTTTCTTCTTTCTCCTTTTCCTTTCCCTTTATCTTTTTTTGTTTTTCTTTTTTGTCTTCTTTTTCTTTTGTATCTTCCTCTTTTTTTGTTCTTATCAACGCGTGCAGCGTATTGTGTTGAACAAGGGTTACACTTGGGAAAATGTTAGACAGGACATTGGACATTTGTTGTTTATACTTATCTACTTTAATTAATTCTTTGTGATTTGTCTGTTAGAAAAAAAGGCAAAACGGATGCTGATTAGAGATCAAGGAATGGACATCACAGGAAAGAAATATAAGTGAAGATATAACGAGAAAATAGATAAGAACAACATGATGTACGATAATCATTATATTCAACTCTAAAGTTGAAACAAAGAGCTAAGTAATTATCTCCCCCCCCCTCTCTCTCTCTTCTCTCTCTCTCTTCTCTATATATATATATATATTATATATATATATATATATATTATGGACTCTCTCGCCGATTTTCGACGCATGAGGGTTCACACACACAATGAACACCCACACAGTGATTTATTTATAGTGGTGAAGGCTTGTGTTGGACCATCCACACTTTTTGGCACAGTCGATAGGAAAGAATTGGTGCATCAAGGGTTGCCACAAACCCAATCAACGACCGACCTCAGGAATTTTGAATTCAGAGTTATCCCTCTCCTAGACTGGTTACCTACCCAAGGTGGAAGGGCCCAGTCCGCCCTACTATTTAACCCATAGCTGGAGGGAGAATATATGGATTCATACCTGTCCAAAGGGTATTAGTGCTATGTGAAATGCCAACAGCTTCGTCTAGGAATTGAACTCGAATCAACGAGTCCATTTTCCACGACTCTAACCACTAGCCCACGCACCTCCTTTGACCATGTCAGTAATTTGTTAGGAATTTCTGTTAAATCAATTTATTCCAATATATATATATATATATATATATATATATTATATATATATATATATATATATATATATATATATATATATATATATATATATATATATTGGAATAAATTGATTTAACAGAAATTCCTAACAAATTACTGAGATGGTCAAATATTTTTTTATTACTCGACAGCTGAGCGACACAGGGCTATAAAAAATCTGTTTTCAAATGCTTTTAAAGTAATAAAGAATTCATCATTCGCATCTGATGAGTCGCGAGAGTTAGACATTTTGTCTAAGCTCCCTGAAATAGACTATAATGCAAAATCTCTAAGTCTTTTGTTATTTCTTTACTTATATATTTGCTCCGTGACTCTAATATTAAGAGCACACATTGAGCTCTCAAACTGCGACAGTTTAAAAACAAACTCTCGTGTCGTAAGGAAGATTTCTTCTCTGGACTTTTGGATTATATATATATATATATATATATATATATATATATATATAATAAAGTATGTAAAGTGTTCAGATAGAAACCACAAGGTTCCTAGTTCGATACCGGCCCTCGCCAACTCAGCGTACGAGTAGCAAAGGGATAGGTGCGGTAAAGTAAATAGCTGATGGTAGGTGTGGTGTATACCTCAGACGCCAAAACGCACTCCTTGGTCTAGCGCTAATGAAAAGGGGATAGACTCGCTCGCTGATTGATTGATACCGACTTAAGGCCACCCCGACAAGTTTACTTACTTATCTATACTAGCAAAAGTATGTGCCTGCTTTAACACACACACACACACACACACACACACACACACATATATATATATATATATATATGTGTGTGTGTGTGTGTGTGTGTGTATATATAATAAAGGATATTTAACTATACTAGCAAAAGTATGTGCAAGGGTGTAAGTTTCAATAAAGAATGTCTTATGAAATTAGAAAGACTAACAAAACTAAAAAAGAACGAAAATAAAAATACTTTTATTTCAATATACGCTTTTAAGACGTTTGCAAGAAGGACATGTGTTAAGTTTTTAAATGCCATCCTTAGCCAGTTGAAAAGGGCTTAAAGTAAGTAAGTCCTGCGTTATGAAATCCTTTGGTAAGTGAATAATTCCTATCTTGCGTTTAAGTCC
>CM042161.1:69969538-69987038 GCA_023376005.1 Doryteuthis pealeii | reverse complement strand
AAAGGAACTCCCAGAAAAATGTTAACATTCTATAAAACAGCTTATATATATATATATATATATATATATATATATATATATATATATATATATATATATATACGCACTTCTATATAAAGAATAGAGCACTCTGTGACGGCCTTTACACACAAAGCGATGTGTGTATTAAAACAGTTAAAATCCCCAAGTGAAGACAGCCTAATGGTTAAGGTGTCGGACTGACACCCAACCGATTGGATTTCAATTCCGGCTGTAGGTAGCTTACAAAATGTCTAGCCACACTGAAGAAACATGATAAGTCGAAACACGTGTCTGTGGATGACCCTATATAAATATTCTACATATAATAAATTTGAGTTAATGTGGAATTAGATTCAAAAGATTTTTAACAGCAGTAATTGCGAAGTCGGTTTTTTGTATACGCTTGTGTGTTAATATATATATATATATATATATATATATATATATATATATATATATATATATAATACGTATCTATTAACACACAGGCGTATACAGAAATCCGAATTCGCAATTACTGCTGTTAAAAATCTTTTGAATCTAATTCCACATTAACTCAAGTTAATACTGTTAGGAAAGAATTCATTAAATGGCTTCTGCTGAAACCCTTTTCAAACTTTTATAAGTTTCCAATTTGAAAAGATTGTGTAAAAACCTACATCGTTTAAAACCAAATTGACTGAATAGACAGAATAAAGATAAGAATAAATTAAAGAAATATTATCAGCCTAACTCTTTGCCTATCAAATTCTCCCTGTGGCTGCACCAAATTCTCTTTTTACCAGTACGATGTCATATTTCATAGTTCACTATCTGTTCACCTCGCAACTCATTCTATTCAAATAACCACCTTTTATTATTATAATCTGATTCCTACCGTTGTATATTGAAAATAGTTAAAAGAAGCGGGAAAACGGAAATAGGATTTTCCGGTTAAATCGAAAGAAAGAAAAGACGAAAAAAAAAATCAAAGGACGTTTTCCGGGTAAAGCGAACAAAGAAGGAAGGGTAACAATAAGTTCGGAAATAGATGTGTCCGCTGATAAAGATAACAAAAGAAAATGCGTAGGCGGCTGATCTACATAAAAAGGAGGTCAATAGCAGAGACAAGTCAGACAGAAGACAGCAGACGGAGAGCAAGTGAGCAACCGTCGCCACGGTCCATCGCAACCAACAGGCTGTGAGGTTCGTCCAACCATTTACCTCACCATCGCCAGTCATCCCAGCAGTAGTAATTATCGTCGATCCTCGGTCATTTCTATTGTCAACTCTCGCCACCCAACGCCAGCCGAGGAAGAGAAATAAAGTCAAAGTTCCTACAATACCCATGTGTTGATTTCATTAAGCGACTACTACATATGTCGCTTTTGGTATTGTGATCATTCATTGGCAATTCCGTCTCGAAAGACTATGATAAAAGTTTTTGTGTGCTCCTGAGGTTGCAGCGCCTCCTGTGACTATGAAGTCCTATGTTTGAGAAACATTCTCGACCACAGATTTTGCATTTGTAGGTTGTCCCTGTAGATGATGATGTCCCGATGCTTTGTTGCCGTTGCTTTCTTATGGACCTCTTAGCTTCATGATGTTGTATCAGGGTGAATTCTGACGTGTACAGGCCTCTATGGAGATTCTGCCGCCACCGAGGGCGGTCTTGAGCCAAATTTTCCCAGCTGGAAGGGACAATGCCAAAGCACCTGAGATCATTTTTGCAGACATCCTTGAATCGCAGTAGGCGGCGACCAATCTGTCTTTTACCAGATGTTAGCTCTCCATACAGGATGTCTTTCGGCTGTGATCATACCCACAATATATTGCAACGTATACAGATACACGATTTAGGGCTGCGAAGAAGGCCGCTATATAACACTACTTTTTAATTATAATGAACTAACCCATTTTGTACTGAGTGATTTGAAGTAGGCAAAGAGTTAAATAGCTCCCTCGATTTTTAGAAATTTAATTATACAGAAAGCCAGGGTTCGATTTTAAAAAAAGAAAGAAAAAAGAAGGAAAGAAACGACTGATATGGTAATACAAGAAAGAAAGAAAGCCAGGGTTCGATTTAAAAAAAAAAACGTACATTGAAAATTGAACCGTCAATCCTAAATTAATTAAATAAATTTTTTACATTTTTTACATGACCCAAATCTGCATTAGTTATTTATCAATTTGAAGAAATTTCTAAAGTCCAATCGGCCAGAAAATAACTTGAAGCCGCGGAGTTTATTCCGAATTTAATTTTATAAAATTTTTCAATTAATTTTTTTATTAAATTTATTTAAAGAATTATCTCAGAAAGTATGATAATGATACAGAGATGGACAAAAAATATATTAATTTGTGTATATACTAATAAAAATATACACAATGTGTATATTTCTATCAGTATATACACAGTATATAGTGTTTAATATAGTTGGTTTTGGTTTGGTTTGGTTTGTTTTACGGCATATCAACCTCAGTGTGTCATCTAATGCCGATAAAGTTTTGAAATAAATCAATTCTTAATGGATAATACAATTTTTTTATAAATACATTTTTCTATTTAACCCATAGATGGGACCCTAACAGGTACTACCACTCTGGGTCAGAGTGGACCAGGGAGCAATGATGATGGAGGGATGCTCCACATTCCCCAAACCTCCAAAACTGGAACCTCACCATCAGATAGAGTTTAACGTCATTCCCAGGACATGTAGACCCGCAGCCACCGCCTTCTAGCACCCATATGATAAAAAGAGGTTGGGGCTTGCCATAAAGACACTAGGGTTGGGAAAATCATATAGGTGCTAGGGCTTGACGTGTCCAGCCGATTGATCGGAGGGGGCCTCTCCGACCGCCCGTCTAGCCTAAGATAGGGCCAAAGTGGAGTATTGCATGTCATGAACTGCTCATCCACCTGGGCTCTATCTGTAAGCATCACGGGTCGCCACCCACGGCCAACAGGTGGCCCCATTGGGGGAGTCTTACCCCTCTGCAGAGGTGCAGTCGGTGCATTCTAACGCCCCAGCCGACAGGGCGGTTTAATATAGAGTTTATTTATCTATGTACCATAATCATACTATCTTTAATTGAAAAATTTGATAAAAATTATTACACATATACATACATGCACATGCACCTATACTTGATTAAATTAACGCTTCGATTTTGAATACAACAACGGATTACACTAAGGGGCTGCACTTGCTCTGAAATCATGAACATAGTCTGGTAGTATTGTAGGATAGTGCTGGGGAACTCTAGGGTAGCAGTAATGATGCTTTGTCTCCGAAACCACGCCTCAATTCAAAATCATAATCTGGAGAATGGTTTGTAGGCCGGCCAGCTTTTATATTTTTGGCAGTATGTGTAGAAAAATATACACAATTACTCACACACACACACACGCACGCACGCACGCGCACGCACCACACACACACACACACACACACACACACACATATATATATATATATATATATATATATATATATATATATATATGTAATAAGCACTTGATTTCAGAGCTATCCTTTCCAAAATAAATACGCGTCTGTTTCTGTGCAACTGATAACATTCATGTATAACTATGTAAATCTATGATTTTGTTCGAGTGTGAAAATGTATATATTTTTTTGTATACATCGTTTTATACAAACACACACATGCATACAAGCATACACACACACACGTGTATATATATATATATATATATATATATATATATATATATATATTAATGTGTGTATGTGTGTATGTCTTTGTACATGAATGAGAGTGGGAATTAGCATACACTTGATTTCAGCCAAGTCTATCCAACAATAGATGTCTATGTTTGTTTACCCTATAGCGTTCGTATATATATATATATATATATATATATATATATATATATATATATACATGGGGGGGGACAAAATAAACACAATAATATATCTTATAATCTGATGTGTTGCTTTATTTTTCTATTTCTTTCATTTTCGGGGATGTTTTTTATTATTATTCTTTTTATTTTTACTTATTCTCTTCTTTTTTTTTTTATTTCTTATCTTTTTTTATTGACCAAATGTTCTACCACAGGCCACACACTTTGATAAAGTATTGTTCAAAGTTTGTTCCCCTTTTTGCAATAAAAAAAACACGTTCGATTTCCGTTTATTTTTCTTAAAGTCAAACTTTGAAAAAAAGAAAAAAAAAGAAAAAGAAAAAAAAGAAAAGAAACAAAAAAAAAAATAAAAAAAATAAATAAAAACAGCAAGAACAAATAACCTGAAAATATATGTGATTTGATATCAGACATCTCAGGGCGAATTTACTTGTTTGAGTTTAACAAAAAACGCATTAATCTTTGGGTTAATGCTGTTTGAAGGCTGTCGGAAATTTAGCTAATTAATTCATTGATTCGTTTTAATCTAAAACTTGTTTTAGGCGAAAACTTTCACAGACTTTGTTGTTAATTTCTTTTTATGACTTTATCTACTGGCATGATTATTTTTTTTGTTTTTTCTGTTGTTGTTTTTTTTTTCCATTTTTTTTTCTACTTTCAATTATTCCTTCATATTATAAAGTAGCTTATTTAGTAAAGGCTAACACTACGCAACGAATTAGTAACTAAAATCCTTCTCTTTTATGTTCTAGTTAAACCACAAAAATTAATATACTGTACTCTCCTGACCCCAGTGTCGGAATTTATCTATAAGCTAAATAATATATATCTAAGTGTCACACAACCGAGTTGAGTATTTTTTAAAGAAATAGCATGAAACCGGTAATGAATGGACTTTTGTATCGGTATGTGCATGGAAAACTCTGTCACTGCCATCATAACAGGTGTAGGAATGCTTTACGGTTTCCATGCTTTAAAATCGCTAAGCATCTTGGAGAAAAATTCGACAGGGAATCATGTGTACTTCATTTAATAGCAACCTCCACACTTCCATTGTCTTGTGCTATCACGCCCATAACGGACATCGCCAGATTTTGATATAAACTATTTTCCATAAGCAGACACACCCTTAAACTCAACGTCCTAAGCATTAGGATGTTATTTGAAGGCTGTCGGAAATTTAGCTAATTAATTCATTCATTCGTTTTAATCTAAAACATGTTTTTGGCGAAAACTTTCATAGACTTTGTTGTTAAATTTTATTATTGTTATTATTATTATTATTATTATAATTATACTATTATTATATATTATATTATTATTATATATCTTTATTAATATAAAATAATAATAGTATATATTATTAATAAATAATTATTATTTATTATTCATATTTATTATTTATGTTCATTGTTATTATTTATAATATTTATTATTTATATTTATTATTTATTATTTATATTTATTATTTATTTATAATTATATAAATAAATTTATTTATTTATATTACATTTATATTATATTTAGAATAGATTATTTATAATTATTAATTATTTATATAATTTAATTATATGAATGTATATCTATATAATTTATTTATATACATTATTTATTATATTTATATTTATTATATAAATAAATTTGTTTATTTATATTACATTTGTATAATATTAAAATAAATTATTTACAATTATTATTTATTATTTATATTTATTATTTATTTTTATTACTATATATTATTTATATTTATTATTAATAATAAATATTTATTATTAATAAATAATAATATTATATATCATTATAGTATTATATATTATTATTATATATTATATTATTATTATTATAATTATACTATTATTATTGTTATTAGATTCTATTTATGTTTTTTATCTACACGTAAGTTTATGTTTTAAATGTTTTTCTTTTGTTTGTTTTTCATTTTATCCGACTTTCATGTATTACTTATATTATAAAGTAGCTTATTTAGTAAAGGCCAGCACTAAGCAACGACTTAGTCATTAATATCCTTCTCTTTTTTTGTTCTAGTCCTGGGATCACCAAACTCTTTTCACGGATAATTAAACAATTAACGAACGCGATTATTATTGTAACAAGTTGTAGCAAGTGAAAATTCAGGATCGTGTAAGTAACAAGTGAAACCCTCACACGCACAAAATTTTGTAACCTACCTACAGTAGTCAAGTCCATAAAGATTTATTAAGCTTAACATGATATTTGAATTTAAATGGTATCAGAACGTCTTGTGTTCCGAACGTTTTAGAAAACAAATTCAAGTATTGTCGGCGGGCCTGAAAAATGTCTTCGCTTGCCGGATCCATCCCGCGGGCCGTAGTTTGGTAACCCCTTTTCTTTTCAAACCATAGAAATTAATATTTTGCACTCTACTGGCCTCAGTTCTGAACTTTACCTAGAAACTAAATAACCTATATATATATATATAAAGGACAGTTGGCGTGTATGTATATATGTGTCTATGTCCAGATGAAACAACGAAAATAAAACAATTAATGACAAAGTATATATATATATATATATATATATATAATATATATATATATATATTTACATGTTCACTAACACCAGACCTTGCATTTTTGCGCAAAAATAATGAAGATTTGATTTTTTTTTTCCGGGAAACTTATTAAAATATTAGGATTTGAATAGAAAGGGAAGGAAACCCATTGTTTTCGTTCGTGATTAAAATATAAATCAATTATGTAAAACCAAAACAATTATTGGGTTTGAGTTTTTTTTAATGGATCTACTATGGATCTAAGTGTTACACAACCGAGTTGCCTAATTTAAAAACAAATATGATAAAATGATGGACCTGTGTCTGCATGAAAAATCTCCGTCAATTCCGCCATAGGAGGTATAGGAATTCTTTATACTCTTCATGTTTAAAAATCGCTAAACACCTTAGAAAAAAATTCAACTGAGAATAATGTTTTCTACTTTTAATGGCAATCTTCACACAACCCTTGTCTCTGCTATCACCCTCACAACGGAGATCACCAGATGTTGATATAAACTAGCTTTCCTAGTTATTCCTGGGTATATCCCTCACAGGAGGAACACAGAAAAAAAAAGAAAAGAAAAATCTGTTTTCAACTACCTCAAAAGTAATAAAGAATTCATCATTCGCATCTGATGATTGGGAACTTTAGACACTTGCTCTAGGCTTCCTGAAATAGACTATAATGCAAAAAAATCTAAATCTTTTGTTATATTTTTTACTTATATGATTTTGTTCTGTGGCTCTGACACATTGAGCTCTGGGAATTGCGACACGTTTTAAAAAATAACTTTTATGTCGTGAGGAATATTTCTTCTCCAGATAATAATGTTTTCTACTTTTAATGACAATCTTCACACAACCATTGTCTCTGCTATCACCCTCACAACGGAGATCACCAGATTTTGATATAAACTATCTTTCCTAGAGAGACACACCCTTAAAAACAACGTCCTAATCATTGGGGTGGCGGCTGGGGCTCAGATAGGCAAAAACCAAAACACTGAATTCTTCTTTCACAAATTGATAAATAGAAACTGTGAACTTCTAGCCGAGTTCTCTCTTAAGAACAGGCTTGTATGGTTGACCACTGAATACCAGAAAAGGAAGGGTAAACTTTGGACTTACTCCAACCCCAGTACCCAAAGAGAACAGCTAGATTACATTTTAATAAATAAAAAGTGGATAAACAGCGCTTTGAATTAGTATACATCGATAATAGAATCGCCTAAAAAAAATTATGCCTGAGTCTACGCAGGAATAAAAAAAGTGAGGGTGAATCTATACGATAGGATTGACCATCACTTGCCAACAGTCATCACTGCCCGGTAACAGTAAAGAACAAGTTCGATATTCTTTAGGAGAAATTGGGAAGACATACAATAAATGATGAATATGAAAATTTTGTCAACGTCCACTTAGAAGCAGCAGCTGAATACATACCATTCAAACCGAGATACTAATATTGACACTTCACGTCCAAATCGTCCAAGATCAAATGAAAAAATGTAAATCCTGATTATCTCATGCTACTTATCCACCGAATTCTTACTTCTTATAAGTGTCGTCACCTCAGCTAAATAATGGGCCATTCCGTTTTCATTATAAAGAAATAAAGAGAAGAGAAAGAACATTTTACACAGAAAAAATGGAGAGTAAAAGGGGGCGTGGGTATTGTAATGGTTACCGTCGAAGGAAATGGACACAACGAGACGAGTTCAAATCCTAGACGAGGCTGTTTGCATTTCACATAATACCCTTGGTAAAGGCATGATTCCAATTATTTGCTTCCAGCTATGTGTGAATTGTAGAGCAGACTGGTCTCTTTAACCTTGTTTAAATAACCAGTCTAGGAGAAGGAAAACTCTGAATTCAAACCTGTTAAACTCCGCTTAAGAAATTGATCTTGTGTCACATCCTGCTTCTGTGAAAGGGTTTAGTATATATATATATATATATATATATATATATATATATATATATAAAGAGAGTAGGTGAAAGATAGAAAGAAGTAGTAATTTGGCATTATACAATCCGTAAGGGTCCAGTTTAGATCCATCGCTAGGGCATCGGCCTAGTAACTACAAGTTTCTCGCTTTGATACCGACAGTCGCTAAATCAGCGTATGAGTTCCACAGCTTGGATTTGTGAGGTAAAGCGGTGCGTTGGTGCTAGATTTGGCGCTTCACCTGAGACTCAAAAACAATCTCCCCGGTCTACTGAAAAAGGGGATATATTCCCTCGGCGTTCGGGAAATACCGACAATACGTCATTTCCAACGACTTTACTTTTACTTAATAACCTGTGATATCATACAATACATCAATATGAAGCTATAATTTTAAGATATCTTTTTGGCCAGGTTTGCTATAGTTTTTGGCCCATATCAATTCTAATCAAAATAAATTTGCTAAAATTTAGAATAAAGGCTGTAACAGGTTGAAAGGAATTTTAGATTAAATATCAGAAATAAATTCAGTTTAATTGTTCAATTTTGTTCTCGTAGAAAAACGTAATGTGCTTTTCAGGATATGTGTTACATAATTGAGGGGGTTACCTATCAAATCTGTACGGTAGGGTAGTTAACATCAAACTATGAATATATACAGCTTCATATATTTATATATATATATATATATATATATATATATATATATATATATATATATATGCATGTATATATGTGCATATATATATATGCATATGTATGTGCATATATATATATGTATGTATATCTGTGCATATATATATGTATGTATATCTATGCATATATATATATATATATATATATATATATATATATATATATATCTACTTTTAACAGAAAAAGTTTAAACGCTCTGATATACTGACAAAACGCCCAATATATATATATATATATATATATAATATATTATACTTATGAATATATATATATATATATGTGGTGTGTGTGTGTGTTGTGTGTGTGTGTGTGTGTGTGAGCGTATATATATATTATCTTCTGCAAAAGAAAAGAAAGAAAAACAATTGTTAATTGAATTTGGCATCGCCTTGGAAAGTTTAATTATTTTCGCATTATTGAATGTGAAATTATATTCTTGGATTATCCATAATTTGAATGTCACGAAAAATGACTTTTTCTTCCCTTCCTCTAATTATATAATTTGCAATAGCATGTGTGTGTCTTTGTTTGTTTGTTTTTTTTGGTTTTTTGCTAAAAGATAAAGATTTGATAATAGCTGATTCATAATTATCAATGCCCTTTAGCATTTTCAAAAAATTTATTCACCCATTCTATTGGGACATTTAACGTTAATTCATTAAAAGAAAAAAGAATAAATTCCATTCATATGTTCCTAAAATTAAAAGCATGGGAGTACAAGAAAATTATTAATGGAATAGGAAGTCGATGAGTCAGTGAACTTCCTATAGAAATAAAGTTATTAATAAATCCTCTATTCATTTCGCTCTCTGCTCTGTCTCTCTCTCTGTTCGTCTCTCTTCTCCCCTCTCGCTCTCTTTTCTCTCTGTCTGCTCTCTCTCTCACTGTCACTCTCTCTGTCTCTCTGTCTGTCTGTGTTCGTCTGTGCTCTCCAGGAAACTAAATAAGAATGCAGATATTTTATCTCTCTCTCTAAGGAAAATAAATAAGAATGCAGATCATCGCTATATTTATATATATATATATATATTATATATATATATATATAATATATATAATTATACATACATACAAATATGTATGTATAATATCTGCAATACTTATTTAGAATTATAATATATATATGTAATAATATATATATATATATATATATTATGTGTGTGGTTGTGTGTGTGTGTGTGTTGGTGGTGTGGTATGTATACGTATGTTATGTTTGTGTGTAATTTATGTATATATAATAAATAGAAAAGGAATAAATATAGAATCATATATATAATATATATATTATTATATATATATATATATATAATATATATAATATATATATGGGTTTAAGTAAACAAACAATTTGTGTTTTTTTATAATGGCTTAGCGCATTATTTGGAGATGATATGTGCTCAATTGAAAAGTTAATACCTAATTTGGGAAAATTAATATTAGTTAATGATATAATGAAATTTAGGGCGTGATATATTGTTCAATGTAAGGCCTAAACAAATCGAGAAAATGTCATCCCTGATGTACATTTCAACCTATTAGTCCTCTCAGCAAGATTATAGACTGGGGAGACTGCTCCGTGTGGTGGACTCGAAATGTGAGACTGATAACGGTAATATTCATTTAGTACTATACTATATACTCTATCAAACAAATATGAGCATTTAGTAAAATAATGCAGGCAATACGAAAGTGTTTTGTACTTTTTTTCTAAATTTCCAGACAATTCCTGATATTCTTTTCTCCCTAATAATCATCTTCATGCTATATCAATCTTTCTGCCGCCATAGACCACGTGAATCCCCCCCTCGCAAAAAAAAAACAACACCCTACAGTTTTATATAATTGTGATAACAATTTACTGTAAGGAACAAATTTTTTTTCTGTTTCCGATAATTTTTTTTTTTCAATACGTATCTTTTTTACTAAAGAATTTACAAACACTTTTGTAATTTATTACCCAGAATCGATTTGAGCATGTTCAAACCTCGAGGCTTTTGACAACGAGATTATCGCGAGATCTAACAATATCATTTGTTATGACCATTTAATCAACACAAGCTTTAATGGACTCTATAAAAAAAAAGAAGAAAAAATGCGAAAAAATAGTTAGAGAGAATTTTTGTATCAGAGAATTCGCTTATTATGGGTTACTAATGATAACATTATCTACGCAATCTTTTTTTATTCTTAAATTATTTTTTTATGAGGCTTATTAAATTTTATCAGAGATTATAATATATATATATATATGAAAGAAAATAAAATTAGGAAAAAATTTCCGACAAAGTGTGATTAAAAGTTGAATAAACAGTGGATAATTTCAAATAAAATAGTTTTAATCTCTGTGAATTCAATGAGGTTTCTTCAAGAATATTGTATTGTTTTTAAACAGAACTGATATATATATATATATTGATAATTTAAGATAGAAAAAAATGAAACTTTCTTTACCTTTGGCTGGGAAGAAAGTGGCGCCCAAAATTGAATCTCTTTTTATAAAGAGTGCAGACAGGAAGTGAGGGGGTTGGTGGGAGTGGAATAGAGCTATATATAAGCTGAATCTTTTGGCAGTCAGCAGTTTGTTATTGAGAAAGGCTACGCATTTGTGAGCTGATTCTGATAACAAGCTATTTCGGCGGATGGATAAACTGGCAAGGGAATGATCAAGCCATTTAATGGGGATTTGGTGGCATGGCTGAAGAAGCTGAAGGTTGGTGGCCGGACTCCTGAAAGATCTCAAACTTGGCAAGTTTTGTTCCCCTTTTTCTAGAGGGAAATGCGCTCGCCCTCTACATGGAGATGAAGTGAAATAGAGCCAGGCGGTGGAGCTGGTTGCATGTACACAAAGAACCGACTGACAAATAACGCATGGGGTCATCATCTATGTAGTATCGTGCTACCAGATAGATCAGGAGCGCCAAACCGGACTCAAAGACTGTAGAGTACCACAGAGGTGAGAACGCATGTGTTACAGGTTCGAGAAATTTTGGGCAATATTGGCAGATACTGCCCCCTGACGGCAGGGAAACGATCAAGGGGAAGCGTTGCGCCAGCGCTGCCCTTCAACAAGTGCAGCCGGGATGGGGTCTCTCAAATTCTAGGAGGTGTTTGTGGCTTGGCATGAGGGCAACAGCTCTCAATTGATACGGCTGTACCACACGTTGCTTCAGTCCCGGTTACTCTGATGTTGGGAGGTCGGACATAATACGAGCAGTGGAGGGAACTAAAGTAGAAGTAGATGAATAGACCAGAGAGAAATGAATTAGGTGAGAAAGGTTGACAACAACGGCAATCATTTATGGAACGTCTAAGTCAATGAGTATAGACCATTATCATTGGCAAATGGATGTTATTTGCAGACTGGGAGGGTTGAACTGTAAAAATGGGTGAAGTCAAGTTCGAGATATATATTCTGCTGTAGCTGCCGAAGAAAGAATTGCTGCGAAATTGAGGACAAGGATTTTAAAGCAGAGTTTGACGGCAAAAAATGGACTGGTGGAAAGGAGAACCTCACGTGTTAGAAATAAAGTGGAATATCTATAAACACCCTTAGAGGAGCGAGAAAGAGTGGAGTATGAGAAAAAGGTGGAAAGGTGGATTGCAGAGGGAATTTCCTACCATGGAGAGGTGAAGTAAAAGGAGTGTTACCTTTGATGGCTGTGGTCCAGGCCAACTAAGGGAAAGTCAGACCAGTCTTAGACTTTCGCGAGCTGAACAAATAAGTCAAGAGCTATACCGGAAGCGACATCATTGATGAAAAAATGAGAAAATGGAGCAGTTGGCGGGAGGAACTGCGATAGTAGAGACTGAATTCGGCCTACCTACAATTGTAATGTTGCAAAAGACTATGACGATATCAACTAGTGTGCTATAAAGGCAACATTACTGTCTGACTCGGTTGGGTTTTGGACTCAATGTTGCACCAAAATTAATGGCAGCAATTCTAAAACTGTGCTATGAAGGGTGATGTCGAGAGGAGCCACTGATTCATATATCGACGATATACTCATAGATGTGACAAAGGTAATCGACAAAGGAAGTAGTGCGATCATCTGAAGGATTTGGACTAACAACAAAAACCACCAGAAGCCCTTGGAAGGTGGGGCAAGCGTTGGTCCTTGAATTGAAGGAGAAGAAAAAAGGTGAACTGGTATTTGGAAGAGGGAACGAGATCCCACTGATAACAGCAGATATGAGTAGGCGGGAGTTGTTTTCGATCAGTGGAAAATTGTTGGGACACTATCCCATTGCTGGATGGCTACGACCGGCATGTAGCTATGTAAAGAGAAGAGCGAATGGATAATAATTGGATGATGAGTTGATGAAGGAACTGTCTTTCTGTTGATACAAGAGATACTGGCTGAAGTAAAAAGAATGACCCCGTGACAGGGACTTGGCACATCCCTAAAACAAAAACAGGAGTCGTGCGGTGTGATGCGAGCAATATCGCAATAGGCACAGTCGTGGAGATCAATGGTTTGGTGGCGGAAGAATGCAGCATGGCTGAGGAAAAAAAGATGATTTTAACTACATTAATGGTGACTGAGTTAGAGGCTGTGTTTAAAGGGAGTGAATTTGGCTTTAAAAGTGGGGATTAAGAGAGTGGATGTGAGAACTGATTCAGCCACAGTATTGAGCTGGATAAACTCTGCAGTGGAGGAGAGCGGAAGAATACGGAGAAGGGTGCTGGAGAAATGATAATAAAGCGGAGATTAGGATACTGCGACAACTGATAGATGAATTATATATATAATATACTAGTAAATATATGCACTCCGGGTGCAAGTATTTAAGTCCTTTAATTATAATAAAATATTATATTAAAAATTAGAAAGCTATGAAACGAATAAGAATAGATGAAAAGATTTGAAAGAGGGGTATGATTGAAAAATAGAAAACTTTGAAACTAACATCTTCACATCATTTTCCGTTACTCCGTCTTTCATGGTAACATTTTCCTAATTTAACTATTTAGTTAAAATACGAAGTAAAGAATAAATAGTTTATTTCTTCTTGTTAAGGATTTCTTTTAAAGATTTATTGAAGAGATTTTTGCACATATTTCATTACGATAAACCAAACAATTAGAAATCAATAATATAAGCAATATTTATTAAAATCATTTTTTAAGATCAATATGCAAATTAGCCTTCCGTTCACATTGTAAACTCATATTTTGTTGTATATATAAATACAATTGCGTATTATTGAGTAATGTAGATATGGCACAGCTTAATAATGTAAAACAATTTTATTAATATTGAGGTTAAAATAAAAATAAAATCAATTGAGAATGTGATGTAATTAACTAAGGGAATTGTGACTGGAGTAGTATATAGTTTTCGGTTTACAGACAGACAAACACACAAATCTCCCATTATAATAAGATATATATATATATATATATATTAACTAGTTTGAATTGCCACAGTAGCATTAATTTTGATTATATTCAATGTCCCTAGATACAAATAAGAGTTTTATTTTTTTTAAATATGAACAATCTAAAAATAGATCCCATAATCAATATAATTATGGTTCAAAACTTAAACGATGCAGAATACTAAAATAAATACACAAATAAGTACTACATTTCTTTTCCCATTGTCCAGCTGTAAACTTAATTTTGGCGAAATAAAATGTCATAACTGAGAAAGCTATTCTTTTAGCGAAACGTTAATTCAATTTGCCGTATGGCCTTTCTTTTTTCATATTGTCATATTTTATTCGAAATCTTAACCCTATATACATATATATAATAGTATAATATATATATATATATATGCACATTACACACACAAAAATACAGGCACAGTTTATATACTATATATATATATGTGCACACAAAAATACACACAGTTTTATATATAATATTATATGTACATAATATATATATTTATATATATATATTTATATATAATATATATATATATATATATACATTTACCATACATACATAACACAGATAATATATATATATATATATATATATATATATATATATATATATACCTGTATATATTTGCTATGGTAATTGCATATTTACTACCTGTTCGGAACACGGAAAAAGCCAAGATTTAGTATGTCTATATCAGACTGACAGTTTCTCTTTACTGAAATAATGGCGCTATTAAATCTTCCTAAGGCCATTCCGCATTTAGCTTTGTTACACACAATGTGGTGTATTTTATTAGTAGTTCTTTTAACGCACTATATTTGGTAGGTCGTAGCATACATGTTTACCTGCATGTGCTCTTATGTAAGTACTAGCAGCAAATACCTGGTGATATCCGGGAAAAGTGAGCTTATTCGAAATTCCATGCTGGATTTTCATAAGCAAATTTGGTTAGTTGTGTTTAATGGCCTGGTTATTCATGACAGCATACGTGAGGTGTGTGTGTAAGGGTTAGAGTCCAAGGAAATGGACTGTCGACGTCGAGTTCAATCCTGGGACGAGGTGTTTCACATAGCGCTAATACCATTCGGAAACGCATTAATACGATACTATCACCTCCAGGTAATGTGTATAATAGTAAGACAGACTGGGCTCTTTAACTTTGGATAGTGAACCAGTCTAGGAAGAGAAGAACTCGGAATTCAAACCTGTTAAACTCCGCTTAAGAATTCGGACTTGTAGAGGGGTTGATATATATATATATATATATATATAATATATATATAATATATATATATATTGTATAAGTTAAAGAAGAAGAAATGAATCCGACAATAATGAAGTAAGAAAAAGGTGGAATGAAAACATCAACAATGCTGTTTAAAGTAGAAAACAATTTATAATATAATCATAGCTGATACTGATCAATATTTCGATTTTACAAAAATCATCATCAAGCTCATTCACTCCCGTAGTTGTTTGGGTCGGAGAGGAAAAGTCAATGAGTTTACAAAAAAAAAACTTAATACTGCAAAAAAATGTAAGACGTTACAATATTCACAACGTGGGGCATTCGCGCCATATATTATGTCGTCATGTCTCATATGTATATCTTTTGTCATCCAAATGTTTTCATTCCACTTTTTCTTAATCTATCATATATATATCATATATATATATATATATTATATATATATAGTCAGATGAAGAAAATAAAGTCGTCGGAGGGCTTATTCGGTATCAGCCAAACAGCGAGGGACTCTATCCGCCTTTTCATAATCGATAGGGCAATGGAGATTGTTATTTTTAGCGTCCTGTGGTGGAACACCACACCTACTATCATTTCCTCACTTTACAGGCACCAGATCTGTGCTAACTCATACGTTGAAGTTGGTGAGATGAAGTATCGACCACGAACCTTGAGGTTCCCAGCCGGACTGACCCTATACTGTATGAATTAAAACATAAAATATTTAAATTAATGACTTTATATGCTGTAATATGTTTCAATTATTTTTATATAATTAATAATATTTCTTGGCTGAGTACGGTATCCGACGAGGTAAGTAGTTCGCAGCAGACGCCTACAGACTGAGCTAAACTGGTCCTAATTGCTATCGATCCCACCGTAAACACTAGCGACTGTTTATTTTTAAATAATTCCCATTGGCCGTTACTCTTGATTGTCAACATACTATTACTCCCTTACCCATCCCCACTAAAACGTTTACTTCCCTCTCCATTGTAAAGATATCACCATGGCTTTATTTATTTATTTTTAATTGCAAACCCATTAGCCAGTCCTCTTTCTGTACATTAGCTTAACCTATTGTAAACTTCATCATGATACAATCACTGGTGTTCGTCCCAAACTGGTTATAAACAGCAGGAGAAAATTTTCCATTCAGTATAAGATGTATATCTACTATTTGTCTATCTATTTATTTAATATACAGAGGTGTGTCAAAGAGTAATCGATATTTTGTTACATTTTGAGACGCCTTGTATTCTGAAAAGATAACGTTCCATTATTCTTGTAAATAGAGCTTTGAAACTTGGTTACGTTTTTTTATTATGAAAAAAAAACAATTAATGGACTTTATTTTTGTTAGCATACAAGTGTGTCAAAACGTACAAAAAATATCGGATACTTTTTTGACACACATTATATTATATATATATATATATATATATATTATATATATATATATATATATATATCAGGGAGGCAACCTTTTTTCTTTCAATAGATGACACCGAATACGACCTCATATAAAATATTGTCTCAGTTCTGGGCTCTGTATCTAAATTGACCGTGTAATATTGAGATTGGGAGCGGTATACAAGGGAGAAGAACAAAAATAACAAAAGAGTAAACGAATTATACTGTTACAGGGATAGAGTGGATGAATTAGAAATAACTACTTTACTTAGAAAGAATCGTGAGAGGGGACCTTAATTGAATTTTCTAATTATGGAAGATATTTCTTTGTATATTTCTCCTGAACTGGATATTTTCCTGTTCAAGGCTCATTT
>CM042161.1:69954538-69957038 GCA_023376005.1 Doryteuthis pealeii | reverse complement strand
AGTCGGAGCCTGTCTCTAATCAGGGGTTCTGTCAGGGAGATCCATTTCAAAAAATTGGAGGTGATATTATCCCAACAGTCAGGGAGAAACCGGTAAAGAGCCTCGGACGTCTCTATTCGTTCCCACTGACTGACCGACATCAGGGTATAGAGGTCCAGAAAATAGCCTTAAAGGGCCTTAAATCGATCGAAAAAAACTGAACTACCCGGAAAGCTGAAGGCGTGGTTTTACCAATATGGTCTATTACCGTCTTTTATGGCCCTTACAATGTATGAGATTGCGCTATCTCGCTTGAGCGAATCCAACAATATAGCAACACATACCTGCGTAGGTGGCTCGGAGTCCCACCTTTTTCGAAAGTAGGGTTATACACCAACACTGGAAACCTACAACTCCCAATATCTTCATTGGTAGAAGAATTCAAGGTTGGTAAAGTGCGCCTTCATATGATGATGAAAGACTCAGCCGACGAAGTTATTCGGAAGGCTCATCCAGAAATAAAGTCAGGTACGAAGTGGTCAGCTTTTAAAACCGCCCAGGAGCAGAATGTAGCCTACGAATCAAAGATATCATAGGCGTCACGCAAAACCAATCGAGCTGGGCTGGGCAGTTCGGATATCAAAATATTTTCCAAGGAAGGCCCAAAAGGAAAAAGAGACATGGTGATCGAAGAAGTCAGAATGTTTGAGGAGAGCAAAGAATAGCCACTGCTTTTGCTCAGCCCAAACAATGCGCGTGGACAAAGTGGAATGATATCGAACCAATCAAGTTATCGTTGAAAACTCTAATTTCGATGGAGCCACTGGCGATATCATTCCTCCTTCGATCCACATATGATCTCCTACAAATGCGACCAACTTGAAATTATGGGGATATACCGTGTCGGACCTGTGCTTTTCGTGCAAACGGGATCGAGGTACCTTGCGTCATGTGCTATCCGCATGTCCACAATCGCTCCAGATGTACACGTGGCGACACAACAAGGTATTGGAGTGATCACAGAGATGATAAAAAAACAATGTGAGACAGCAAACCAACAGCCTGTCAGAGCCCGGGAATCCAACATTCAGTTTCACAAGGAAGGTGAATGCCCCGTGAAGAAACAAAAAAACTCCAAATATGAAACTGCTGAATGGAGCTGGTGACTGGAAGGTTTCGGTGGATCTCAAGACATCCCTAAAATTCCCAGTTCACATTCTTCAAACAAATAAGCGCCCAGACATTGTAGCGTGGTCTGACACAAAAAAGAGTGTCCTCCTCATCGAATTGACCGTACCGTGGGAGGAAAACCAGGAGGAAGCACACGAGCGGAAAAAGAACCGATACGAATCACTGCGTGCCGACTGCGTGGAAAAGGGTTGGACATGCCATGTTATTCCTATTGAGATTGGGTGTCGTGGATTTCTAGGACACTCAGTCATTTCGTTTCTATCAAAAATAGGAATCACTGGCCGCTGTCTGAAAATCGCTTCACATCGTCTTCAATCTACGGTGCAAAATGCATCTAGTTGCATCTGGTCTAGATTTAGAATTTACAGCACGAATGATACGCGCGCGGAATCATCATTCCCGTGTTTGCTACGTAACATCTGCAATCGCGTAATCAACTCAACGGCCAAAAACAAACGCGTTTTCAAATAACAAACTGCACTGATAAAGAAACATCTCCAATGAACGGATGATATAATCTATTCTCTGTTTTAATACATATACACAATTTTTTTTTTAATACCCTGTCCGGTGGCGAAAGCTGCTTGGTAGCGCTAGGAAGTGGCAGTCCTGTCGTAGCTACCGAAACTGTGTTATCACTCCTAGTCGACAGCTGACGAGACAGGGTATCGCACGTGCTATCACACGTTGTATGACGAAAAAAAAAAAAAAAAAAAAAAATATATATATATATATATATATACGCACTTCTATATAAAGAATAGAGCACTCTGTGACGGCCTTTACACACAAAGCGATGTGTGTATTAAAACAGTTAAAATCCCCAAGTGAAGACAGGCCTAATGGTTAAGGTGCCGGACTGACACCCAACCGATTGGATTTCAATTCCGGCTGTAGGTAGCTTACAAAATGTCTAGCCACACTGAAGAGACATGATAAGTCGAAACACGTGTCTGTGGATGACCCTATATAAATATTCTACATATAATAAATTTGAGTTAATGTGGAATTAGATTCAAAAGATTTTTAACAGCAGTAATTGCGAATTCGGATTTTTGTATACGCTTGTGTGTTAATATATATATATATATATATATATATATATATTTATTTATTTATTTATTTTACAATTTTCATAGATCAATGTTCATTCTCAACGACTGCGGTTTCATGCTAAATAGCACTCATCAGGTTGAGGAGCACTCATCAGGTTGAGAGTAAGATCCTATGGTGTTTGTTGGAGTTCTTTACTCGATGTCATCAATGACATCGAGTAAAGAAACTCCAACAAACACCATAGGATCTTACTCCTCAACCTGATGAGTGCTAT
>CM042161.1:69947038-69949538 GCA_023376005.1 Doryteuthis pealeii | reverse complement strand
ATATAAATTATTTATTATATTTATATTTATTATATAAATAAATTTATTCATTTATATTACATCTATATAATATTAAAATGAATTATTTACAATTATTATTTATTATTCATATTTATTATTTATTTTTATTACTATACATTATTTACATTTATTATTAATAATAAATAATTATTATTAATAAATAATAATATTATATATTATTATAGTATTATATTATTATTATTATTATTATTATTATTATTATTATTATTATTATTATTATTATTATTATTATTATTATTATTATTATTATTATCATTATAATTATACTATTATAATTGTTATTAAATTCTATTTATGTTTTTTATCTACAGGTAAGATTATTTTTTTAATGTTTTTCTTTTGTTTGTTTTTCATTTCTTCCTAATTTTCTTTATTACTTATATTATGAAGTAGCTTATTTAGTAAAGGCCAGCACTAAGCAACGACTTAGTCATTAATATCCTTTTCTTTTTTTTGTTCTAGTCCTGGGATCACCAAATTTTTTCACGGATAATTAAACAATTAACGAACGCGGGCCACATTATTATTGTAACAAGTTGTAACAAGTGAAAATTCAGAATCGTGTAAGTAACAAGTGAAACCCTCACACGCACAAAATTGTGTAACCTACCTACAGTTGTCAAGTCCATAAAGATTTAGAAAACTTAACATGATATTTGAATTTAAGTGGTATCAGAACGTCTTGCCTTCCGAACGTTTTAGCAAACAAATTCAAGTATTGTCAGCGAGCCTGATTAAATGTGTTCGCTTGCCGGATCCATCCCGCGGGCCGTAGTTTGGTAACCCCTGTTCTTTTCAAACCATAGAAATTAATATTTTGACCTCTCCTGGTCCCAGTTCTAAACTCTACCTAGAAACTAAATAACCTATACATATATAAAGGACAGTAGGTGTGTATGTATATGTGTCTATGTCCGGATGAAACTACAAAAATTAAACAATTAATGACAAAGTATATATATATATATATATATATATATATATATATATATATATATATGTTCCCTCAGACCATGCTTTTTACGCAAAAATAATGAAGATTTGATTTTTTTCTGGAAACTTATTTAAAAATTAGCATTTGAATAGAAAGAGAAGGAAAAACCATTGTTTGCGTTCGTGATTAAAATATAATTCAATTATGTAAGACCAGAACAATGAATGAGTCTGATTTTTTTAATGGATCTACTATGGATCTAAGTGTTATACAAACAATGCCTTTTTTTTTTAAATATGATAAAATGATGGACTTGTGTCTGCATGAAAAAACTCCGCCAATTCCGCCATAGGAAGTATAGGAATTCTTTATACTCTTCATGTTTTAAAATCGCTAAAATTAGATAATGATTATTTAATTTAATAACCATTGAGAATATAGCATAAATAACTAAGGAAAGTGCGACGTTGGTGATGACGTAGATTCGGATACAGACAGACAGACAAATAATATACATTATAATAACAAATCGAAGTTTGATTGGTTTGGTTGGTTTGTTGGATTTTACGCCATGTCAGCCCTTTTTGGGTTATTTTATGCCAAAAATATTTTTGATTTATTCATTCCTTATAAAAAAAAATCCAACTGAGAATAATGTTTTCTACTTTTAATGGCAATCTTCACAATCACTGTCTCTGCTATCACCCTCACAACGGAGATCACCAGATTTTGATATAAACTATCTTTCCTAGAGAGACACACCCTTAAAAACGTCCTAATCATTGGGGTGGCGGCTGGTGCTCAGATAGGCAAAAACCAAAACACTGAATTCTTCTTTCACAAATTGATAAATAGAAACTGTGAACGTCTAGCCGAGTTCTCTCTTAAGAATAGGCTTGTATGGTTGAACATTGAATACCAGAAAAGGAAGGGTAAACTTTGGACTTACTCCAACCCACGTACCCAGCTAGATTGCATTTTAATAAATAAAAAGTGGATAAACAGCGCTTTGAATTAGTATACATCGATAATATAATCGCCTAAAAAAATTATGCCTGAGTCTACGCCGAAAAAAAAGTGAGGGTGTATCTATACGATAGGATTGGCCATCACTTGCCAACAGTGATCACTGTCCGGTAACAGTAAAGAACAAGTTCGATATTCTTTAGGAGAAATTGGGAAGACATACAATAAATGATGAATATGAAAGCTTTGTCAGAGTCCTCTTAGAAGCAGCAGCTGAATACATACCATTGAAACTGAGATAATAATATTGACACTTCACGTTAATCTATTAGAAAGAAGTAGTAATTTGGCATTGTCCAGTTTAGATCAATCGGTAGGCCTATTAACTACAAGTTTCCGGCTTTGATACCGGCTGTCGCTAAATGAGCGTATGAGTACCACAGCTTTGATTTGTGAGGTAAAGCAGTGCGTTGGTACATGAGACCTTAGCACTTGTGAATGAAGTAACTTCAATTAACAACCGTGACGTCACAAGGAATTTATACAAAAACAAACTAT
>CM042161.1:69939538-69942038 GCA_023376005.1 Doryteuthis pealeii | reverse complement strand
CTGCCCCCTGAACCAGGGAAACGATCAAGGGGAAGCGTTTGCGCCAGCAGCTGCCCCTTCAACGAAGTGAGGGCGCGGTATGGGTCTCTCCAATTATAGAGGTGTTTGTGGCTGGCATGAGGGCAACAGCTCTCATTGATACCGGCTGTACCACCACGTTGCTCAGTCCCGAGCTTACTCGTGGATGTGGTGGAGGTCGGACCATAATACGAGCAGTGGACGGAACTAAAGTGGAATGTAGAGGAATCAGACAGAGAGAAATAGAATTAGGTGGAGAAAGGTTGACAACAACGGCAATCATTATGGAACGTCTAATCAATGATATAGACATTATCATTGGGATGGATGTTATTTGCAGACTGGGAGGGTTGACTGTAAAAAATGGTGAAGTCAAGTTCGGAGATATATATTGTGCTGTAGCTGCCGAAGAAAAGAATTGCTGCGAAATTGAGGACAAGGATTTTAAAGCAGAGTTTGACGGCAAAAAATGGACTGTGGAATGGCGGTGGAAAGGAGAACCTCCACTGTTAGAAAATAAAGTGGAATACTACAAAACCCCCTTAGAGGAGCGAGAAAGAGTGGAGTATGAGAAAAAGGTGGAAAGGTGGATTGCAGAGGGAATTCTCCTACCATGGAGAAGTGAAGTAAAAGGAGTGTTACCTTTGATGGCTGTGGCCCAGGCAACTAAAGGGAAAGTCAGACCAGTATTAGACTTTCGCGAGCTGAACAAATAAGTCAAGAGCTATACCGGAAGTGACATCATTGATGAAAAAATGAGAAAATGGAGACAGTTGGCGGGAGGAACTGCGATAGTAGACCTGAAGTCGGCCTACCTACAATTGTATGTTGCAAAAGACTATGGCGATACAACTAGTGTGCTATAAAGGCAAAATTTACTGTCTGACTCGGTTGGGTTTTGGACTCAATGTTGCACCAAAAATTATGGCAGCAATTCTAAAAACTGTGCTAATGAAGGGTGATAAGTCGAGAGGAGCCACTGATTCATATATCGACGATATACTCATAGATGTGACAAAGGTATCGACAAAGGAAGTAGTCGATCATCTGAAGGAATTTGGACTCACAACAAAACCACCAGAACCCTTGGAAGGTGGGGCAGCGTTGGGCCTTGAATTGAAGGAGGGAAATAAAGGTGAACTGGTATTTCGAAGAGGGAACGAGATCCCACTGATAACAGCAGATATGAGTAGGCGGGAGTTGTTTTCGATCAGTGGAAAATTGTTGGGACACTATCCCATTGCTGGATGGCCACGACCGGCATGTAGCTATGTAAAGAGAAGAGCGAATGGAATAAATTGGGATGATAGAGTTGATGAAGGAACTGTCTCTGTGATACAAGAGATACTGGCTGAAGTAAAAAGAAATGACGCCGTGACAGGGACTTGGCACATCCCTAAAACAAAAACAGGAGTCGTGCGGTGTGATGCGAGCAATATCGCAATAGGCACAGTCGTGGAGATCAATGGTTTGGTGGCGGAAGATGCAGCATGGCTTAGGAAAAAAGATGATTTTAACTACATTAATGTGGCTGAGTTAGAGGCTGTGTTAAAGGGAGTGAATTTGGCTTTAAAGTGGGGATTAAGAGAGATGGATGTGAGAACTGATTCAGCCACAGTATTGAGCTGGATAAACTCTGCAGTGGAGGAGAGCGGAAGAATACGGACGAAGGGTGCTGGAGAAATGATAATAAAGCAGATATTAGGAATACTGCGACAACTGATAGATGAATTATATATACTAGCAAATATATGCACCCTCCAGGTGCAAGTATTAATGTTATAAAATATTGTATTAAATTAGAAAGCTAAGAAACTAAATAAGAATGCAGATAAAATGATTTTGAACAGAGGGGGTTAATCGAAAAATATAACACTGTATCCTCTCCCATCCCGTCTTTCATTGCTATTTTTTTCTAATGTAACTATTTAGTTAAATTAGGAAGTAAAGATAAAATTACAGTTATTTCTTTTTGTTAATTAATTTCTTTTAAGATTTATTCCGAGATTTTTTTACTCATATTCATTAAGATAAAATCAAATAATTAGAAATCAACAATACAAGCAGATATTAATTAAAATCAAATTTTAAAGATCAATATGCAAATTAGGCTTGCCGTTCACATTGTAAACCATTATTTGTTGTATATATAAATACAATTGCATGTTTTAGTACGTAGATATGGCCACAGTATTAATAATGAGAAAACAATTTTATCAATAATTGAGGTTAAATAAAATGATTCATCGAGAATGTGATGTATCAATAACTAAATGGAAGTGACTGGAGTAGTGATATATAGTTTCGGTTACAGACAAACAACACATTATCTCCATTATAATACGATATATATATATATATATATATATATATTAACTAGTTTGGAATTGCCACGTAGATTAATTTTGATTATATTCATGTCCCTAGATACAAATAAGAGTTTATATTTTTTTTTAAATATGAACAATCTAAAATAGATCCC
>CM042161.1:69924538-69934538 GCA_023376005.1 Doryteuthis pealeii | reverse complement strand
TTCTTCCCGGTTGATGTTTGGTAGTATATTTTTACAATCAAACTATTTGCTGGGTTTTTTCTCACCGCTAGGATTTACCAACAAGTTTGGTATATTATATATATATATATATATATATATATATATATAATATATATATAATTGAACTAAGATAAGGAAATTTTTCGACAGAATGTGGAGAAAATTTAGAAAACAAACACAGGATGTTATGAGGGATGGAAAATTTATTATCTATACTCATGTACTTCGGTTTTACAGTGGAAACCTTCTTCAGGACTCTGAAAATGAGAAGTAAAACAAGGATTTGTGTGGATAGAAGATGAAGGATGTTTTGTATGCGTTGAATTAGAAAGATGTGTGGAAAAAGGTTATTTACCGTTAGTTACGTTGCTTTTGTAGTTAAAAGTTGATGACGTGATTATTGCATGCGAAAGCAGAATTAATGAGCAGAATACGTGAAATCGAAAAGCCGAACGTGAATGTCCCACGAGTAGATGTTAAAAAATTCCATATGACTATCAATGTAAAAATGAGAGAAGTATTTATTGTTAAATTGGTTAACACATATATAGACATATACATACATACATACATACAGATGTGTGTATTAAAAACAGATAAAATCTTCTTCGCATTCTGAGGGTGACGATAACCGAGCGGTTAAGCTGTCCGACTGATGCTGAATCGATCGGAGTTATATCCCGGCTGTAGGTAGCTCACAAAATGTCTAATCACACTGAAGAGACTTGATAAGTTGAACCACGTGTCTGTGGATGACTATATATATATATATATTATATATATATATATATATATATATATATATATATATATATTATGTTGCGTTGTTATTGTTGGGCGGGGTTTTTATTTTTGTAGCTATCAATTATTGATTTGCCTGTATGTGAGGATATGTTAAAGAAGCCAGGTCCATGATTAGCATTCTCTATATTACTTATAGCACTGGCTTCGCAGATTTGCCTCAATCGTTTGTTGTGGATATAAGCCAACATGTATGCATTATTGAAATCATTCCCTTAAATATCGCCGTTTATGTTACTTTTAAATAAAGTCTCTTACAATTACTTGATTTCAACGTACTATTACTCCCCTTCCCTATCTCCCACTAATACGTCCTATCTTTCCTCCTCAATTGTAAAGATATCCTCAGGGATGCATTTATTTGTTATTGCACAACCATTAGTCAGTCCTGTTTCTGTATATTAGCTTAACATGTGTAAACTTTCATTATGATTGAATCACTGGTTTTGTCACAAACTGCTTATAAGCAGACAGAGAAATTACCATTTATGTAATAGATGTATATCTATCTATCCATCTACCTATCTATATATATATATATATATATATATAATATATATATATATAAATCGCTCTCTCTATCTTTCTCTTTCTCTCTTTCTCCCTCTCCCCCCTCTCTCTCTCTCTCTCTATATATATATATATATATATATATATATATATAGTGTTGTATAATGCTTGAAGCATTGGTTTGGTGGTTGGTTTTGAACGCTATCGCATTGCAAGTGTAAATAGAAATAAGGTACCTATGGTGTAGTTTGTTAACCTTTGATTTATTCTTAATATTTCGAGATAAAGATCTCTTCGTCAGAAGATTACTGAAAGTCTGGAGCTGTTAGCTTGTTGCTAGGATCTATCCATTCTGTCGTATAACTGGTGATATCTTCAAAAATGTTTGCGTGTATTTATGTGTAAGTCTCTGTGGTTGTTTATTTTAGTCTCCCTTGAAATACACACACACACACACATATATATATATATATATATATATATATATATATATATATATATATGGCTATTTCAAGGGAGACAAATGTTTTTTTTTAATATATGACAACCGAATAAAATTAATATACAATATTGTTCTCAGTCCTGGGCTCCGGCATGGAAATTGATGTCAAATATAGAGATTGGAGCGCAAAAATAATAAAAAGAGTAAAAGATTACAGTTACATGGATAGAGTGAATAAATTAGAAATAACTACTTTACTAGAAAGAATTATGAGGGGATCTAATTGAATTTCTAAATATGGAAGACATTTCTTTGATATTTCTTCCTGAACTAGATCATCGATGTTAAGCAGCGATGAACCTGTTTTATACTTCGATGGGGACCATTTAAGCAACAGTAGATACTGTCAGGAGCTGAATATCAGAATAACTTGATTCGACATTAATCAGAGCAATAAACATCTATGTATTATCTGCGTTATTCGGACTAGTATCCTCATCTTCATTATTATCTATACAAAGTTTCGGCCGATGTACCCTCCAGGTATTTCTTGTTAGACTTGAGAACCTTCTCGGACCCGGGAACCTTCTTTTCGAACTCAGGAACCTTGTCATAATCGGGAACCTTCTTGTCGTAATCGGGAGCGATCACATAACTTTGAACCTAGCACTTTATTCAGTCCACTGGTATCCTGTTTCTCATTCCGCTAACCATAGCTGGGGTAGAGGCATTAAGCAGTGTTAATTATTATTCTATGCTACTGCTGCCCTTGACCAGGATTGAACCTGCAGTCTAGAGATAACTGTCACTTAGAACTGTCTTAATCTAACTCCTTTATCCACTCGGCCATCTGTCCAATTGAACATTCAGATAAATATCTATGTGTTATATAGATCAGAAATTGATTTTTAGACTGTGTATATATTATGAACTAGCAAAATAAAAAAATGTCCTCGGGCGACGTAAAATAGATATTGCCTGAGGGGATGGGAGTTAAAAATTTAATATCAGAGAGTTTGTAACAGAAGTAAAGTAAAATCATCAAATTTATCAAACGAGTAAAAAAATAAAATAAATTTATTAAAGGAGTAAAAAATAAAAACTGTGAAATGGAAACTTAGTTCTGATAACTTTAAATAAATATTAAAATAAAACAAACTATATATAGATAGATAATACCAGGTATGTATTCATCAAAACTTGTTTAAAAAACCAATGAGGACTGTCTAACATTGCATGCAAAAATTTTGAGTGTATTTATTCTATGTTATGACGATTTTAGGTAGTGTAACGTAAGCAGTGACATAGTTTTTGTTTCATACAAAAACCGGAAGCGAATCTCCGTTATTAACAGAGATTAAAAAGATTTTGAATACCCAACAAGAATGAATGAAACAAAAGCATTCCTCAGTATGAAATAACCCAAGAGTTGAGATACCGTAAAATGCAACCATCCACCTGACCGACCTACCAACCTACCAACCAATCATGTCCGAATGGTGTTTAGGAAGGTATGACCGTGCCAATTTTAAGGACACTACATGTCAGAGCAATTAGCATTGGAATTAAGTTTATAGCTCGATCCAACCACCAATGCTAGGCAACCAGTGAGCAAAAGGAATAAAACTAAATTAGTTTCAGTCAAGCCGATCTCTACATTATACCTGTCGTCTTTCCAAACATTGAAATATTTATGCTTCATTTTACATTGTTCCTCCTCCTCCCTCCTCCCCCTCCTTCTCACCACCATCATCATCATCATCATCATCATCACCATCGTTAAGGCGTGCAGAGAGCAGTGATTCATTATGACCTCTTTCTCGTTATTTGCTGATCAAAAGAAGCGAATCCGTTTCTAAGTGCAGACACGTTAACAGATTTGTCCTGTGTCGTATGAGTAATTCCATAATTTATAGGCCTCATCGTCTGCAGCTTTAGAATACACCGTCTGCAGCTATGCAGAGGAATAAGACCATCCCAATGGGGAAACATGTTTTTGATGTAGGGTCCACTCTGACCCGGAGTTATAGTACCTGTTAAAGGTTCCATCAATGGGTTAAATAAAAAAAATGAGTTTGCAAAAAGGTGTTAAAAATTGAGTTAAAGAAAATGAGTAGCCATTAAAAATGAATAAAACAAATATCTTCTACCTATTAGGTTGTTACAAATAATGGCGGATTGAGGTGCTCGGATGCATTGTGCCAAAGCTAACTCATGCGCACATAAGAAGGGGAAGGTCATGTTTAGGCATGTTCATCTTCGAAGGCTCCTATTTTTAAAAAATACTTTCTATCTGATCATAAATTAAATTTTGTTTTTGAGCACACATTAATTATTATATATGCAGAATATTCACCTGATAACAACAAAATCTATGTTAGATAAAAGAGACATTTCAAAACCGAGCACTTCAATTGGCCATTATTTTGTAACAACCTAATAAAAAGCCCATGTGGTCCACACACACACACACACACACCACACCACACACACAAATATACATATATATATATATATATATATATATATATATATATATATATATATTAAAGCAAATGGTTTAAAACTGATCGACTCGAGTTTCCCGCCGATTCGTAATCCGCGTGAGACTGTAGTCAGTCTATTTTATACCGTTCGCTTTTTAATCTTATATTATAATGTATATATATAATATACTTTATTTGAATATCTTTTTTCTTATTTTTGTACATCGTTTTTCCCTATTAATCTATTTCACTTCTAATTTCTGCATGCAATCCACATAAACATCTCTAATAAACAAATGTGTTTATTGTCATATTATGCCTCATTTCCCTCTGTCCGGCTTTTCCGAAAGATTCAAACGTATTTCTCTACAGTCATTCCGTTCATTCACTTTCTTCCCTTTCATATTTGTGTCGTATTTCCCTTCCATTATACACTTGTCACCTCACGTCAATTCTCTCGTTCGTTACGCCTAATTTAGTCTCATCATTTACAATCTTTTTTATTTTCTCTCTTTCTCCGGTAATTCATCTTCTATATCATTTCATCTAGGACAACTCACGTTGTCTAATGGTTAGAAAGCTAATTCACTAGATCAATGTTAGTGAGTTCGATTCTCATTGGGGCCATATCTCTGACCATGTAAGTAAAGTTTAATAAATACAATACAAGTTAAGTAAAAGGGCAACCCATGTTGGTGTAATGGTTAGCAAGCAAGTTTCGCAAAAAAGTTAGCGAGTTCAATTCTCATTGGGCACCCGTACTTCTAACATTGTACTACATCTAACAAGCTTAGTAATAACTATAAACGTATATAAATGGCACCTCACGTTGTCTAATCGTTAGCAAAAACCAGATTCACAAGACCCTTGTTAGTGAGTTCGATTCTCATGGGGCCCATATCTCTGGACCATGTAAGCAAAGTTTATGAATAATAAAAAAGTAAGTAAAGGGCACCCGATGTGGTGTAATGGTTAGCCAAGGATTCACAAAAAAAGTTAGCGAGTTCAATTCTCATTGGGCACCCGTACTTCTAACATTGTACTACATCTAAGCTAAGCTTAGTAAATAACTACAAACGTATATAAATGGCACCTCACGTTGTCTAATCGTTAGCAAGCTAGATTCACAAGACCCTTGTTAGGGAGTTCGATTCCCATTGGGCGCCCATATCTCTGACCATGTAAGCAAAGTTTAATGATTAATAAAAGTAAGTAAAGGGCACCCGATGTGGTGTAATGGTTAGCAAGCTAGATTCTGTCAAAAAAGTTAGCGAGTTCAATTCTCGTTGGGCACCCGTACTTCTGACATTGTACTACATCTAAGCTAAGCTAAGTAAATAACTATAAAAGTATATAAATGGCACCTCACGTTGTCTAATCGTTAGCAAGCTAGAAAACTAGACCCTTGTTAGGGAGTTCGATTCTTATTAGGCGCCCACATATCTGACCTGGTATTACATATAAGCTAACCTTAGTAAATAACTATAAAAGTATGTAAAAACTCCTCACGTGCTGTAATGGTTAGTAAGCTAGATTCGCAGTTCATTGTTAGTGAGTTCGATTCTCATTGGGTGCTCCATATTTCTGACTTTGTACTACATCTAAGCTAATCTTAGTAAATAACTATAAAAGTATATAAAGGGCCCTTCACGTGGTTTAACGGTCAGCAAATTAGATTCGTAAACCACAGTCAATAAGTACGATTCTCATTGGGCACCCCCATACTTCTGGCCTTGTACTACAACTAAGATTATTAAATAACTATATATTTCATCCGCCAAGACATCATTTTTTCCTTTCTATTCTTCTTGGCGGTGGCTAAGGGTCTAGTCATGCTGAACGCCTCCCGTATCAGCTAGATCACTACCATCAATGACTGATAAATGGGTTAAATACTCAGGTTGGTAAGCAAGGGCGTCTCCTAATGATATTACGGTTAGCAACTTTGTATCGCAGATCCATTACTGATCAATCGGCTGGTCACGTCAAACCCTAGCACCTATATGATTGCCCCAACCATATAGCCCTTATGGCAAGCCCCAAACCTTTTTATCATATGGGTGCTAGAAGAGGTGACTGAGGGTCTACATGACCTGGGAATGTCGTTAAACTCTATCTGATGGTGAGGTCCCAGTTTAGGAAGTCTGGGGAATGTGGAGCACCCCTTCATCACCATTGGTCCCTGATCCACGCTGACCCGGAGTGGTAGTACCCGTCTGGGTCCCATCAATGGATTAAATAGAAAAACATGAGTTTATAAACAAAATTTGATTATCCATTAAGAATGAATTTATTTCAAAACTTTATCCGCATTAAATGACCCACTGAGGTTGATATGCCGTAAAACAAAACAAACCAAACCAAATCCCTGGCTTCTATGTTTCTTCTTTTTTTGAATTTCTTTATTCTTCCCTGAATCGCTACATTTTTTCTTTGCATTTTCTCGTTCTATCTATTTCTTTTTCTTCCCATTTCTTTTCTTAATCCTCCTAATTCTCCTGTTCCATCTTCGTTCTTCTTTCCTTACACGTTATGTACAAGACGAAATCACATGACCCTCTGACACATTGCCCGGATGATGAATTGAAGGACCCATTGCGCATGAATGGGCAGTTTGCACTCATGATCATTTGACACCACAAACGCATTTGTTTTTATCTCACCACCCCACCCCTGTTACGACGCCCGTCGCACCATGCAGCAGACACATAAGGCGTGGGATAGAAAGAGGAAGTGCCCGGATTTGCTTCTCGAATTCAACATGGGTAACAAAAGAAAATAAAGAATTAAGACATCCAGCCTGGGAGGAAATTTGAGTTGTATACTTAATGTTTCTTTCTTCTTCTCTATCCTTCTTCTTCTTCTCTTCTTCTCTTCCTTCTTCTTACTTCTTCTTCTTCTTCTTCTTCTTCTTCTTCTTCTCTCGCCTTTTCTTCTTTCTTATCTCGTCGCCTTTTCTTCTTCTTCTTCTTCTTCTTTCTTCCTCTTCTTCTTCTTCTTCTTCTCTCGCCTTCTTCTCTCTCACCTATTCTTCTTCCTTCTCTCGATTATTCTTCTCTTCTCTCTGCCTTCTTTTTCCGGCTCGGCCTCTTGCTTCGTCTGTCTCGGGGGGGGTGGTCCGGCTTCTGTCTCTTGCTGCTTCTTCTCAGTCGGCCGTTGTCGTCTTCGGTTCTTCCTGCGTTTCTTCTTGCTTTTCCCTTCTCTCGGGCCTTGCTTTCTTCTTCTTGGCTTCCTTCTTCTTCTCCTTCTGTTCTTCTTCCTCTTCTTCTCTCTCGCCTTGTACTTCGCCTCTTCGTGTCTCTCGTCCGGCGCGCGTTCTTGTCCTTCCTTCTTCGTCTCTTGCTTCTTCTTCTCTGTTCTTCTCTCCCTCGCCTTTCTTCTTCTCTCACACTTATTCTTCTTCTCTCTCGTCTTATTCCTTCTTCCCTGTGTCTCTCGGCCTTCCTCCCTTCTCTCCGGCCTTCTTCTTCTTCTTCTCCCTGTCTTCTTCTTCTGTCCCCGTCCGCCTTCTGTCTTCTTCTTCTGCCTTCCTCCACAGTCGCTCCTTTCCTTTCTCTTGCTCGTTTTTCCTTCTCTGGGCCTTCTTCTTCTCTTCTCCTTCCTCTCTTTTCTCTCTTTTTCTTCTCTCGGCGCCTCTTCTTCTTTTCTTCTCGTCGCCATTCTCTTCGTCTCCTTCTTCTTTCTCCTCCCTCGCCTTCTCTGCTTCTCCTTCTCCTCGCCTCTTCCTTCTCCTGTCTTCTTCTTCTTCTTTTCCTTCACTCTCGCCTTCTTCTTCTTTCTTCTTCTTTTCTTCTTTCTGCTTTCTTCTTTTCTCTTCTTCTTCGGCTCTCTTCTTGCTCTTCTTCTCCTCTCGCCTTCTTCTTCCTTCTTCTTCTTCATTTTTTCTTTCTTCTCGTCTCTCTTTAACTGTTGTCAGATGAATGCGTGACTACAATGTCATGGTGAAGATGGATGAAGAAACGATGCGACGAAATTTGTATATGGAAAGCTGAGAAACATGATATTTGAACGTATATTAAGTGAGGTGAACGACGGTTGTAGAAGAATTTAAGGAAGGTAGGAGCCGAGAGAGTAACATAAGCGAGAAATTACAATAATTGTCCGTTCTTGCTGGGTTTGTCTGTAGCCAGAGAGACATAGTGTGACGGTAACAAGAACTTAACAATTTGCTAGTAAAAAAATATAATAACGCGTCGGAACTCTCAGTTGGTATCCTGAAATTCAAAACAGTGTAAAAGCTCCCTATTTCTGAAACACGTTATAAATTTTAAGACGGTTAAGTATAAAGGTGAAAACGATGTTACAAGCAAAATATAGCTTATGTAAGCGTAAACATAGAACACACACTCACACACTTACAACACACACACAAGATAAATAAACACACTTACACCCACACACACACACACACACACACACACACACACATATATATATTATAATATAACAATAACTGATCATACCGTTGGCTACATTTATCATAAAGCATGATCAGTATCAATGATAGGGAACATATCTATCTATCTATCTATCTATCTATATATATATATATATATATATATATATATATATATATATATGTGTGTGTGTGTGTGTGTGTGTGTGTGTGTGTGGTATACCTACTATACTGAAAATTTATCACTACTAAATAAACGAAACTCTACTCAAGAAAAACCGAGTTTTCTGATATTTATTACTTTATGTTTCATACAAATTCCAAACCTGATATATGTCCCTTCCACAAACGGATAGATATACCCAAAATAATCATATATATATATATATAAAATAAATGAAATTACTCCATGAAATGTATACATGAGTGGGGGTGTATTCTTATATCTCTATAACAGCTATATCCAATATTGAACTCTTCCACAATAATAACATGAAATAACACAGCGAGTAATTGCATATACTAAACACAACACACACACACACAAGACACACACACGCACATAGATATATATTATATATATATATATATATAAATATATATATATTATATATAAGAAATAAAGTCATCGGGGCAGCCTAAAGTCGGTATCAGCCAGTCAGCAAGGCGTCTATCCCCTTTTCAATAGCGCTAGACCAAGGAGATTGTTTTGGCTCTGAGGTGGAGCGCCAACCTACATCATCTCCTTACTTTACCGACAGACCCTGTGCTACTCATAACGCTGATGTATATGATATATATATATATATATATGCATATGATATAGAATGCAAGAGAAATTGCACGACACTACTACACCAAGTATACATTCTCATCTCATTTATGTAAATAAATATATATAATAATAATATAATAAATAATAAAATAATGAATAAGAACTCAGACAGATAACCAAAGGACGAGAAACTAATGACCATGCACAAGGCTCTCCACCCTAGAGATTATGGAGATAGATTGTATGTGTCAAGAAAGGAAGGGGGAAGAGTCTTGCCAACATAGAGGAATGCGGTAGAAACCACAATCCAACAACAAGATTACACAAGGATGAGCAAAGACAAATTACTTATGGCGGCCAACAATAGTAGAAACGGCAGATGGACAAAACAGAAAAACGACAAAGGACTGAAGAAAACAAAAATGGGGAAAAAAAACAATTATATGGACGCTTCAAACGACAAATAGATGAGGTTGCACATGAAAAGACTTGACATGGTTAAGAAAGGGAAACCTCAAAAGAGAAAACAGAATCACTTATTTGCTGCACAAATAATGCCATAAGGACAA
>CM042161.1:69912038-69919538 GCA_023376005.1 Doryteuthis pealeii | reverse complement strand
CAAATTATTCTTTCATGTTAGTTCAAATGGTATCGTTAAAATTCAGAATTTCAAACTTGTATTAATATACGAAAACATGTAATTTGATAGTAAACCTTCAAAATAATTCAACAAAATTAAATATTTACCTCAAATATCCCGTATTACAGAGCCGAAAGTTCAACCATTTGTTCATTTGAAAAAACATCACAAAATGGTCACTTTTATAAGGAATACGATTTAGGAATTTATATTCTTCCTTACGGTTTGTGGTGGAAGGAAGGAAGGTAATTAACTAATAAAATACTATTAAGAAAGTGAGATATAAGAGGGGGCAGAGAAAAGAGAGAGAGAGAGAGAGAGAGAGAGAGACAGACAGTGACCAGGTCAACGAGCTAAGCGCCGATATCCGATAGCATGACTTGCAAATTATTCTTCATGTTAGTTCAAATGGTTATCGTTAAAATTCAGAATTTCAAACTTTGTATTAATATACGAAACACATGTAATTTGATAGTAAACCTTCAAAATTAATTCAACAAAATTAATATTTTACCTCAAATATCCCGTATTACAGAGCCGAAAGTTCAACCATTTGTTCATTTGAAAAAACATCACAAATATGGTCACTTTTATAAGGAATACGATTTAGGAATTTTATATTCTTCCTTACGGTTGTGGTGGAAGGAAGGAAGGGTAATTAACTAATAAAATACTATCTCTCTCTTTCTCTGCCCCCCTCTATATCTCACTTTCTCTGCACCCCTCTATATCTCACTTTCTCTGCCCCCCTCTATATCTCACTTTCTCTGCCCCCTCTATATCTCACTTCTTTATAGTATTTTATTAGTTAATTACCTTCCTTCCTTCCACCACAAACCGTAAGGAAGAATATAAAATTCCTAAATCGTTTCCTTATAAAAGGACATATTTGTGATGTTTTTTCAAATGAACAAATGGTTGAACTTTCGGCTCTGTAATACGGGATATTTGAGGTAAATATTAATTTGTTGAATTAATTTTGAAGGTTTACTATCAAATTACATGTGTTTCGTATATTAATACAAAGTTTGAAATTCTGAATTTTAACGATAACCATTGAACTAACATGAAGAATAATTTGCAAGTCATGCTATCGGATATCGGCGCTTAGCTCGTTGACCTGGTCACTGTCTGTCTCTTCTCTCTCTCTCTCTCTCTCTCTCTCTCTTCTCTCTCTCTCTCTCTCTCTCTTCTCTGCCCCCCTCTATATCTCACTTTCTTTATAGTATTTTATTAGTTAATTACCTTCCTTCCTTCCACCACAAACCGTAAGGAAGAATATAAATTCCTAATCGTATTCCTTATAAAAGTGACCATATTTGTGATGTTTTTTTCAAATGAACAAATGGTTGAACTTTCGGCTCTGTAATACGGGATATTTGAGGTAAAATATTAATTTTGTTGAATTAATTTTGAAGGTTTACTATCAATTACATGTTTTCGTATATTAATACAAAGTTTGAAATTCTGAATTTTAACGATAACCATTTGAACTAACATGAAAGAATAATTTGCAAGTCATGCTATCGGATATCGGCGCTTAGCTCGTTGACCTGGCACTGTCTGTCTCTCTCTCTCTCTCTCTCTCGCTCCTCTCTCTCTCTCTTTCTCTGCCCCCCTCTATATCTCCTTTCTTTATAGTATTTTATTAGTAATTACCTTCCTTCCTTCCACCCACAAACCGTAAGGAAGAATATAAAATTCTAAATCGTATTCCTTATAAAAGTGACCATATTTGTGATGTTTTTTCAAATGAACAAATGGTTGAACATTTCGCCTCTGTAATACGGGATATTTGAGGTAAAATATTAATTTGTGTGAATTAATTTTGAAGGTTTACATATCAAATTACATGTGTTTCGTATATTAATACAAAGTTTGAAATTCTGAATTTTAACGATAACCATTTGAACTAACATGAAAGAATAATTTGCAAGTCATGCTATCGGATATCGGCGCTTAGCTCGTTACCTGGTCACTGTCTCTCTCTCTCTCTCTGCCACTTGCTTCACCCTCATTAACGCTAATCTAGGAGGGGACATGTGACTTATCCTAAGTTAAAACTTATTTCTAATTAAACTTACATCCCTATCTTTTCACACTCCTCCTCTCCTCTTGCTTGCTTGCTTGTTCCTATCTCTTTCTTCATATTTATGCAAAAATCTACATGCTAATTCGGCATGTAAAACAAAACCACGGGTAGCAGCGTGGTGGATGTGAGAGACGGCGGAAGAGCCTAATAGGCCAACGGCGTATATCATAAGATGCTGGGCGGAGGAAACCAAAATGGGTCAACGGCCAGGATCAACCAGTTCAGTCAGGTAACTACTGCTCCTCATCTCTAAGACTAGCGCCTATTGATGAGTCAAACAGCTATCGATAGATAATCCGTAACCTGACCCAACCGAAACCATTCATGACATTTCACAAAGTTCAAGAATCATGCAGCAACGTACTCCCTGCTTTCAAAATTAGTACGCGTTCTGCTGAGGTTCGAGCACCGGCCCAGTGTTCGATAAATAAATTACGGTGCCCCAAATACATCACGTACCTAAATCACACCACTCTCACCACAGACAAACAAGACACACACTCTACTGAAGACATAACCCTAACCGCAATATCCAATAAGACAGACATAAACCCAAATTCAATACAAACCTACTTAGATGTAAAAAATCACTCCGGCTAGCAACATTTAACGTTAGAACACTAAAAACGATAGGCCAACTCCCCGAACTCACGGCGTCTGCAGCCGAAAATAATATAGACATCATATGTGTGCAAGAACACAGATTTGACCATAGTGATGTAGAACTAAAATACCATGAATCTGGAAATGGCTGGACGTTTGTGTCAGCATCTGCATGAAAAACTCTGTCAATGCAACTATAGGAGTGTAGGAATGCTTCTCAGCCCTCGAGCACTAAAATCACTTAACAGCATAGAAAAAATCCAACCTAGAATTATGAGTGCTACGTTTAATGGCAATCCCTGCATGACTATAGTCTCGTGTTACAGCCCAACAAACGTCAGCGACGAAACAGACATTGAAATATTTACAATGGCTATCTCTCTATGCAGACACACCCCCAAACATAACGTACTGATAATTGGGGAGACATGAATGCACAGATAGGAAGAAACGAAAACAATAGATTCGGCCTACACAACACCCCAAACAGGAACGGTGATCTCCTAGCCGAGTTCTCCCTTGAAACAGGCTTGTCTGCCTGAACACTAAATTCCAAAAACGGAAGGAAACTATGGACAACACGTATCCAAATAGCACAAAAGCGCAACTAGACTACATCCTAATAAACAAAAATGGATAAAATAGTGCAATGAACTGTGAAGCATATTCTTCCTTTGAAGGGAGTTCCTCCGATCATAGAATAGTCACAGCAAAATTACGACTTAGCCTACGTAGAAATAAAAAACAACCAGCAAATCTGAACGATACGACTGGTCGACACTTGCAACAGGATATTTGCAATCGCTACGCTGTTACAGTAAGAAATAAATTCGATATCCTCCAGGAGACATCCGAAAGCTGCACACCAAACGAGGAATACGAAACTTCGTTAGTGCTCACTTAGAAGCGGCAGCCGAGTGCGTACCAACCAAATAAAAGCCGAACACTCTGTTCCCTGGGAGACGGAAGCAGTTAGGGAAAAAAGAAACGATATAAAAAAAGCAGCCAAACTCAACAAAACAAACCCAACTAACACCAATTTACACAACCTTAGGAAAGCCCAGATTGAACTAACCAAAACATACAAAAAAGAACAAACAGAATATATACAAGCACAATAAATAATATTAGATCATCGGTAGAAGACAGACAGTCGCGTTTAGCATGGCAAACAGTAAATGAAATTAGTGGTAGGAAAAGTACCTCGAGATCAAAACTAAAGGCAAACAGCCAAAAGAAAGACTCCAAAAATGGAAAGACCACTTCCAGAAACTTCTGGGGAACACACCTAAAATCATGGTAAATAAACACTCAAAAGATCATAGATAGACAACTAGACATAAAACTGGGGGATTTTACAACAGAAGAACTCCACTAGTCTTAAATAAACTAAAAGGCAGAAGGGCGGCGGGTCTCGATGAAATACCCCGGGGGTATGGAAAACGGGCAAGTTCAGCGACATACTTCTTAGGCTATGCAATGCAGTATATAGACAAAATAGAATAGATAAATGGACAAAAGGATGCATCCTCCCGTTCCAAAAAAGGGAGACCTAGGAATAGCTAAAAACTACAGAGGCATAACTCTTACGGCTATCGCAGCCAAGATCTATAATGCCCTTCTTCTTAATCGCATCCGACCCGAAATAGAGAAAATTCTTAGGAAAAACCAAAACGGATTCCGTAGAAACCGTTCCACAACCACTCAGATCCTAACTATACGACGAATCATAGAAGGGATTCGAGCAAAGAATCTAGAGGCAACGCTACTATTCGTAGACTTTTCCAAGGCATTTGATTCCATACACAGAGGGAAAATGGAACAAATACTACTAGCATACGGGCTACCAGAAAGAAACTGTTGTGCTATAATGATGCTCTACAAGGACACACAAGCAATGGTGCGCTCACCGTTGGCGACACAGATTTCTTCGACATCGGAACTGGAGTCCTACAAGGAGATACACTAGCACCAAATATTTATCATATGCTTAGACTATGCACTTCGAACATCATTAGATACCATAAAAAGAAGAAGGCTTCACACTAAAAAAGGCAAGAAGCAGGCGATATCCCGCACAGAAAGTCACAGATGCGGACTACGCTGATGACCTTGCACTCCTTGCGGATACACCACCACAGGCCGAGTCACTACTGCATAGCCTAGAGAAGGCAGCAAATAATATTGGCCTTCATGTAAACTCCGATAAAACAGAGTACAATTGTTTCAAAAGGAAAGGAGACATAACCACACTCAACGGTAAGCCACTTAAGCCAGTAGAACAATTCACATACCTAGGTAGTAATATCTTATCCACAGAAAGCGATGTAAATACACGAATAGGAAAAGCGTGGTCGGCCACAAACAAATTATCAATAATATGGAAATCCGATCTCGCTGACAAGCTAAAGCGACATTTCTTCCAGGCGGTGGTGTATCAGTGTTGCTGTACGGATGCACCACTTGGACCCTAACGAGCGGCCTTGAGAATAAGCTGGACGGGAGCTGCACAAGAATGCTGCGTGCAGTCCTGAATAAATCGTGGAAGCAGCACCCCACGAGGAAACAGCTATATGGCCACCTGCCCCCCATCTCACAAACCATACAAGTGAGACGGACAAGACATGCCGGCACTGCTGGAGAAGCAAGGATGAGCTCATAAGTGACGTTCTTCTGTGGAAGCCAACACACGGACATGCTAGTGTGGGCCGTCCATCAAGGACCTACATTGACCAACTAAGCAAGATGCAGGTTGCTGCGCAGAGGACCTCCCTGGGAAAATGAATGATAGGAAAGGTTGGCGAGAGATTGTCATGGATATCCGTGCTAATAGCGCGACATGATGATGATGATGATATATATATTCTCTAGGCATGTGTTATTAAACAACCCGGAGTATTTCTTCTTCATTTTTTGTATTAATATTTTTTCCAGTCTTCTGGGATCTTTTTTGAGTCTGGATCCAATTGATTATGATATTTCCCATACTTATATCCGAGCGCTTTCGACTCTTTCGCCAGTCGTCATCATGGGGTTACATAATAATAGAAAAATCCACCTCCCCTGATATTAGGAAAATCTTAAACGAAATACTAAAATTATCTATAAANAAAAAAAAAAGAGAGAGATAGATCCCCAATAATAATAAATATGGTTCAAAAACTTACCGATGCAGAATACTAAAAAAATAACACAAAATAAGTACTACATTTTCTTTCCCCATTGTCAGCTGTAAATTAATTTGGCGAAAATAAAATGTCATAACTGAGAAAGCTATTCTTTAAGCGAAACGTAATTCAATTTGCCGTATGGCCTTATTTTTTCATATTGTCATGATTTTATTCGAAATCTAACCCTAATATACATATATAATATATACTATATATATATATATATATGCACATTACACACACAAAATACAGCACAGTTATATACAATATATATATGTGCACACAAAAATACACACGTTTTTATATATATACATGTATATATATATTTTATATATATATATTTATATATAATTATATATATATATATATATATACATTACACATACATACATAACCACGAGATATATAATATATATATATAATATATATATATATATATATATAATACCTGTATATTTGCTATGGTAATTGCATATTACTACTGTTGGACACGGAAAAGCCAAGATTTTAATGTCTATTATCAAAGACTGACAGTTTGCTCTTTACTAGGAAATAATGGGCTATTAATCTTCCTAAGGCCATTCCCGCATTTAAGCTTTGTACACAATGTGTGTATTTATTAGTAGTTTTTTATGCACTAATTTGTAGTCGTAAGCATAACATGTTTACCTGCATTGTGCCTCTTATGTAAGTACTAGCAGCAATACCTGGTGATATCCGGGAAAAGTGAGCTTAATCGAATTCCATGCTGGAAATTTTCATAAGCAAAGTTTGGTTAGTTGTGTTTATGGCCCTGGTTATTCATAGACAGATACGTGAAGGTGTGTGGGTAAGGGTTAGAGTGCCAAGGAAATGGAACTCGTCGACGCGAGTCATCCTGACGAGCTGTTCACAATAGCGCTAAATACCATCGGAAACGCATTAATACAACTACTATCCCTCCCAGGTATGTGTATAATAGTAAAGACAGACTGGGCTCTTTAACTTTTGGATAGTGAACCAAGTCTAGGAGAAAGAAAACTCGGAATTCAAACCTGTTTAAACTCGCTTAAAGAAAAATTCGACTTGTAAGGAGGGTTTGATAATATATATATATATATATATATTTAATATATATATATATATATATAAGTTAAAAGAAAGAAAATGAATCCGACCAAATGAGTAAGAAGGTGAATGAACATCACACATGCTGTTAAGTAGAAACAATTTATAATATAATCAAATAAAGCTGATTACTGATCATATTTCGATTTTACAAAAATCATCATCAGAGCTCATATCACTCCCGTAGTTGTTTGGGTCGGAGAGGAAAGTCAAATGAAGTTTACAAAACAAAAAAAACTTAAATACTTTGCAAAAAAATGTAAGATTACAATATTCACCAACGTGGGCATTCGCGCCATTATATGTCCGGTCATGTCTCATATGTATATCTTTTAGTCATCCAATGTTTTCAATTCCACCTTTTCTTATCATATATATATATATATATATATATATATATATATAAATATAATATCAGATGAAAAAATAAAGTCGTCGGAGCGGCCTTAATTCGGTATCAGCCCAAACAGCGAGGGACTCTATCCCTTTCATAATCGATAGGCAATG
>CM042161.1:69902038-69907038 GCA_023376005.1 Doryteuthis pealeii | reverse complement strand
AGGTACCTATGGTGTAGTTTGTTAACCTTTGATTTATTCTTAATATTTCGAGATAAAGATCTCTTCGTCAGAAGATTACTGAAAGTCTGGAGCTGTTAGCTTGTTGCTAGGATCTATCCATTCTGTCGTATAACTGTTGATATCTTCAAAAAATTTTGCGTGTATTTATGTGTAAGTCTCTGTGGTTGTTTATTTTAGCCTCCCTTGAAATGCACACACACACACACACACACACACACACACACATACATACACACACACCACACACACACACACACACACACATATATATATATATATATATATATATATATATATGTGTGTGTGTGTGGCTATTTCAAGGGAGACAAATGTTGTTTTTTTAATATATGACAACCGAATAAAACTTAATATACAATATTGTACTCAGTCCTGGGCTCCGGCATGGAAATTGATGTGAAATATAGAAATTGGAGCGCATACAAAGGAGAAGGACAAAAATAATAAAAAGAGTAAAAGATTACAGTTACATGGATAGAGGGAATAAATTAGAAATAACTACTTTACTAGAAAGAATTGTGAGGGGATCTGATTGAATTTCTAAATATGGAAGACATTTCTTTGATATTTCTTCCTGAACTAGATCATCGATGTTAAGCAGCGATGAACCTGTTTTATACTTCGATGGGGACCATTTAAGCAACAGTAGATACTGCCAGGAGCTGGATATCAGAATAACTTGATTCGACATTAATCAGAGCAATAAACATCTATGTATTATCTGCGTTATTCGGACTACTGTCCTCATCTTCATTATTATCTATACAAAGTTTCGGCCGATATACCCTCCAGGTATTTCTTGTCAGACTCGAGAATCTTCTCGGACCCGGGAACCTTCTTTTCGAACTCGGGAACCTTGTCATAACCGGGAACCTTCTTGTCACAATCGGGAGCCATCACATAACTTTGAACCTAGCACTTTATTCAGTCCACGGGGTATCTTGTTTCTCATTCCGCTAACCATAGCTGGGGTAGAGGCATTAAGCTGAGTTAAATATTATTCTATGTTACTGCTGCCCTTGACCAGGATTGAACCTGCAGTCTAGAGATAACTGTCACTTAGAACTGTCTTAATCTAACTCCTTTATCCCTCGCCATCTGTCCAATTGAACATTCAGATAAATATCTATGTGTTATATAGATCAGAAATTGATTTTTAGACTGTGTATATATTATGAACTAGCAAATAAAAAAATGTCCTCGGCGACGTAAAATAGATATTGCCTGAGGGGTTGGGAGTTAAAAATTTAATATCAGAGAGTTTGTATCATAAGTAAAGTAAAATCATCAAATTTATCAAACGAGTAAAAAAATAAAATGAATTTATTAAAGGAGTAAAAAATAAAAACTTTGAAATGGAAACTTAGTTCTGATAACTTTAAATATATATGAGAATAAAACAGACTATATATAGATAGATAATACCAGGTATGTATTTATCAAAACTTGTTTAAAAAACCAATGAGGGCTGTCTAACATTGCATGCAAAAATTTTGAGTGTATTTATTCTATGTTATGACGATTTTAGGTAGTGTAACATAAGCAGTGACGTAGTTTTTGTTACAGAAAAAAACCGGAAGCGAATCTTCATTATTAATAGAGATTAAAAAGATTTTGAATACCCAACAAGAATGAATGAAACAAAAGCATTCCTCAGTATGAAATAACCCAAGAGTTGAGATACCGTAAAATGCAACCATCCACCTGACCAACCAACCAACCTACCAACCAATCATGTCCGAATGGTGTTTAGGAAGGTATGACCGTGCCAATTTTAAGGACACTACATGTCAGAGCAATTAGCATTGGAATTAAGTTTATAGCTCGATCCAACCACCAATGCTAGGCAACCAGTGAGCAAAAGGAATAAAACTAAATTAGTTTCAGTCAAGCCGATCTCTACATTATACCTGTCGTCTTTCCAAACATTGAAATATTTATGCTTCATTTTACATTCCTCCTCCTCCTCCTCCCCCTCCTCCTCTTCGACACCACCACCACCATCATCATCATCATCATCATCATCAAGGCGTGCAGAGAGCAGTGATTCATTTTGACCTCTTTCTCGTTATTTTGCTGATCAAAGAAAGCGAATCCGTTCCTAAGTGCAGACACGTTAACAGATTTGTCCTGTGTCGTAATGAGTAATTTCCATAATTTATAGGCCTCATCGACTGGGGCTTTAGAATACACCGTCTGCAGCTATGCAGAGGAATAAGACCATCCCAATGGGAACATGTTTTTGACGTAGGGTCCACTCTGACCCGGAGTTATAGTACCTGTTAAGGTTCCATCAATGGGTTAAATAAAAGAAAAATGAGTTTGCAAAAAGGTGTTAAAAACTGAGTTAAAGAAAATGAGTAGCCATTAAAAATGAATAAAACAAATATCTTCTACATATTAGGTTGTTGCAAAAATAATGACCGATTGAGGTGCTCGGATGCATTGTGCCCAAGCTTGAACTCATGCAACGTAAGAAGGCGAAGGTTATGTTTAGGCATGTTCATCTTCGAAGGCTCCTATTTTTCAAAAATACTTTCTATCTGATCATAAATTAAATTTTGTTTTTGAGCACACATTAATTATTATATATGCAAATATTCACCTGAAATAAACAACAAAATCTATGTTAAAATGACATTTCAAAACCGAGCACTTCAATTGGCCATTATTTTGTAACAAACCTAATAAAATGCCCCATGTGGTTGACACACACACACACACACACACACACACCACACACACACACACACACACACATATATATATAATATATATATATATATATATATAATTAAAAGCAAATGGTTTAAAACTGATCGACTCGAGTTTCCCGCCGATTCGTATCCGCGTGAACTGTAGTCAGTCTATTTTATACCGTTCGCTTTTAATCTTATATATATATATATATATATATATATATAAATATATTATATATAATATATATACTTTATTTGAATATCTTTTTTCTTATTTTTGTACATCTTTTTCCCCTATTAATCTATTTCACTTCTAATTTCTGCATGCAATCCACATAAACATCTCTAATAAAAAGAATGTGTTTATTGTCATATTATGCCTCATTTCCCTCTGTCCGGCTTTTCCAAAAGATTCAAACGTATTTCTCTACAGTCATTCCGTTCGTTTACTTTCTTCCCTTTCATATTTGTGTCGTATTTCCCTTCCATTATACACTTGTCACCTCACGTCAATTCTCTCGTTCGTTACGCCTAATTTAGTCTCATCATTTACAATCTTTTTATTTTCTCTCTTTCTCCGGTAATTCATCTCTATATCATTTCATCTAGGACAACCTCACGTTGTCTAATGGTTAGAAAGCTAGATTCACTAGATCAATGTTAGTGAGTTCGATTCCCATTGGGCGCCCATATCTCTGACCATGTAAGCAAAGTTTAATAAATAACAATACAAGTAAGTAAAGGGCACCCCATGTGGTGTAATGGTTAGCAAGCTAGATTCGCAAAAAAAGTTAGCGAGTTCAATTCTCATTGGGCACCCGTACTTCTAACATTGTACTACATCTAAGCTAAGCTTAGTAAATAACTATAAAAGTATATAAATGGCACCTCACGTTGTCTAATCGTTAGCAAGCTAGATAACTAGACCCTTGTTAGGGAGTTCGATTCTTATTAGGCGCCCACATATCTGACCTGGTATTACATATAAGCTAACCTTAGTAAATAAGTATAAAAGTATGTAAAAACACATCACGTGTTGTAATGGTTAGTAAGCTAGATTCGCAGATCATTGTTAGTGAGTTCGATTCTTATTGGGCGCCCACACATCTGACCTGGTATTACATATAAGCTAACCTTAGTAAATAAGTATAAAAGTATGTAAAAACTTCTCACGTGGTGTAATGGTTAGTAAGCTAGATTCGCAGATTATTGTTAGTGAGTTCGATTCTCATTGGGTGCTCCATATTTCTGACCTTGTACTACATCTAAGCTAAGCTTAGTAAATAACTATAAAAGTATATAAAGGGCCCTTCACGTGGTTTAACGGTCAGCAAATTAGATTCGTAAACCACAGTCAATAAGTACGATTCTCATTGGGCACGCCCATACTTCTGGCCTTGTACTACAACTAAGATTATTAAATAACTATATCTTTCATCTGCCAAGACATCATTTTTTCCTTTCTATTCTTTTTGGCGGTGGCTGAGGGTCTAGTCATGCTGAACGCCTCCTGTATCAGCTAGATCACTACCATCAATGACTGATAAATGGGTTAAATACTCAGGTTGGTAAACAAGTTGCGTCTCCTAATGATATTAAGGTTAGCAAGTTTGTATCGCAGACCCATTACTGATCAATCGGCTGGTCACGTCAAACCCTAGCACCTATATGATTGCCCCAACCATATTGCCCTTATGGCAAGCCCCAACCCTTTTTATCATATGGGTGCTAGAGGATGTGACTGAGAGTCTACATGACCTGGGAATGTCGTTAAACTCTATCTGATGGTGAGGTTCCAGTTTTGGAAGTCTGGGGAATGTGGAGCACCCCTTCATCACCATTGGTCCCTGACCCGGAGTGGTAGTACCCGTTAGGGTCCCATCAATGGATTAAATAGAAAAACATGAGTTTATAAACAAAATTTGATTATCCATTAAGAATGAATTTATTTCAAAACTTTGCCGGCATTAAATGACCCACTGAGATTGATATGCCGTAAAACAAAACAAACCAAACCAAATCCCTGGCTTCTATGTTTCTTCTTTTTTTGAATTTCTTTATTCTTCCCTGATTCGCTACATTTTTTCCTTGGATTTTCTCGTTCTATCTATTTCTTTTTCTTCCCATTTCTTTTCTTAATCCTCCTAATTCTCCTGTTCCATCTTCGTTCTTCTTTCCTTACACGTTATGTACAAGACGAAGTCACATGACCCTCTGACACATTGCCCGGATGATGAATTGAAGGACCCATTGCGCATGAAT
>CM042161.1:69894538-69897038 GCA_023376005.1 Doryteuthis pealeii | reverse complement strand
ACCACCGAAAAAGAAAAAAAAATAGACCGAATAACGAGATACATCACACACACACACACACACACACACACACATATATATATATTATTATATATATATATATATATGTTTAATTACATGAATGTTTTATCCGAGACCTCAGGTTTCATGCCCGTTTTTTTTCGGGTATCATCAGGCAGAATGCAGAAGGTTTTTAATAAATCGAAAAGATCGTCAACTCAGCGTATGAGTAGCAATATATAATATATATATATATATATTATATATATATATATATAATATATATGAGGAAGAGGATTGGGATAAATCCGACAGAATGTAGTAGAGATATGAGGAACACAATAACAAAACTCTGACAAACGTATGTAGGATATATTTTGCTAGAGCTTTGAGCTCAGCATCATCAGTTATTTTATTGATTATCAAAGGTATCATTCAAGTGTTTTATAGAGGGGGAAGTATACTGGAGGGGGTGGATCCCACCAACTTGACCTCTTCTCCAATCTACCCCCCGTCCACATACGTTTGTCTGAGTTTTGTTCTTGTGTTCCTCATACCTCTACTGCATGTATATGTATATATATATATATATATATATATATATATATGTATATGTATATATATATGTGTGTGTGTGTGTGTGTGTATGTGTGTGTGTTTGTGTGTGTGTATGTGTGTAATGAACAGAATATCCCCACCCAATTCCGCCTATGTGGACCGAAAAATACACGATCTTGAAAATACATCAAATCGTGACATCCCGAGACCGGTCTGGGAGTACAAGTCCAAGTGTACCATGTTACAGTCATTGCACTGTAAGTGATATTACACTGCCAAGTTTTAGTAAGGGAGATATATGCATATAAATCAAGCACAACTGACTAGTTTTGGCATGTAAATAAGTATAAATCTGTGGTATCCCATTCTGTAATATCATGTTGTGTATTTCGTCAGTCCAGGTTATCAGGGGAGATAAGTTTTTTCAATACATGTTCACTAAACGAAAAAAACAGTTGTTAGTAATGATACTTTTAAATATGAAAAATTCACTATGTTTAAGAATAATTCTCAGTTGGTCATATTCCTCCTCGGTCAGCCTATGTACTTTTCAACCGACCTTCATATTGTAGAAACCTAACGTACTTGCCGTAAACACCATTGATACCAAAGATACGATAATAATAATAAGAAGAATAAAGAGGTTATCTAAAAGAAGTGTGTGGACCGCAAGTGATACTATGTTGTCAAATTCCATTAGAGTATCTTGGTCAGTCTTAGAGGTTTTCATGCGACCCTCGTACTGTAGAAACTTAACTTCCTTGTCGCAAACACCTTAGGTACCAAAGATAAGAAGATGATAAGAAAAATAATAAAGAGCTTATCTAACAGAAGTCTGTAAATTGCAAGGGGCACTATGTTTAAAAATAAACCTCATTTGACCAGATTTGATAAGAGAAGCTTGGTCAGCCTAAGAACTTTTCATCCCTCCTTCGTACTGTTGAAACCGAGTATACTTGCCATTAACAACTTAGATGAGATAATAATAATAATAATAATAATAATAATAATAATAATAATAATAATAATAATAATAAAAAATCCAAAGAGGTATCTTCCAAGGAGACTCATTATCACCACTACTCTTTATTATTGCAATGATGCCGCTAAACCATATACTGAAAAAATGTACCGGGGATACAAATTTAGTAATTCACAAGAAAAGATCAACCACCTTATGTACATGGATGACATTAAAATTTTTGCAAAAAATGAAAAAGAATTGGAGAGCCTAGTACAAACTATTAGGATATATAGCCAGGATATAGGGATGGAATTTGGAATCGAAAAATGTGCTATGCTTGTAATAAAAAGGGGTGAAAGAAAACTATTAAATGGAATACAACTACCAAATCAGGAAACTATAAAATCTCTTGATGAAAATGAAAGCTACAAATACTTAGGAATTTTGGAAGCGGACAATATCATGCAAGCAGAAATGAAAGGAAAAGTTAAAAAGGAATATCTCAGGAGAACTAGAAAACTTCTAGAAACGAAACTTAACAGCAGAAATCTGATCAAAGGAATTAATACCTGGGCTGTCCCCATTATAAGATACTCAGGACCATTCTTAAAATGGACAAAAGAAGAACTCAGACAGATAGACCAAAGGACGAGAAAATTAATGACCATGCACAAGGCTCTCCACCCTAGAGATGATAGAGATAGATTGTATGTGTCAAGAAAGGAAGGGGAAGAGGTCTTGCCAACATAGAGGAATGCGTAGAAACCACAATCCAACAACTTGAAGATTACACAAGGAAGAGCAAAGACAAATTACTTATGGCGACCAACAATAGTAGAAACGGCAGATGGACAAACAGAAGAACGACAAAGACTAGAAAACAAAAATGGGAAGAAAAACAATTATATGGACGCTTCAAACGACAAATAGATGAGGTTGCACATCAAAAGACTTGGACATGGTTAAGAAAGGGAAACC
>CM042161.1:69877038-69884538 GCA_023376005.1 Doryteuthis pealeii | reverse complement strand
CCCCTAATTATTGCTATTGAATAGAAATACACGAACCATATAATTGAATGCAAATTTCTAGTATTAAGTAGAAATACTCGAGAAAATGTGACCGAGTGCGAATTATTGGGATAGAATAGAAATTCTAGTATTAAGTAGAAATACTCGTGAACATATAAGTAAAGTAGTGGTCGGGGTGGCCTAAAATCGGTATCAGCCAATTAGTGAGGGAGTCTATCCACTTTTCACTTGCGCAAGACCAAGGAGATTGTTTTGCATCTGAGGTGGAGCGCCACACCTACCATCAGTTCCTTACTTTACTGCACAGATCCCTATGCTACTCATATGCTGAGTTGGCAAGGGCCGGTATCGAACTAGGAACCTTGTGGTTTCCAGCTGAACGCTCTACTGACTGAGCTACTCGAGAACATATAACCGAGTGCAAATTATTGGTATTGAATAGAAATACTTGAAACCATATAACTGATTGCAAATTATTTGTATTGAATAGAAATGCTTGAAACCATATAACTGATTGCAAATTATTTGTATTGAATAACAATACTTGAAACCATATAACTGATTGCTAATTATTTGTATTGAATAGAAATACTTGAAACCTTATAACTGATTGCGAATTATTTGTATTGAATAGAAATACTTGAACCCATATAACTGATTGCGAATTATTTAGATTGAATAGAAATATTGAAACCATACAACTGATTGCGAATTATTTAGATTGAATAGAAATACTTGAAACCATATAACTGATTGCGATTAATTATTAGATTGAATAGAAATACTTGAAATAGATTGCGAATCGAATTATTTAGATTGAATAGAAATACTTGAAACCATATAACTGATTGCGAATTATTTAGATTGAATAGAAATATTGAAACCATATAACTGATTGCGAATTATTTAGATTGAATAGAAAATATTGAAACCATATAACTGACCATATAACTGATTGCGAATTATTTAGATTGAATAGAAATATTGAAACCATATAACTGATTGCGAATTATTTAGATTGAATAGAAATATTGAAACCATATAACTGATTGCGAATTATTTAGATGAATAGAAATAAAACCATATAACTGATTGCGAATTATTTAGATTGAATAGAAATACTTGAAACCATATAACTGATTGCGAATTATTTAGATTGAATAGAAATATTGAAACCATATAACTGATTGCGAATTATTTAGATTGAATAGAAATACTTGAAACCATATAACTATAACTGATTGCGAATTATTTAGATTGAATAGAAATATTGAAACCATATAACTGATTGCGAATTATTTAGATTGAATAGAAATACTTGAAACCATATAACTGATTGCGAATTATTTAGATTGAATAGAAATATTGAAACCATATAACTGATTGCGAATTATTTAGATTGAATAGAAATACTTGAAACCATATAACTGATTGCGAATTATTTAGATTGAATAGAAATATTGAAACCATATAACTGATTGCGAATTATTTAGATTGAATAGAAATACTTGAAACCATATAACTGATTGCGAATTATTTAGATTGAATAGAAATATTGAAGCCATATAACTGATTGCTAATTATTTGTATTGAATAGAAATATTGAAACCATATAACGGATTGCAAATTATTTGTATTGAATAGAAATGCTTCATTTTCTGAGAGCATGCTAATCGAACCTTGATATCCACATGTGCTTACTGCGACTGAGTTGTCGAATTTTATTTGGCCTTATGATTTCCGAAAAGTACAAAGTTTTAGGAATTTACGGTTTGCCAACGCAAGGTTTGACATGATTTAAAAACCAAACCTCAAATATTGATATAGAATGGTATGTCAACAAGACGTTAGACACTACTCGAGAAGAAAGGTCGATATCTTAAAGGATATTCTCCTGTGGAAATATTCACATGGAGACGTCAGTGTGGGCCGTTCTGCGAAAACCTATATCGGTCAGTTCTGTGCATATTCCGAATGCTGCGCGGGGAAACTCACGGTGACGATGAGGGACAGGGATGGTTGGTGAGATATTATCACGGGAATCCGTGCTGCCAGCGCAACCTAATAATAATGAGCATTGGTTGGTTGGTTGGATTTTATGGCACATCAAACCCATTGGGTCATTTTATACTGAAGACGTTTTTGTTTTGTTCATTCTTTATGTGTTCGCAATTTTTTAACCACATTTTTCTATTATCCATAGATGGTACCCTAAGAGGAACTACCACTCCGGGTCAGAGTGAACCAATGAGCAATGGGGATAAAGTGGTGTTACACGTTAACCAAACACCAGAACTGGAACCTCACCAGTAGAGACATTTTAACATCATATCCAGGACATGAAGATTCTCAGCCAACGCCTTCTATCACATATATGATAAAAGCGCGTGGTGTAATGGTTAATGTCATGGGAAATGGACTCGTCGCCCCGAGTTCAAATCCTGGACGTGGTAATTGCATTTCACTTAGAGCTAAAACCCTTGGGAAAGGTATGAATCATATTCTCCCTCCAGCTATGGGTAAATAGTAGGGCAGACTGGGCTCTTTAACCTTGGTTAAGCAACCGGTCTAGGAGAAGGAAAACTCTGAATTCAAACCTGTTAAACTCCGCTTAAGAAATTGACCATGTGTCACATCCTGCTCGTGTGGAGGGGTTGGTAAATATATATATGATAAAAACGAAGCTTGCCAGAAGGACAATATGTTTGGGATTATCATAGAGGTTCTAGGACTTGATGTAAACAACTGACTGATCATCTAACCTAAGTAAGGTGTAAAGAAGAGTATTGCTTGTCATGGTCTGCTCAACCACCAGGATGTCATCCTTGAGTATCACGGGTCGCCATCCACGACCAACAAGATATATAAGCAACCAATCATCAAATTTTCATATATATATTTATTTACCCCCCCCCCGCACGAGAAGGATGCCACAACAAGGTCGATTTCTTAAGCGGAGTTTAACAGGTCTGAATTCAGAGTTTTCCTATACTGGTTACCTAGCCATGGTTAAGAGCCCAGTCTGCCCTACTAGCTGGAGGGGGAATTGGATTCATACCTTTCCCAAAGGTATTAGCGCCATGTGAAATCCAAACAGTTTTGTCCAGGAATTGAACTCGGGTTGACGAGTCCACTTTCTACGACTCTGACCACACACCTCCATGAATTCAATTTTCGTAGAGACAAGTATGGAAACAAGACATGCTGCATACTGCTGGAGAAGCAAGGACGAACTCATAACTGCTGTTCTCCTATGGAAAATATCAACATGCGCACGCCCGTGTGGACCGTTCTGCAAGGACTTATATCGATCAGCTCTGTGCAGATTCCGGATGTCGAGCGGAGGATCTCCTGGTGAGGACGACCGACAGGGACGGTTGGCTAGAGATTGTCCTGGACACCTGTGCTGCCAACGCGATCGGCTAAAGAAGAGGATGGTGGTTGGGAAAATACTTGTTTGTGTAAACAGATTGCATCGGATGTTAGTTTTAATTCCTTTATCTCGAGTGTAACAATATGTGAGCCATCTTAAAGAAAAAATCCAATAAGCTTTGTCAGTGGCTCATGACATAAAAAGTTTCAAGATGGCGATGTTAAAACTGTGCAACTAATAACATTAACAGTGGGTTAGCAGATTCAATCTTTTGTCGTTATCACTATTTATTTGTAGACTTTGCAGGGAACACTACACTACGGCATAGTGCGTCATAGGAGGAATAATTGAATACAATAGGGTTAATTTACTGTGGAGGAAAAGGAAGATGTCTTTTTTTCTCCTTCTTTTCACACTGCAGGAAGTCTGTTATAGATAGAGAAGAATCAACGGGAGTTTTAATAAGCCGACAGAATTTCATAATGAAATAGTAAGAAAAAAGAAACGTCTGTGTATTGAAGGGTCTTAAAGAAAAGATTCATTTTCTTAACATGAAAGAGGCATATAATTTCTAATGTCATCCAGTTAGGACGACTATTTAAAAAGAATACACACACACACGCACACACACACACACACAACCACACATACAAATACTCATATATACATATATATGTGTGTGTCTGTGTGTAAATTAAATCAGAAAAATAGCACCGTATTTTATAAAAAAATTATAAAATAGAATGTAATACACACATACACATATATGTATATATATCATTATATATATATATATAATATATATAAGATCAAATTATATATATATATAATATCAAATATATATATAATATATATGTGTGTGTGTGTGTGTGGTGTGTGTATGTGTGTGTGCAATTTAAATGAGAAAATATCATCGTATTATATTAAAAACAACATAAAAATAGAACGTAAAACTCATACAGGTGTCTGTCTGTCTGTCTGTCTGTCTGTGTGAGTTTGGGTATACGTAAATTAAATTAAAGAAAAAAAGATAATGAAAAACAGAATGCAATATATGTAAGGAATCATGTGGTGCAACATGTTTTCATTTTGCTTAATAAATTTTGAAATTTTAGTTTCTAGTGAACTTGTTGACTTTAGCCTTTGTGAAGTTCCTTCGTTTTAGATCACTAGACAAAGCAAAGAACACACCAAATGGCAGTTCGAAACACGGAAAAGTTGCAAATTGAGGCACACATGAACCAAATTATCACACAGACACACAACACACACAACAAATATATATATATATATATAATCCAAAAGTCCAGAGAAGAAATCTTCCTTACGACACAAGAGTTTTATTTTTTTTTAAATCTGTCGCAGTTTGAGAGCTCAATGTGTGCTCTTAATGGTAGAGTCACAGAGCAGATATATATGTAAAGAAATAACAAAAGACTTAGAAATTTAGCATTATAGTCTAATAGCTCCCTGAAATAGACTATCTCTAAGTCTTTTTTTATTTCTTTACTTATATTTATATATATATATATATATAATATATATATATATAATATATATATATATATATATTATGCGTGTGTGTTTGTGTGTGTGTGATAACTTGATTTATGTGTGCCTCAATTTGCAACAAATATATATATATATATATATGCGCGTGTGTGTGTGTGTTTGTGTGTCTCTGTGTGTGTCTGTGTGCTTGTGTGTGTGTTTTGTTAAACTGTATGGACAATTCTTGTCGGACGAGTTTTTCTTCGATCCTTTCTAAGTGTCTGGCCATCTTTTTAATATCCGGGTGGAATTGGTGTAGCAATCCACCAAGGCTTTTTTCATGTGTGCTTTCTGCACGACTTTGTGCCATCTTCAGGTGTGGAACTGGTGGGATGTGTCCGTTGTCTCGCTTTTAAATCAAACAGTAGCAGTAGGAATTAGTAGTAGGAGGGGCTCACAGGTTTCGTTTAAGCAAACAGTAACACTAGGAATTTCTAGGGGGCTCACAAGTTGATAAGAATATAAGGGGGATGGTGGAAGAAGAATTGGCAGGAAATTATAGGCATTTGATGACATGTTGACTGGTTTCAAAGTTTATCTTGTCTAAGGCCGGTTTGTTTTGTTTGATATATAAGACTTCGTGTATTTGAAGTTTTTGTTATATATATATATATATATATATATATATATATATATATATAAATATATATATATATTGGAGGATATGTGCTTAATTGAAATCATACCTCGATTCGTTTAGCCTTACATTTGAACATATATGCCCGCCTAAATTCATTAATTATCAACTAATTAATTTTCAAAATTAGGTATGACTTCAATTAAGCACATATTCTCCAAAAATTGTCGGCTTAAAGCCATATAAAATAAACACATTTGTTTGTTTACTTAACTTCAATATATATATATATATATATATATATATATATATATATATGATGTTTGTCTCCTATTGCTTAGTCACCTGATATACTTTGTCATGCCCTATCTTATATGGTTTATAGCACGCGTGACAGATATTGTTCGAATTACTTGAACTAAGCCTAAAATTTTAAAAAAATAAGATTTCACAAAAAGGCGAAGAAAATTGTTGTTCCACCAAAATGCTTGAAGCACATTACAAGAAAAGTTCTACTAAAAACAACACAGTATTATCTTTTTTTAATAATATTACTTACATCGTTCTTTTATATATTGTATTTTTCTGTCTTTATCGCACACTCTAGCAGTTTTTATTTAGTTAGTATATAGATACATAGGTAGATAATATAAAAAACATAGAATAGGTGGAGTTGACTATTGTCGGTAAGTCAAGATGCCACTGCACCTTTCTTTGAATACTGTGAACACAGAATATATTTCCAAATTTCGTCATTATAAAAAGATTCATTAGTGCAAGTCGATACTTAAAAAATTAAAACTATCAATGAGTTAAGCAATCGCTGTTATAGAATAGAGGACATCCCTTTGAATAGAATGAGATATTCTGATCTATTAGGAACATTGAAGGTGTTGATCTCAGAGGCCCATTTTTGCCAGCTGCCCATCCGCACAGACAACACCTGCCCACTCGATTTAAAGGAATAGGGATGGGTTTATTGCCCGGTGCCTGAGACAAACCAAAAGTGTCACATTCTTACGAGTTGAAATGTTGAGATAAATACACCCGTCTTTTTTTTGGATAGACAAGCTAGTAATATACAACTGGTAACACATTCTTGTACGTCTTTCATTTGTAGGTTACGGTTCAAGTTATTATTTCAAACACCATCCCCGTAACATCAAAATAGCAAGAAATAAACTCAGAAACACAAACACAAACAATATATACCATTTTAAATAGTACTAAGTGAATTGATTAGAGAGATACGTAAAAATATCATTGATGTTTATTGTTTATTGTTTATTTGTAGTAAAAGGTGGAATGTATGGAGCACCCAGTGAGACTCAATAGTAATGATTTGCTACTCGATCTTGCTTACCATTAGTACAAGCGAACGCAGAAGCATTGGCTATTATCAGTGAGTGTTCCGTCATTAATGATTTGTGCCAAGTTTACAGTATCAAAAGGTTTCAAACTTTGAAAAAAACTTTTTCAAAAATGTTTAATATTAATTATTAATTTTTAAATTTAATTTTTTAATTCTAATCCCCTAATACATTATTTTAATCACCAAATACATTATTTTCCATCAAAAGTACGTCTTGGTATTAAACATGTCTGGTCTGCATATGCACTCATATGATATGAATGTGTGTATTGTACATGTATATGGAGGAGCGTGGGCTAGTAGTTAGAGTCGTGGGAAATGGACTCGTTGATTCGAGTTCATTTCACATAGCGCTAATACCCTTGGGAAAGGTATGAATCCATATATTCTCCCTCCAGCTATGGGTTAAATAGTAGGGCAGACTGAACCCTTGAGCCTTAGGTAGGTAACCAGTCTAGGAGAGGGATAACTTTGAATTCAAAATTCCCTCCAGCTATGGGTTAAATAGTAGGGCAGACTGAACCCTTGAGCCTTAGGTAGGTAACAAGTCTAGGAGAGGGATACCCCTGAATTCAAAATTCCTGAGGTCGGTCGTTGATTGGGTTTGTGGCAACCCTTGATGCACCA
>CM042161.1:69864538-69872038 GCA_023376005.1 Doryteuthis pealeii | reverse complement strand
GCGAGTGACCACGGAAATTGAACTCGTCATCTCTTCGTTGCTGAAATGCTGGTGAAATTCCGCACGGGCAGTGCAGAGTAACCCGTATGTAAAGTATCGTCGTGAGGATTGACGGGTGCTGATGAATGTCGAACGTGCAATTCAGAGTGAGGAGCCCGGATGAAACAGAGCAATGGGATATTTAGGGACCTGCCCTCCGAGATCAGGGAGAAAGTCTGCAGTAGCATTTTAGCTGTCGAAACGAGTGGGAGAGAAGATATATTTGGATAGTGCTAGTGAGAATAGTAGAACTGCTGGGAGGGCAAAGCAAGTACGACGACTACGACTGTCTGATAATCTGAAGGTCCCTAGTTCATTCCCGGGTTTCGGCACCACTGATAACCTGAAGGAAGCAATTTCCTAAAGTTACTGACCGTTGGTTGCTGTTGTTCGTTTACCGTTACTTGGTCCGTTGCTTTGCCCATCGTATACTGTTATTCCTTTTTCGTTACTTGGTACACTTCGCTGCCTTCCCGTTGCTGTTGTTCCTTTACCGTCACTTGGTCCGTTGCTTTGTCCATCGTATACTGCTATTCATTTTATTCGTTACTTGGTCCGCTGCGCTGCCCATCGGTTGCTGTTCTTCATTTAACGTTATTTGGTCCGTTGCTTTGTCCATCGTATACTATTTGTAATATGAATGTTCTCTGGGGGGCACAGTTAAGTCCGACGACAATGCTGCACTCTTCTCACCAATACTATCACAAGGTCTTGTCTCTTGTTCCACTCGTCACCACGGCCAAAATGCTACTGCAAGCTTTCTGCCGGTTCTATGAGCTGGTCAAATATATACACAATTACAGTGTTCATCCGGGCTCCCTTCTCTGACCAGCACGTGCGACACTAATCAGCACGTGTCAATCCTTCACATCCTGGCCACTCTGGATAGTCTAGTCATTCCATGCGTCGGGCCACGACTCATGATCAGGAGAATGCGAGTTCAATCTCCCCACTCGCCTCTGATCTTCGTTCTGCATGCCAAACACAGTCGTGCACGCTTCGAACTACTACGTTCGTGGTTTCTCTCGCCACACTCCCCCCTGATCTCATCATCACATATACTACATATATACTATTATTTCTTTTTTCGTTACTTGGTCCGCTGCACTGCCCATCGGTTGCTCTCATTCGCTTCCCGTTTTAATAGAAAAAATGTCATTGAAATGCTGAATTAACGTCCAAACAATTTAATGGTAAAAAAACGGCGCCAAGAAGTCCCATTCCGTATACAACTTGGTGACATTATCGCAGAATAATGTTGATTTTCTTTTGAAGGGAACTATACAAACAACATTCAAGATGGAACATTTCAGTTTTCGATCGTTGCCACTGAACCCTGAGTTGTTCCTTGTGGAAATAAAGATTCAGTAGTCAAGTGCTTTTTTGCAGACACCTTATTGATTCGAATTTCCTTGTGGCGCGCTTCATTTCCGCTCTTGGATAAAAAAAATAAAAAAAAGTTAGAATTAACAGTAAGCAGGCAAATAGACAGTCAAGAAAGACAACTGTTAGATAACAACAACAAAAAATCCTTGATATTTATTTTTAAGAACTATACATATATACATATAATATACACATATATATATAAATAATATATATCATATATATATACACACACATATATAATATATACACACACATATATATATATATACACACACAATATATATATATATATTATATATATGTTGATTGGGTATAAACTTTGTTCTTGTGAACGTTGTTTTCTGCTATTATGAAGCATGGGAATGAACAAGTGAAGAAAAAAAAAACAAAAAAAAGCAGAACAAAAAGAAAACAGAAACTTTCAATGTGCTGCTGTTATTCTGTCCCTGGTTCGATTCATCTTGATATTTCGGGTAAACCGTCACCCTTTATCAAGATATGATGACTGTGTGTGGAAAAGTGAAATCCAGCAAATGTGAGAAAATTTTATATATATATATATATATATATATATATATATATATATATATATATATATGGAGATTTTAAATCTTAGAATAATAACAATAATTAATAAAACAATGTCTTTGGCTTGAAATGACACAAGGATTCGTATGACATAACAACCAACCAACCAACCAACCAACCATCCACCCAACTCACGAATCCATTGGTTCTTCATCGATTAAAAATGGTCAATTAGTGGGTTTTCAAACAAACGAACACATGGATCATTCAAATCGTTGAATAAATTATCAATAATGAATAAACGAAATGGTTTCTCGCCTTTGATAATCTAAGGATTCGTATGCTGTAAAATCCAACCAACCAACGAATCCATTGGTTTTTCCATTATCAAAAAGCCCAATTAATCTGTTGTCAAACAAATAACAGCGTGGATCATTCAAATCGTTGAATAATAACAATAATAAATAAAACAAAAAGATATTTGATATAAAATAACCACAATAATTGCTATGCCGTAAAATCCAACCAACCAACCAACCACTAGTCCCTTGGTTAAAAATTGGCGAGTTGTGATGCAAATGACAACATGGAGATTTTAAATCTTAGAATAATAACAATAATGAATAAAACATAATGTCTTTGGTTTAAAATAACACAAAGATTCGTATTACGTAAAACCAATCAACCAACCAACCAACCAACTAATCCATTGGATTTTCCTCGATTAAAAATGGTCAATTAGTGTATTTTCATGACAACGTGGATCATTCAAATCGTTGAATAATAACAATAATAAATAAAACAAAAAGATCTTTGATATCAAATAACCATAATCATTGCTATGACGCAAAATCCAACCAACCAACGAATCCTTTGGGTTTTCCTTGATTAAAAAAAAGCTCAAATAGTGTGTTGTCAAACAAATGACAGCATAGATTATTCAAATCGTTGAATAATAACAATAATGAATAAGACAAGAATGTCTTTTACATATAATCTAAGGATATGTATGCTGTAAAAATTAACCAACTAACCAACCAGCCAATGAATTCCTTGCTTTCTAATCGATTAAAAAAGTCCAGTTGTTGTGTTGTGATACAAGCGGAAACAAGGATAATTAACATCCTTGAATCATAATAATAATGAATAAAAGAAAAACATATTTGATATAAAATATGCAAGGAATTCAGATGCCGTAAAATAAAATCAACCATCCAACCAATGTTTTCTCGTCAGTTAAAAGAGTCCAATTGGCTTTGTATATACTAAGGGCAACGTTTAATAATAACAAGAATGCATAAAGACAAAACGTCTTAGACGTGAAATAGCCCAGGACTTCATATACCGTAAAATCAACCAACCAACCAACCAACCAGCCAGCCAGCCAGCCAACCGACGAATTCCTTGGGTTTGAGTTGGAGTTTATTTTGGATTTCAGACTTTAAAGCAGTGGTTCTATGTAGATAATTGGTTATGTTCTGTTATATTTTGTTGAAAAGGTTGCGTTTTTTTATAAAATTTAAAATGTTTTCAGGATTTGTATACTTAAAGATGTTTTTCAGGTTTCTTGCTTGATAGTAATTTGCGCGGATAAGTTTAAGTCTGTTACAATTTAGAAGGATATGCTTGGTTGTAAGTTGTACTTTGCATGTTGGGCACACTGGGGCACCCTCCCCTTTTAACAGGTACGAATGGGTAATGTGGGTGTGCCCAATACGCAATCTGGCGAGTATTACTTCTTCTCTTCTAATACTTCTGTGGCCTGTCGGCCACTCTCCAATAACTTTTTGTATTTCGTGAATTTCTTGAATTCCTTGGTTTCTCATCGAATCAAAAAGTCCAATTAGCGTGTTGTTATACAAATGGAAGCACGAATAATTCAAATCGTCGTATACTAAAAAGAATGAATAAAACAAAAATATATTCGCATAAAATAACCCCGCGGATTGATATGCCGCAAAACCCAACCAACCAACCAGTCAACTGACGAATCCTTGGTTTATCATCTATTAAGACAGTAGAATCGGTGTGTTGACATACAAATGATAACGAGGATAATTCAAATCGTCGAATAATAACGAAAAAATCGAGAGACACATTGTTATTGATTTTTATTTTTTGGATTTTTCTCACAGGAACCGCACAGGAATCAACACATCAAAATGCAGAAATGAAAACAGCAAAAATGCCATTGGCCAAATATGGTTGGGAACTCTTGCGTGTTTGAAGTCGAGATTCGTACAAAGAAATGCACTAGACGCTAATGGAGAGAATGAATGAGTGAGTACTTTCCAAAATGTCACCTGTCAGCCACAATGACGTTATTGTTTGAGCGGCAAGACGCTCAGTATTTCAGATCTCATCTTGCTATTGTCAGCCTCCCTTAAGATCGGCGTCAATTGTGAGAAAGATGAAGACATTTCTATTTAATATATACAAGGGCGCCGTGAATAGAAACATAAGTTTAATACAAATGAGATGAGGCATAGTTATAAAACGATAACGTAATATATTTTCCTAAATGCGTACACTGCCCTGTCGGCTGGGGCGTTAGAATGCACCGACTGCACCTCTGCAGTTGGGTAAGACCCCCCCCCCCCAATTTGTCCAGCTGTTGGCCGTGAGTGGCGACCCCTGATGCTTAAGGATATTTTTTCTAAATGCTATATGAGGGTGGTCATCGATTAAATGATCCACAATACTTTATAATCTAAGTACACTAGCAGGATCTGTGTACATACCACAGAATGTTAATTTAATTATTACATTGATATGTGTATCTAAGAGCTATTGCCAAATAGTTCAATATGTAAAATATATTATAATCTTGATTTAACTTTCTCACTCATTTTTAACCCCTTTTTCTATCTTTTCCTCCTCTGAAGAAGGGTAAGACCTGCCCCCTGTGGGACCTGTTGATTGTGGGTGGCGCCCCTTGACGCTTAAAGACGGAATACTGGTGGATGAGCTGTACATGACATGCAACACTCCACTTAGACCCTTACTTGGGCTAGACGGGCGTCGGAAGGCCCCGTCGATCAATCGGCTTGTCATGTCAAGTCCTTGCCTCTATATACCCCAACTATATTGCCCTTATGGAAAGCCCCAACCCCTTTTTATCAATGGGTGCTATAAAGCGGTGGCTGAGGGTTTACATGTCCTGGGAATGACGTTAAATATCTGATGGTGAGATTTCAGTTTTGGAGGTTTGGGGAATGTGGAGCTCCCCGTCCTCACCTTTGCTCCCTGGTCCACTCTGACCCGGAGTGGTGGTACCTGTTAGGTTGATATACCATAAAACAAAACAACAAAACAACCACATAAATGCATCATCAATTCAATAATCCACAATATATTATAAACTAACTACACAAGCAGGACCTGTGTATATCCCAAAGTATGATAATTTAATTATCATATTGACATGTTTGATTAAGAGCTATTGCCAAATAGTTCAATATGTAAAATATATGATAATCTTGATTTAACTCTCTCACGCTTTTTAACCCCCGCTTTCTATATTTTCCTCTTCTCTTTCTTTCTATCTTTCTTTCTATCTTTCTCTTTTCTTTCATTTTTTCTTATATTCTTTCTTGGACGATTTGGACGGTCTCATTTGAAGACCATTTGGAAGGGTTCAAATTAGATGAAAAAAAAGTAGAAATAAGGGTTTAGCGATCAAACGACACCAGGTAATTCATATTTATAGTTTTGCATTTCATCTTGGACGATCTCATTTTAACCAGAGGGGTGGGAAAAGATGATAACAGACAGGAGATTTAGGAATAAGAGTATTAATATATAGATAGGTATCATATAAAATCTGTTACTTGATATCATATATACTATCAAAATAAAAAACGCCCTCTGGGCGACATTAAATAAATATTGCCTGAGGGGATTGGATTTGAAAATTTAATATCAGAGAGTTTGTATCATAAGTAAAGTAAAATCATCAAATTTATTAAAGGAGTAAAAAATTAAAAAAATTGAAATGGAAACTTAGTTCTGAAAACTTTAAATATGTATTTAAAAATATATATAGATAGATATATAATACCAGGAATGTATTTATTAATACTTGTTTAGAAACCAATGAGGACTGTCTAACATTGCATGCTCAAATTTTGAGTGCATTCTATTTATGACGATTTTAGGCAGTGTGACGTAAGCAGTGACGTCGTTTTTGTTACAGACAAAAACCGGAAGCGAATCTCCATTATTAATATATTATTTATATCATACAATATTATATTATATATATGTATATTTTGAATAAAATATATATTTCAATAAAATTTATATATATATATATATATATATATATATATATATATACATACATATACATATATATATACATACATATACATATATATATATATATACATACATATACATACATATACATATATATATATATATACATTACATATAATATAATATATATATATATATATAGATAGAAGATACAACATACATGCAATACATACATAGTTACGTAATATATAATAGGTAATAGATAGATATATTTCAACTTATAATATTATATATAGGATATTTTGTATATCATTACATATGCATATGTACAAAATATAGGATTTGCTGATTTTCTATCTAAATATCTAGCTATATGGAATACCACTTAAGGAAATGCGCCATTAGATCTCAAGTCTAGAAGAACCAACAGACAATGTTGGCGAAACACGTACCGCACGGGAACTGAGCGCTCACTATTGAACTCAATAGGGCTGAGAACAATGACGTTTCGTCATCATGCACCATAGAATGCAAAAGGAAATATATGCAATGTGTGTGACCGCAACTTCAAGTCCAGAATTAGACTAAATAGACATTTTTAAAAATCCATCGAAATAATAAACGACATGGGGTCAGGTCATCGTCTATGACGGACTGTTAAAGGGGGGGTGAGGATCTAATTATATAAGAGTAGCTATAATGACCAGGTCATATTGAAAGCATTGGTACGCGCTTGATAACCAAAGTTTAACAGCAATTAACATGTCAAATATTTAATTGTGTCACCACGTGAGCGACAACAGATACTGTAAGCAATCTAATGTTTTATCGAAATGGTTCGGCATTATTGATATACCCTAAAAAAAAAATTAAAAAAATCAACCATCTAAGACAAGCTGTATGTTCTCGGCCTGTGCACGGTTTAAATTTTATCTGGCCTAAATTAAATGGAGACTTTAAATCTTATATTGTTCACCTTTCGATAGCAGTACCTATCGTTCATTTTGAATATCTTACTCATTATATTCCTTCCCAATCTAAACACTTATTCTATTTTTAACCCCTTTACTATAATATAGTTGTACTTTACCGTACATGAAACCATTACAAGTACTACCACTCTACGCAAGACTTGACCTGGGATAAGAGGGATAAAAGGATACTTCACATTCAGCAGGTCTCCATAACGGGAGCCTCACCATCAGATGTAGTTTCGCCTCATACCGAGCCAACACATTTTGTGTCACTTCTGCTCTATGGCGCTGCACTATCTCTTCTCTTTTT
>CM042161.1:69855190-69864438 GCA_023376005.1 Doryteuthis pealeii | reverse complement strand
CTGAGAACCTTCAAAATTAATTCAACAAAATTAATATTTTACCTCAAATATCCCGTATCTACAGAAGCCAAAAGTTCAACCATTGTTCATTTTGAAAAAAACATCAACAAATTAGTGGTCACTTTATTAAGGAATACGACATTTAGGGAATTTTATATTCTTCCTACCGGTTGTGGTGGAAGGAAGGAAGGTAATTTAACTAATTAAAATACTATAAAGAAAGTGAGATATAGAGGGGGGCAGAGAAGAGAGAGAGAGAGAGAGAGAGAGAGACAGGAGACAGACAGGACCAGGTCAACGAGCAAGCGCCGATATCGATAAGCATGGACTTGCAACATTATTCTTTCATGTTAGTTCAGGGTTATCGTTAAAATTCAGAATTTCAAAAACTGTATTAATATACGAAAACACATGTAATTTGATAGTAACCCTTCAAAATTAATCAACAAAATTAATATTTTAACTCAAATATCCCGTCATTCAACCGGAAAGTTCAAACCTTTTTCATTGAAAAAAACATCACAAAATGGTCACGTTTTTATAAGAATACCTATTTAGGAATTTTATTCTTCTTACGGTTTTGGTGGAAGGAAAGGAAAGTTAATAACTAATAAAATACTATAAAGAAAGTAGATATAGAGGGGCAGAGAAAGAGAGAGAGAGATTAGAAGAGAGAGAGAGACAGACAGGACCAGGTCAACGAGCAAGCGCCGAATCCGATAGCATGACTTGCAAATTATTCTTTTCATGTTAGTCCAAATGGTATCGTTAAAAATTCAGATGTTCAAACTTTGTATCCAATATACGAAACACATGTAATTGATATAACCTTCAAAATTAATTCACACAAACCTCAATATTTTACCTTCAAATCCGTATTACAGAGCCGAAAGTTCAACCCTTTGTTCATTTGAAAAAACATCACAAATATGGTACTTTTATGAGCGAATACGATTTAGGAATTGTTATATTCTTCCCTTTACCCGTTGTGGTAAGGAAGGAAACGGGTAAATTAACTAAAATTAAAAAAAAAAAACTATCCTCTCTTCTTTGCCCCTCTTATTCTTCACTTTCTCCTGCCACCCCTCTATATCTCACTTTCTCTGCCCCCCTCTATATCCACTTCTCTGCCCCCCCTATATCTCACTCTACTAGTATTTATTAGTTAATTGTACCTTCCTCCTTCCACCCACAAAACCGTAAGGAAAGAATATAAAATTCCTAAATCGTATTCCTTATAAAAGGACCATATTTGTGATGTTTTTTCAAATGAACAAATGGCTTGAACTTTCGGCTCTTGTAATTACGGGATATTTGAGGTAAAATATTAATTTTGTTGAATTAAATTCTTTGAAGTGTTTACTACAAATTACATGTTTCGTATATTAATACAAAGTTTGAAATCCTGAATTGTTAACGATTAACCATTTGAAACTAACATGAAAGAATAATTTGCAAGTCATGCATCGGATATCGGGCGCCTTAGCTCGTTGACCTGGTCACGGTCTGTCATCTCCTCTCTCTCTCTCCTCTCTCTCTCTCTCTCTCTCTCTTCTCTCTCCTCCCTCTCTTCTCTGCCGCCGGCGCTTCTATGAGTTCACTTTCTTATAGTCATTATAGTTAATACCGTTCCTCCTCACCACAAACCGTAGGAAGTAATAGAAAAAAATCCCCCTAAATATCGTATTCCTTAGTAAAAAGTGGACCATATTTGTGGATGTTTTTTCAAATGAACAAATGGTTGATGATCTTTCGGCTCTGTAATATCGGTATGATTGAGAGTAAGAATATTTTAATTTTGTTGAATAATTTGAGGTTTAGTTTATCAAATTAACTGTCGTATTATTAATACAAAGTGTTTGAAATTCTGATTTTAACGATAACCATTTGAATCTAACATGAAAGATATCCTAATTTGCAAGTCATGCTATCGGATCCGCTGCTCCGCTCGTATGACCTGGTCCACTGTCTGCTCTCTCTCTCTCCCTCTTCTCTCGTCCTCTCTCTTCTCTCTTTCTCTGCCCCCCTCATATCTCACTTTCTTATAGTTTTTATTATTAACCTTCCTATCCTTCCACACAACCGAAGGAAGAATATAAATTCTAACGTATTCTTTATAAAAGTGGAACGCCCATATTTGTGGAATGTTTTTTCAAAACATGAACAAATGGTTAACTTTCGCTCTGTAATCACGGGATATATCTTGAGTAAAATATTAATTTTGTTGAATTAATTTTGAAGGCCTTTACTATCAACTTACAATGTGTTTCCGCCCTATATTTAATCCCCAAACGTATGAAATTCTGGAATTAACGCGAACATTTGACACTAAACATGAAAGAATAATTTGCAAGGTCAGCTTCGGTATCGGGCTTAGCTCGTTTGACCTGCGTTCACTGTCCTCTCTCTCTCTCGGCCACTTGCTTCAACCCTCATTAACGCAAATAAAAGAGGAGCATGTGGACTTTATTACCTAAGTGTAAAACTTTATTTCTAATTTAAAACTTTACATCCCATCTTTTCACACTCCTCTTCTCCTCTTCCTTGCCTGCTTCCTATCTCTTCTTCATTTTTTTCAAAAATCTACATGCTACTTTGGCATGTAAAACAAAACCATGGGTAGCAGCGTGGTGGATGTGAGAGACGGCGGAAGAGCCTAAATAGGCCAACGGCATATATCATAAGATGCTGGTGGAGGAACCCAAAATGGGTCAACGGCCAGGATCAACCAGTTCAGTCAGGTAACTACTGCTCCTCATCTCTAAGACTAGCGCCTATTGATGAGTCAAACAGCTATCGATAGATATCCGATAACCTTGACCAACCGAAACCATTCATGACATTGCACAAAGTTCAAGAATCATGCAGCAACGTACTCCCTGCTTTCAAAATTAGTACGCGTTCTGCTGAGGTTCGAGCACCGCCCAGTGTTCGATAAATAAATTACCGGCTCCAAGTACACCACATACCTAAATCACACCACTCTCACCACAGACAAACAAGACACACACTCTACTGAAGACATAACCCTAACCGCAATATCTAATAAGACAGACATAAAACCCAAATTCAATACAAACCTACTTAGATGTAAAAATCACTCCAGCTAGCAACATTTAACGTTAGAACACTGAAAATGATAGGCCAACTCCCGAACTCACGGCGTCTGCAGCCGAAAATAATATAGACATCATATGTGTGCAAGAACACAGATTTGACCATGGTGATGTAGAACTAAAATACCATGAATCTGGAAAGTGGCTGGACGTTTGTGTCAGCATCTGCATGGAAAAACTCCGTCAATGCAACTATAGGATGTAGGAATGCTTCTCAGCCCTCGAGCACTAAAATCACTTAACAGCATAGAAAAAGGTCCAACCTAGAATCATGAGTGCTACGTTTGATGGCAATCCCTGCATGACTATAGTCTCATGTTACAGCCCAACAAACGTCAGCGACGAAACAGACATCGAAACATTTTTACAATGGGCTATCCTCCCTATGCAGACACCCCCAAACATAACGTACTGATAATTGGGGAGACATGAATGCACAGATAGGAAGAAACGAAAACAATAGATTCGGCCTACACAACACCCAAACAGGAACGGTGATCTCCTAGCCGAGTTCTCCCTTGAGAACAGGCTTGTCTGCCTGAACACTAAATTCCAAAAACGGAAGGGCCAACTATGGACATACACGTATCCAAATAGCACAAAAGCGCAACTGGACTACATCCTAATAAACAAAAAATGGATAAATAGTGCAATGAACTGTGAAGCGTATTCTTCCTTTGAAGGAGTATCCTCCGATCACAGAATAGTCACAGCAAAATTACGACTTAGCCTACGTAGAAATAAAAAAACAAACCAGCAAATCTGAACGATACGACTGGTCGACACTTGCCAACAGCGATATTTGCAATCGCTACGCTGTTACAGTAAGAAATAAATTCGATATCCTCCAGGAGACATCCGAAAGCTCCACACCAAACGAGGAATACGAAAACTTTGTTAGTGCTCACTTAGAAGCGGCAGCCGAGTGCGTACCAACCAAATTAAAAGCCGAATACTGTTCCCTGGGAGACAGAAGCAGTTAGGGAAAAAAAAAACGATATAAAAAAAGCAGCCCAACTCAATAAAACAAACCCAACTAACACCAATTTACACAACCTTAGGAAAGCCAGATAGAACTAACCAAAACATACAAAAAAAACAAACAGAATATATACAAGCACAAATAAATAATATTAGATCATCGATAGAAGACAGACAGTCGCGATTAGCATGGCAAACAGTAATGAAAATTGTGGTAGTGAAAAGTGAATCCTCCGGAAAACTCCAAAAATGGAAAAACCACTCCAGCTCTGGGGATCATGGTATAAACTCAAAAATCAACAACCCTGGGATTACACACTCCACGTAGCCAAATAAACTAAAAGGGCAGGTAAGTGGCCTAATAAAATTAGTCAATTTTGTGACATTTTTAAATAGAAATTCTTTGCTCGAATCCCTTCTATGATTCGTCGTTAGTTAGGATCTGATGGTTGTGGAACGGTTTCTACGGAATCCGTTTTGGTTTTCCTAAGAATTTTCTCTATTTCGGGTCGGATGCGATTTAAGAAGAAGGGCATTATAGATCTTGGCTGCGATAGCCGTAAGAGTTATGCCTCTGTAGTTTTAGCTATTCCTAGGTCTCCCTTTTTTGGAACGGAGGATGCATCCTTTTGTCCATTTATCTATTCTATTTTGTCTATATACTGCATTGCATAGCCTAAGAAGTATGTCGCTGAACTTGCCCGTTTTCCATACCCCCGGGTATTTCATCGAGACCCGCCGCCCTTCTGCCTTTTAGTTTATTTAAGACTACGTGAGTTCTTCTGTTGTAAATCCCCCAGTTTTATGTCTAGTTGTCTATCTATGATCTTTGAGTGTTATTTACCATGATTTTAGGTGTGTTCCCCAGAAGTTTCTGGAAGTGGTCTTTCCATTTTTGGAGTCTTTCTTTTTGGCTGTTTGCCTTTAGTTTGATCTCGAGGTACTTTTCCTACCACTAATTCATTTACTGTTTGCCATGCTAAACGCGACTGTCTGTCTTCTACCGATGATCTAATATTATTTATTTGTGCTTGTATATATTCTGTTTGTTCTTTTTTGTATGTTTTGGTTAGTTCAATCTGGGCTTTCCTAAGGTTGTGTAAATTGGTGTTAGTTGGGTTTGTTTTGTTGAGTTTGGCTGCTTTTTTTATATCGTTTCTTTTTTCCCTAACTGCTTCCGTCTCCCAGGGAACAGAGTGTTCGGCTTTTAATTTGGTTGGTACGCACTCGGCTGCCGCTTCTAAGTGAGCACTAACGAAGTTTTCGTATTCCTCGTTTGGTGTGCAGCTTTCGGATGTCTCCTGGAGGATATCGAATTTATTTCTTACTGTAACAGCGTAGCGATTGCAAATATCGCTGTTGGCAAGTGTCGACCAGTCGTATCGTTCAGATTTGCTGGTTTGTTTTTATTTCTACGTAGGCTAAGTCGTAATTTTGCTGTGACTATTCTATGATCGGAGGATACTCCTTCAAAGGAAGAATATGCTTCACAGTTCATTGCACTATTTATCCATTTTTTGTTTATTAGGATGTAGTCTAGTTGCGCTTTTGTGCTATTTGGATACGTGTATGTCCATAGTTTGCCCTTCCGTTTTTGGAATTTAGTGTTCAGGCAGACAAGCCTGTTCTCAAGGGAGAACTCGGCTAGGAGATCACCGTTCCTGTTTGGGGTGTTGTGTAGGCCGAATCTATTGTTTTCGTTTCTTCCTATCTGTGCATTCATGTCTCCCCAATTATCAGTACGTTATGTTTGGGGGTGTGTCTGCATAGAGAGGATAGCCCATTGTAAAATATTTCAATGTCTGTTTCGTCGCTGACGTTTGTTGGGCTGTAACACGAGACTATAGTCATGCAGGGATTGCCATTAAACGTAGCACTCATAATTCTAGGTTGGATTTTTCTATGCTGTTAAGTGATTTTAGTGCTCGAGGGCTGAGAAGCATTCCTACACCTCCTATAGTTGCATTGACAGAGTTTTTCCATGCAGATGCTGACACAAACGTCCAGCCATTTCCAGATTCATGGTATTTTAGTTCTACATCACTATGGTCAAATCTGTGTTCTTGCACACATATGATGTCTATATTATTTTCGGCTGCAGACGCCGTGAGTTCGGGGAGTTGGCCTATCGTTTTTAGTGTTCTAACGTTAAATGTTGCTAGCCGGAGTGATTTTTTACATCTAAGTAGGTTTGTATTGAATTTGGGTTTTATGTCTGTCTTATTGGATATTGCGGTTAGGGTTATGTCTTCAGTAGAGTGTGTGTCTTGTTTGTCTGTGGTGAGAGTGGTGTGATTTAGGTACGTGATGTATTTGGGGGCACCGTAATTTATTTATCGAACACTGGGCCGGTGCTCGAACCTCAGCAGAACGCGTACTAATTTTGAAAGCAGGGAGTACGTTGCTGCATGATTCTTGAACTTTGTGCAATGTCATGAATGGTTTCGGTTGGGTCAAGGTTATCGGATATCTATCGATAGCTGTTTGACTCATCAATAGGCGCTAGTCTTAGAGATGAGGAGCAGTAGTTACCTGACTGAACTGGTTGATCCTGGCCGTTGACCCATTTTGGGTTCCTCCGCCCAGCATCTTATGATATACGCCGTTGGCCTATTTAGGCTCTTCCGCCGTCTCTCACATCCACCACGCTGCTACCCGTGGTTTTGTTTTACATGCCGAATTAGCATGTAGATTTTTGCATAAATATGAAGAAAGAGATAGGAAGCAAGCAAGCAAGCAAGAGGAGAGGAGGAGTGTGAAAAGATAGGGATGTAAGTTTTAATTAGAAATAAGTTTTAACTTAGGATAAGTCCACATGTCCCCTCCTAGATTAGCGTTAATGAGGGTGAAGCAAGTGGCAGAGAGAGAGAGAGAGACAGTGACCAGGTCAACGAGCTAAGCGCCGATATCCGATAGCATGACTTGCAAATTATTCTTTCATGTTAGTTCAAATGGTTATCGTTAAAATTCAGAATTTCAAACTTTGTATTAATATACGAAACACATGTAATTTGATAGTAAACCTTCAAAATTAATTCAACAAAATTAATATTTTACCTCAAATATCCCGTATTACAGAGCCGAAAGTTCAACCATTTGTTCATTTGAAAAAACATCACAAATATGGTCACTTTTATAAGGAATACGATTTAGGAATTTTATATTCTTCCTTACGGTTTGTGGTGGAAGGAAGGAAGGTAATTAACTAATAAAATACTATAAAGAAAGTGAGATATAGAGGGGCAGAGAAAGAGAGAGAGAGAGAGAGAGAGAGAGAGAGAGAGAGAGAGACAGACAGTGACCAGGTCAACGAGCTAAGCGCCGATATCCGATAGCATGACTTGCAAATTATTCTTTCATGTTAGTTCAAATGGTTATCGTTAAAATTCAGAATTTCAAACTTTGTATTAATATACGAAACACATGTAATTTGATAGTAAACCTTCAAAATTAATTCAACAAAATTAATATTTTACCTCAAATATCCCGTATTACAGAGCCGAAAGTTCAACCATTTGTTCATTTGAAAAAACATCACAAATATGGTCACTTTTATAAGGAATACGATTTAGGAATTTATATTCTTCCTTACGGTTTGTGGTGGAAGGAAGGAAGGTAATTAACTAATAAAATACTATAAAGAAAGTGAGATATAGAGGGGGGCAGAGAAAGAGAGAGAGAGAGAGAGAGAGAGAGAGAGAGAGAGAGAGAGAGAGAGAGAGAGACAGACAGTGACCAGGTCAACGAGCTAAGCGCCGATATCCGATAGCATGACTTGCAAATTATTCTTTCATGTTAGTTCAAATGGTTATCGTTAAAATTCAGAATTTCAAACTTTGTATTAATATACGAAACACATGTAATTTGATAGTAAACCTTCAAAATTAATTCAACAAAATTAATATTTTACCTCAAATATCCCGTATTACAGAGCCGAAAGTTCAACCATTTGTTCATTTGAAAAAACATCACAAATATGGTCACTTTTATAAGGAATACGATTTAGGAATTTTATATTCTTCCTTACGGTTTGTGGTGGAAGGAAGGAAGGTAATTAACTAATAAAATACTATAAAGAAAGTGAGATATAGAGGGGGGCAGAGAAAGTGAGATATAGAGGGGGGCAGAGAAAGTGAGATATAGAGGGGTGCAGAGAAAGTGAGATATAGAGGGGGGCAGAGAAAGAGAGAGATAGTATTTTATTAGTTAATTACCTTCCTTCCTTCCACCACAAACCGTAAGGAAGAATATAAAATTCCTAAATCGTATTCCTTATAAAAGTGACCATATTTGTGATGTTTTTTCAAATGAACAAATGGTTGAACTTTCGGCTCTGTAATACGGGATATTTGAGGTAAAATATTAATTTTGTTGAATTAATTTTGAAGGTTTACTATCAAATTACATGTGTTTCGTATATTAATACAAAGTTTGAAATTCTGAATTTTAACGATAACCATTTGAACTAACATGAAAGAATAATTTGCAAGTCATGCTATCGGATATCGGCGCTTAGCTCGTTGACCTGGTCACTGTCTGTCTCTCTCTCTCTCTCTCTCTCTCTCTCTTCTTCTCTGCCCCCCTCTATATCTCACTTTCTTTATAGTATTTTATTAGTTAATTACCTTCCTTCCTTCCACCACAAACCGTAAGGAAGAATATAAAATTCCTAAATCGTATTCCTTATAAAAGTGACCATATTTGTGATGTTTTTTCAAATGAACAAATGGTTGAACTTTCGGCTCTGTAATACGGGATATTTGAGGTAAAATATTAATTTTGTTGAATTAATTTTGAAGGTTTACTATCAAATTACATGTGTTTCGTATATTAATACAAAGTTTGAAATTCTGAATTTTAACGATAACCATTTGAACTAACATGAAAGAATAATTTGCAAGTCATGCTATCGGATATCGGCGCTTAGCTCGTTGACCTGGTCACTGTCTGTCTCTCTCTCTCTCTCTCTCTCTCTCTCTCTCTTTCTCTGCCCCCTCTATATCTCACTTTCTTTATAGTATTTTATTAGTTAATTACCTTCCTTCCTTCCACCACAAACCGTAAGGAAGAATATAAAATTCCTAAATCGTATTCCTTATAAAAGTGACCATATTTGTGATGTTTTTTCAAATGAACAAATGGTTGAACTTT
>CM042161.1:69812690-69847690 GCA_023376005.1 Doryteuthis pealeii | reverse complement strand
AAAATAAACACTAATATAATTTACTCACGAACATGGTTATCATATTATTACAAAATAGCTTTAATAATATAATACAATTTAATAATTACTAATAAATGTCACACACACACACACACACACACACACACACAGTCACACACACACCACACACACACTCAAACGTAGTTAAAAAATATTGAAAAAATATTGTAAATAAAAAATTTAAAATTAAAATTTTATTAAAATCAAATAAACACTAAATATAATTCACGCACACACACAGCGTAGTTTTAAATAATGACAGAGAGACAGACAGACAGACAGACAGACTGAGTAGTAGATATCAGATGAGGGCTCTTATTTCCTTATTGTTGTTTCTACTGCCTCTAACTAGTCCGCCATCTTTTCTTGTTGGTCTTGTGTCTCGGGCTGATCCTGTGGCTTACTTTTACTTCGGTTATTTCATATAACTCCTACATAAACAAAGAGGAACCACTCTTGACTGATAAATTATTTATCTATTTCCCCATTAAACTAACCCTAAACCCTAACCCTAACCGTAAACCCTAACCCTAATCCTAATCACTAACACTAGCCCTAACCCCGTCTTCTTTTTTCCTAGTAGATCAATAAACGAATGGATAATTTATCAGTTAAGAGTGGTTCCCCTTTGTTTATGTTGGAGTTATAGGAAATAACCTTTACTTCTTTCTGTTCCGGGTTGTCATCTCTTGTTTATTAACTCAACTAGAGTTGGTTGTTTTTCTTAAGTCTTTATTTAACCCAGCCCATAAAGATTCAACCGCGCGGTGAGTTGCGACCCCTGAGAGACATCCTCTCTCGTCGGATGCCAGCTCGTATCTCGAGAGCCGACAATCCCGTCCGCTCTCCTCGAAGGTCTGGTCGCATCTGACTAAACTAATACGCACAGTTCTAATCACGCGCTAACTGAAGGTCAAGCAGAATGTCACCAGTTGTTAATCATCGGCCACGGTAACTTTCCTCTGAATCTCCGTTATTATGAATCTAACGGGCCGCAGTAGTGTGAGAGCTGCTGCGAGTAGTTTAAAGTAGGCAAACAGTTAAAGGCGTTAACATAAAGGGAATACAAATGTTCTTGACCAAAACTCAAACTCAGTTTAGCATTCCTTCTTTCAACATTAATATTTGATATATCCGTGTTAAGGGATATATTCTGAAGTTTGTATTTGGTATATTATCGCAGTAATAATTGGTACATCGAATAGCAGTAAATCTTCCGAGCAGTCGTGGTGTCGTCTAGCGAGTAAGTTTAGCTTGTAGGCTTAGGTATAGGACCAACACAGTGTCGACTATTTATACATGACACTGTCCAATCAGATAATAGTTAGGGGGTACCAAGGTATTTACATATTCATTATATCAATATTAAAAATTAAAAATTAAAAATTAACATGTCTTTTAAGCTGGCAACGTGTTGCAGAAAACTAAATTTAAAAAGCATATAAGCTCCCTATATTCCTCCCCCCACCTCTCTCTCTCTCTCTCTCTCTCTCTCTCTCTTTCACACACACACACACACACACACACACACACACACAGGTTTATAAGCATCTCTTAAGCAAGGAAAACCAAACTAAATCTTGAATTTTATCTAAATATGAAAATTTAAATTTAGATGAAGACGAGTTCGCTGTGGTGTATTTTATATGAAAAAAAAAATTATTATCTATATTTGGAAGATATATTTTATACATTATAGTCATGAGGCCGAGATGGCTAGATTAGTTGTTTATATCTTTTCATGCAGAGGAGCGTGTTGCTGAACGTCTAAATTCCTCGAAGCCCAAGAAAATAAACTCCCTGTATTCCCTTCTCTCTCCCTCTTCTTTCTCTCTCCCTCTCCTTCTCTTTTTTTCTCATTGCTTAAAATGTCGTTTCTCTTTCTTCTTTCATTCATTCATTCATTCCATCTCAACTTCTCTTCTTTCAATCTCGCTCTCAGTCTCTCAATCGCTATCTCAATGCTTTTACTCGTTTTACTTTCTATATTTCCTTTTGTATTCTCTCTCTCTCTCTCTCTCTCTCTCTCTCTCTCTCGTCTCTCTCTCTCGTTATCTCTCTCTCTTCTCTCTCTCTCGTTCTCTCTCTCTTTCTCAGTCTCTCTATCGCTATCTCAATGCTTTTACTCGTTTTACATTCTATATTTTCCTTTTTTATTCTCTCTCTCTCGTCTCTCTCTCTCGTTATCTCTCTCTCGTTATCTCTCTCTCTTTCTCTCTCTCTCGTTCTCTCTCTCTCTTTCTCAGTCTCTCAATCGCTATCTCAATGCTTTACTCGTTTTACTTTCTATATTTTCCGTTTTTATTCTCTCTCTCTCTCTCTCTCTCTCTCTCTCTCGTTCTCTCTCTCTCTCTCTTTCTCTCTCTCTTTCTCAGTCTCTCTATCGCTATCTCAATGCTTTTACTCGTTTTAGTTTCTATTTTCCTTTTTTATTCTCTCTGTCTGTCTGTCTGTCTGTCTCTCGTTTTCTCTCTCTCTCTCTCTCTTTCAGTCTCTCAATCGCTATCTCAACGCTTTTACTCGTTTTACTATGTATATTTTCCTTTTTTACTCTCCCCCCTCACTCTCTGTCTCTCTGTCTCTCTCTCTTATTTTATCTCTCTCCCTCTCTCTCTCTCTTTCTCAGTCTCTCTCTCTCTATCTCAGTCTCCCAATCGCTATCTCAACGTTTTACTTTCTTTATTTCCTTTTTATTCTCTCTCGTTCTCTCTCTCGTCTCTCTCTCTCTCTCTCTCTCTCTCTCTCTCTCTCTCTCTCTCTCTCTCTCTCTCTCTCTCTCTCTCTCTCTCAATCTCTCAGTCTTCTATCTCAACGCTTCTACTGTTTTACTTTCTATGTTTTCCTTTTTTTTCTCTCTCTCTCTCTCTCTCTCTTCTCTCTCTCTCGCTCGCTCGCTCGTCTCTCTCTCTCCCTCTCTCTCTCTCTCCCTCACCCTCTTCTTTCTCTCTCAGTCTCTCAATGGCTATCTCAACGCTTTTACTCGTTTTACTTTCTACATTTTCCTTTAATATTCTCTCTCTCCCTCTCTCTCTCTCATTACCCCTCTCTCTCTCTCTCTCTCATTACCCCCCTCTCTCTCTCTCTCTCTCTCTCTCTCTCTTTCTCACGTTCTTTCACACTCATTTTTATAAGCATCTGAATTAATGGTGCATGTTTTTCGACATCTTAGTAGTTTAAGACTTCCGCATATTTTATCCCTGCGGGTGTTATCTTTCTACTACAATGGTTAAGATTTTTTGTAAACATTTCCATATACCCCCTCCCCCGTTGATACGTCGTCTTTGGACCTTGGCTCGTCAATTCACTTGGACATTACCCTGTCAATTAAAAAGCCATTAATTAATGCTTCTCCCCATGGCGTTGACCGTATTTTCACGTTTTTCTTTGTCAAATCTTTAAATATTATCCCAGTAATGTTTCTATTTACAAAAGGGAGGTAACTATTCAGAATGCAAGGCAATGGTTCATGTCAAATCGAGGCTGCTCGTCAGACAGAATTGTAGGCGGTCATAGCGCAATGTATTCATCAACACATAGACGGACTGGAGAAGAACAGCTGAGCAGAATAATTAGCAGACGTTAAAGATACGACATTTCAGGTCAACGCCCGGTAGATGAGAGTGAAGAATACACCGACTGCACCTCTGTAAATGGGGCTGACTCCTGGCCGTGGATGGTGACCCGTGATGGCTTAGGACGGAATCCTGGTCGCTGAGCAGGCTATGACATGCAACACTCCACTTAATAATAATAATAATAATAATAATAAGGATTATATATATATATATATATATATATATATATATATAATATATATATATATATAAGGAATGGAGCACTCTATGACGGCCTTTACATACAAGGCGATGTGTGTATTCAAAGAGTTAAAATCCCCTTCCCATTCTGTAAGTGATGACAGGTTAAGGTGTCGTACAGACAGCCAACCGATCGGATTTCAATTCCGGCTGTAGGTAGCTTACAAAATATCTAGCCACACTGAAGAGACTTGATAAGTCGAAACACGTATCTGAAACACGTATCTGAAACACGTCAATGACCCTATATATATGCTTCCCATCCCCTAGGGTTGAGCACACTGGGGGGGGGGATTTCGCTGATGGCCGCCAACTCAAGGATAAACGCGACGCTCTTCTATATATAAGGAATGGAGCATTCTATGACGACCGTTACATACAAGGCAATGTGTGTTTTCAAACAGTTGAAATCCCCTTCCCATTCTGTAAGTGATGACAGGTTAAGGTGTCGTACAGACAGCCAACCGATCGGATTTCAATTCCGGCTGTAGGTAGCTTACAAAATGTCTAGCCACACTGAAGAGACTTGATAAGTCGAAACACGTGTCTGTGGATGACCATATATATATATATATATATATATTATCACCTATGAACCAGTACACTACATCTTCATCAATTTGTATTTGTTCTATACCAATGACATTAAGGTTTTTAGTATTCTCGTTGAATATTATACCAAAACGAATATTATTAGGTGTTAGTATAAGAAAATCCTACAGCGCGCGTGCGCACACATATACAAACCCACATCTACACGCGTGAGTGCGGATATATATTCGATATAGATAGGAGGCAGAAGAGAAATATAGAGATAAATAAATAAATCCTACATGTATATATATTTACCAACCCCTCCGCACGAGCAGGATGCGACACAAGGTCAATATCTTACGCGGAGTTCAACAGGTTTGAATTCAGAGTTTTCCTTCTCTTAGACCGGTTACCTAACCAAGGTTAAAGAGCCCAGTCTGCCCTACTATTTACCCATAGCTGGAGGGAGAATAGGATTCATACCTTTCCCAAGGATATTAGCGCTAAGTGAAATAATTGCCACATGAATAGAGATCTTACTAAGTGAGATAGCTGATAGGGACGGATAACAAGAGAGAATCAAAGGAATTCGTGCTGTTGACATTCCTTGATGATGAGGATGAACAATTGTTTGGTATTTACCAATTGTCAACTATAGAAGTTTAGAGCAGTCATTTAAATCTAATCCTATTGTCGTCTCATAGAATCTTCGCTGACTACCTGACACGCAGCCATGTTTATTTAGGTACAAAAATAATTTTATTATTCCTATTTTTTTATTATTTGAACTAGCAAATATATGCACCTTCCGGGTGCAAGTATTTAAGTTTTGATATAATAAAATATCATATTAAATTAGAAAGGCTAATGAAACTGACTAAGAATGCAGATAAAAAGATCTGCAACAGAGGGGGTATAATCGAAAAATAGAACAACTTTGAAACTAACCCTTCCATCATTTTCCATTACTCCCCTCTTTCATTGGTAAATTTTCCTAATTTAACTATTTAGTTAAAATAGGAAGTAAAGGATAATATTACAGTTATTTCTTCTTGTAAATACATTTCTTTTAAGATTTATCCACGAGATTATTGTTTATATTTCTTAAGATAAAACCAAACAATTAGAAATCAATAATACCAAGCACATATTTATTAAAATAAAATTTTAAATATCAATACGCAAATTAGCCTTCTCGTTCAAACTGTAAACCGCTATTTTGTTGTATATATAAATACAATTGCATGTTATTAGTACGTAGATATGGTCAACAATATTAATAATGTAAAACAATTTTTATTAATAACTGAAGGTTTAAAAGAATGAAATCATGGAGAATTTGACGTAAATAATTAAGGGAATTGTGACTTGAGTAGTAATATAGTTTCGGTTACAGACAGAAAAACACGCAATCCCCATTATAATAAGATGAGACATAGTCAGTTCTTATTAGATTTTCCATTGATCTTTCTTTGAACTTAATTACATTTTTTAATGTTTATTTCTTTAATCGAAAGTCAAATACCGTAATTATACGGCTGTCAATATGCAAAGTGAATAAAGATTAAGATATAATTTCTCATTTGTTTAAGCATTAGTTATCACCTTAAATATTTATATAATACTGGAAACCATATAATTGAGTGCAAATTTCTAGTATTAAGTAGAAATACTCGAGAAAATGTGACTGAGTGCGAATTATTGGGATTGAATAGAAATACTTGAAATCATAAAATTGAATGTAAATTATTGCTATTGAATAGAAATACACGAACCATATAAATGCAAGCAAATTCCTAGTATTAAGTAAAAATACTCGTGAACATACAAGTAAAGCGGTCGGGGTGGCCTAAAATTGGTATCAGCCAATTAGCGAGGGAGTCAATCCACTTTTCACTAGCGCTAGACCAAGGAGATTGTTTTGCATCTGAGGTGGAGCGCCACACCTAACATCAGTTCCTTACTTTACCGCACGGATCCCTATGCTACTCATATGCTGAGTTGGCGAGGGCCGGTATCGAACTAGGAACCTTGTGGTTTCCAGCTGAACGCTCTACTGACTGAGCTACTCGAGAACATATAACCGAGTGCAAATTATTGGTATTGAATAGAAATACTTGAAACCATATAACTGATTGCTAATTATTTGTATTGAATAGAAATACTTGAAACCATATAACTGATTGCAAATTATTTGTATTGAATAGAAATGCTTGAAACCATATAACTGATTGCAAATTATTTGTATTGAATAAAAATACTTGAAACCATATAACTGATTGCTAATTATTTGTATTGAATAGAAATACTTGAAACCATATAACTGATGCGAATTATTTAGATTGAATAGAATATTGAAACCATATAACTGATTGCTAATTTATTTGTATTGAATAGAATACTTGAAACCATATAACTGATTGCTAATTATTTGTATTGAATAGAAATACTTGAAACCATATAACTGATGCGAATTATTTAGATTGATAGAAATATTGAAACCATATAACTGATTGCGAATTATTTAGATTGATTAGAAATATTGAAACCATATAACTGATTGCTAATTATTTGTATTGAATAGAAATACTTGAAACCATATAACTGATGCGAATTATTTAGATTGAATAGAAATATTGAAACCATATAAACTGATTGCTAATTATTTGTATTCAATAGAAATACTTGAAACCATATAACTGATTGCTAATTATTGTATTGAATAGAAATACTTGAAACCATATAACTGATGCGAATTATTTAGATTGAATAGAAATATTGAAACCATATAACTGATTGCAAATTATTTGTATTCAATAGAAATACTTGAAACCATATAACTGATTGCTTAATTTTGTATTGAATAGAAATACTTGAAACCATATAACTGATTGCTAATTATTTGTATTGAATAGAAAATACTTGAAACCATATAACTGATGCGAATTATTTAGATTGAATAGAAATATTGAAACCATATAACTGATTGCTAATTATTTGTATTGAATAGAAATACTTGAAACCATATAACGGATTGCAAATTATTTGTATTGAATAGAAATGCTTAATTTTCTGAGAGCATGCTAATCGAACCTTGATATCCACATGTGCTTACTGCGACTGAGTTGTCGAATTTTATTTGGCCTTATAATTTCCGAAAAGTACAAAGTTTTAGGAATTTACGGTTTGCCAACGCAAGGTTTGACATGATTTAAAAACCAAAACCTCAAATATTGATATAGAATGGTATGTCAACAAGACGTTAAACACTACTCGAGAAGAAAGGTCGATATCTTAAGGCATGTTCTCCTGTGGAAATATTCACATGGAGACGCCAGTGTGGGCCGTTCTGCGAAAACCTATATCGGTCAGTTCTGTGCATATTCCAAATGCTGCGCGGGGGATCTCACGGTGACGATGACCGGCACGGATGGTTGGTGAGATATTGTCACGGGAATCCGTGCTGCCAGCGCAACCTAATAATAATAATGAGCATTGGTTGGTTGGTTGGATTTTCTGGCACATCAAACCCATTGGGTCATTTTATACTGAAAACGTTTTTGTTTTGTTCGTTCTTTATGTGTTCGCAATTTTTTAACCACATTTTTCTATTACCCATAGATGGTACCCTAACGGGAACTACCACTCCGGGTCAGAGTGAACCAAGGAGCAATGGGGATGAAGTGGTGTTACCATTTAACCAAACACCAGAACTAGAACCTCACCAGTAGAGAAATGTTAACATCATATCCAGGACATGAAGATTCTCAGCCAATGCCTTCTATCACATATATGACAAAAGCGCGTGGTGTAATGGTTAAAGTCATGGGAAATTGACTCGTCGCCCCGAGTTCAAATCCTGGACGTGGTAATTGCATTTCACTGAAAGCTAAAACCCTTGGGAAAGGTATGAATCATATTCTCACTCCAGCTATGGGTAAATATTAGGGTAGACTGGGTTCTTTAACCTTGGTTAAGCAACCGGACTAGGAGAAGGAAAACTCTGAATTCAAACCTGTTAAACTCCGCTTAAGAAATTGACCTTGTGTCACATCCTGCTCGTGCGGAGGGGTTGGTAAATATATATATAATAAAAAGGAAGCTTGCCATAAGGACAATATGTTTGGGATTATCATAGAGGTTCTAGGACTTGATGTAAACAGCCGACTGATCGTCTAACCTAAGTAAGGTGTGCATAAGAGTACTGATTGTCATGTTCTGCTCCACCACCAAGATGTCATCCTTGAGCATCACGGGTCACCATCCACGACCAACAAGACATACAACCAACCAATCATCAAATTTTCATATATATATTTACCACCCCCCTGCACGTGCACGATGCGATACAAGGTCAATTTCTTAAGCGGAGTTTAATAGGTTTTAATTCAGTTTTCCTATACTGGTTACCTAGCCATGGTTAAGAGCCCATTCTGGCCTGCTATTTACCCATAGCTGGAGGGGGAATTGGATTCATACCTTTCCCAAAGGTATTAGCGTCATGTGAAATCCAAACAGTTTTGTCCAGGAATTGAACTCGGGTCGACGAGTCCACTTTCTACGACTCTGACCACACACCTCCATGAATTCAATTTTCGTAGAGACAAGTATGGAAACAAGACATGCTGCATACTGCTGGAGAAGCAAGGACGAACTCATAATTGCTGTTCTCCTATGGAAAATATCAACATGCGCACGCCCGTGTGGACCGTTCTGCAAGGACTTATATCGATCAGCTCTCTGCAGATTCCGGATGTCGAGTGGAGGATCTCCTGGTGTTGATGACCGACAGGGACTGTTGGCTAGAGATTGTCCTGGACACCTGTGCTGCCAACGCGATCGGCTAAAGAAGAGGATAGTGGTTGGGAAAATACTTGTTTGTGTAAACAGATTGCATCGGATGTTAGTTTTAATTCCTTTATCTCGAGTGTAACAATATGTGAACCATCTTAAAGAAAAAATCCAATAAGCTTTGTCAGTGGCTCATGACATAAAAAGTTTCAAGATGGCGATGTTAAAACTGTGCAACTAATAACATTAACAGTGGGTTAGCAGATTCAATCTTTTGTCGTTATCACTATTTATTTGTAGACTTTGCAGGGAACACTACACTACGGCATAGTGCGTCATAGGAGGAATAATTGAATACAATAGGGTTAATTTACTGTGGAGGAAAAGGAAGATGTCTTTTTTTTCTCCTTCTTTTCACGCTGCAGGAAGTCTGTTATAGATAGAGAAGAATCAACGGGAGTTTTAATAAGCCGACAGAATTTCATAATGAAATAGTAAGAAAAAAGAAACGTCTGTGTATTGAAGGGTCTTAAAGAAAAGATTCATTTTCTTAACATGAAAGAGGCATATAATTTCTAATGTCATCCAGTTAGGACGACTATTTAAAAAGAATACACACACACACGCACACACACACACAACCACACATACACTTACACACACACATACATGCAAATACTCATATATACATATATATGTGTGTGTCTGTGTGTAAATTAAATCAGAAAAATAACACCGTATTTTATAAAAAAATTATAAAATAGAATGTAACACACACATACACACACATATATATATATATATATATATATATATATATATAAATATATATATATATAAAAGATCAAATTATATATATATATAATATCAAATTATATATTATATATATATATGTGTGTGTGTGTGTGTGTGTGTGTGTGTGTATGTGTGTGTGCAATTTAAATGAGAAAATATCATCGTATTATATAAAAACAACATAAAATAGAACGTAAAACCTCATACACGTGTCTGTCTGTCTGTCTGTCTGTGTGAGTTTGGGTGTATACGTAAATTAAATTAAAGAAAAAAAGATAATGAAAAAACAGAATGCAATAGTATGTAAGGAATCATGTGGTGCAACATGTTTTCATTTTTGCTTAATAAATTTTGAAATTTTAGTTTCTAGTGAACTTGTTGACTTTAGCCTTTGTGAAGTTCCTTCGTTTTAGATCACTAGACAAAGCAAAGAACACACCAAATGGCAGTTCGAAACACGGAAAAGTTGCAAATTGAGGCACACATAAATCAAATTATCACACAGACACACAAACACAAATATATATATATATATATATATATATATATATATATATATATATATATATATATATAATCCAAAAGTCCAGAGAAGAAATCTTCCTTACGACACAAGAGTTTTATTTAAAAAAAAACCTGTCGCAGTTTGAGAGCTCAATGTGTGTTCTTAATGGTAGAGTCACAGAGCAAATATATAAGTAAAGAAATAACAAAAGACTTAGAAATTTAGCATTATAGTCTAATAACTCCCTGAAATAGACTATCTCTAAGTCTTTTTTAAAAATTTCTTTACTTATATATATATATATAATATATATATATATATATATATATATATATATATATTATATATGCGTGTGTGTTTGTGTGTGTGTGTGATAACTTGATTTATGTGTGCCTCAATTTGCAACAAATATATATATATATATATGCTCGTGTTTGTGTGAGTGAGTGTGTGTGCGTGTGTGTCTCTGTGTGTGTCTGTGTGCTTGTGTGTGTGTGTGTTTTGTTAAACTGAACGGACAATTCTTGTCGGACGAGTTTTTCTTCGATCCTTTCTAAGTGTCTGGCCATCTTTTTAATATCCGGGTGGAATTGGTGTAGCAATCCACCAAGGCTTTTTTCCTGAGTGCTTTCTGCACGACTTTGTGCCATCTTCAGGTGTGGAACTTGTGGGATATTTCCGTTGTCTCGCTTTTAAATCAAGCAGTAGCAGTTGGAATTAGTAGTAGGAGGGGCTCACAGTAGCAGTAGGAATTTCTAGGGGGGCTCACAAGTTGATAAGAATATAAGGGGGAGGTGGAAGAAGAATTGACGGGAAATTATAGGCATTTGATGTCATGTTGACTGGTTTCAAAGTTTATCTTTTTTAAGGTCGATTTGTTTTGTTTGATATATAAGACTTCGTGTATTTGAAGTTTTTGTTTATATATATTATATATATATATATATATATATATATATATATATATATATATATATATATTGGAGGATATGTGCTTAATTGAAGTCATAACTCTATTCATTTAGCCTTACATTTTTGAACATATATGCCCGCCTAAATTCATTAATTATCAACTAATTAATTTTCAAAATTAGGTATGACTTCAATTAAGCACATATTCTCCAAAAATTGTCGGCTTAAAGCCATATAAAAATAAACACATTTGTTTGTTTACTTAACTTCATATATATATATATATATATATATATATATATATATATTATGATGTTTGTCTCCTATTGCTTAGTCACCTGATATACTTTGTCATGCCCTATCTTATATGGTTTATAGCACGCGTGACAGATATTGTTCGAATTACTTGAACTAAGCCTAAAATTTAAAAAAAATAAGATTCACAAAAAGGCGAAGAAAATTGTTGTTCCCACCAAAATGCTTGAAGCACATTACAAGAAAAGTTCTACTAAAAACAACACAGTATTATCTTTTTTTAATAATATTACTTACATCGTTCTTTTATATATTGTATTTTTCTGTCTTTATCGCAACACTCTAGCAGTTTTTTTTTATTTAGTTAGTATATAGATACATAGGTAGATAATATAAAAACATAGAATAGGTGGAGTTGACTATTGTCGGTAAGTCAAGATGCCACTGCACCTTTCTTTGAATACTGTGAACACAGAATATATTTCCAAATTTCGTCATTTATAAAAGATTCATTAGTGCAAGTCGATACTTAAAAAATTAAAACTATCAATGAGTTAAGCAATCGCTGTATAGAATAGAGGACATCCCTTTGAATAGAATGAGATATTCTGATCTATTAGGAACATTGAAGGTGTTGATCTCAGAGGCCCATTTTTGCCAGCTGCCCATCCGCACAGACAACACCTGCCCACTCGATTTAAAGGAATAGGGATGGGTTTATTGCCCGGTGCCTGAGACAAACCAAAAGTGTCACATTCTTACGAGTTGAAATGTTGAGATAAATACACCCGTCTTTTTTTTGGATAGACAAGCTAGTAATATACAACTGGTAACACATTCTTGTACGTCTTTCATTTGTAGGTTACGGTTCAAGTTATTATTTCAAACACCATCCCCGTAACATCAAAATAGCAAGAAATAAACTCAGAAACACAAACACAAACAAATATATACCATTTTAAATAGTACTAAGTGAATTGATTAGAGAGATACGTAAAAATATCATTGATGTTTATTGTTTATTGTTTATTTGTAGTAAAAGGTGGAATGTATGGAGCACCCAGTGAGACTCAATAGTAATGATTTGCTACTCGATCTTGCTTACCATTAGTACAAGCGAACGCAGAAGCATTGGCTATTATCAGTGAGTGTTCCGTCATTAATGATTTGTGCCAAGTTTACAGTATCAAAAAGGTTTCAAACTTTGAAAAAACTTTTTCAAAAATGTTTAATATTAATTATTAATTTTTAAATTTAATTTTTTAATTCTAATCCCCTAATACATTATTTTAATCACCAAATACATTATTTTCCATCAAAAGTACGTCTTGGTATTAAACATGTCTGGTCTGCATATGCACTCATATGATATGAATGTGTGTATTGTACATGTATATGGAGGAGCGTGGGCTAGTAGTTAGAGTCGTGGGAAATGGACTCGTTGATTCGAGTTCATTTCACATAGCGCTAATACCCTTGGGAAAGGTATGAATCCATATATTCTCCCTCCAGCTATGGGTTAAATAGTAGGGCAGACTGAACCCTTGAGCCTTAGGTAGGTAACCAGTCTAGGAGAGGGATAACTTTGAATTCAAAATTCCCTCCAGCTATGGGTTAAATAGTAGGACAGACTGAACCCTTGAGCCTTAGGTAGGTAACCAGTCTAGGACAGGGATACCCCTGAATTCAAAATTCCTGAGGTCGGTCGTTGATTGGGTTTGTGGCAACCCTTGATGCACCAATTCTTTCCTATCGACTGTGCCAAAAAGTGTGGATGGTCCAACACAAGCCTTCACCACTATAAACAAATCCCTGTGTGGGTGATCATTGTGTGTGTGAACCCTCATGCGTCGAAAATCGACGAGAGTGTCCATAATTGTACATGTATGCAGATGAGCTCGATTGGGTACATGTATGCATGCTTACCTATTTTAATGTTATCAATGTAATCTCACCGAAAATACGAAAATCATCAATAAAAATAACAATAAGAAACGCCTACAAATTCTTGAGGCAATATGTATAAAAATTTAAAAAAAACTAATATTAATAAAATAGCATTCAACATCGGTCATAATATATTAGCTATCTTTAATAACTAATAAACTAATCACACAACTCTCTAAAAATAATGGACTCTTCTAACTTAAAACCAAAATAGATAAAAGAACTACAACAGAACTAACATCAAGTCATATACCCCCCCCCCCGCCTGATGACGACTGAAGAAGCAGTCGAAAACGCTCGGGCAGATAGTATGAGAAGAATCCTATTCCCACTGGATCCCAATATTCGAAAAATCGTCAGAAGACTGGAAAAAACAAAAAATGTATTAATAATGGAGATTTGTTTCTGGTTTTTGTCTGTAACAAAAACGACATCACAGATTACGTCACACTACCTAAAACGTCATAAGGTAGAATTAATACACTCAAAATTTGAGCATGCAATGTTAGACAGTCCTCATTGGGTTTTTTTTAAACAAGTTTTAATAAATACATACCTGGTATTATCTATGTATATATAGTTTGTTTTATTTTAATATATATTTAAAGTTATCAGAACTAAGTTTCCATTTCAATTTTTTTATATTTTTAACTCCTTTAATAAATTTGTTTTACTTTTTACTCCTTTAATAATTTTGATAATAAAAAATAATAAATAAATTTTTAATAAATGATTTTACTTTACTTATGATACAACTTCTCTGATATTAAATTTTCAGCTCCCATCCCCTCAGTATAGTGTGTATATGAATGTATATACATGTGTATGTGTGTATGTTCTTTCTATAGCATCTATCTTTGTTTTTTGCTTTGATACAAATAGAAATATGTGGGTCCATTAATTTTTGTTGATTTGACGTATCTTAGATTCTGTTTAATAGGTTTTAGAGTAAATGTAATGGTTTCTTGTTTGTCTTTTTCACATAAATAATTATTGTATTTAGTTCTATTTCATTGATTTTTTTTTAAAGTGTGATAATTTTGTTTTATACGAATATATAAATAATACACGAATATACGAAAATAAAAGTAATACACCTACAATGTATCAGGAATATTTATCATGTTAAGATACAATCTTTCGGGATGGATTTTTCTTTAGAAATGAGGCATGATGGGATAGCATTGATGGTTATTTCAACAACGAATGTTTGTCACTTTTAGAAAAATAAAATTCTCTTGTATCTGATAAAAAATTTAAAAGCGAAACATGTCAAACAAAAAAAATGTTATTTTCAACAATTTAGTTTTCAGCAAGTTTTCCTACGTACAGTTTTTATAAAGAAAGTTTTCTTATTTGCATTTGTGGATATCCCTTATATATATATATATATATATATATATATATATATATATATATATAATATATATATATATATATATATTGGTATTTTTTCCAAGATGAAATAAACGAAAATAAAGTGCTCAATTACAAATGTAAGAGCTTTATTTATTAAATATAACTGTTTATGCAAAGGTTCTAGTGAGCATCTACCTGAGGTTTCAGGCTTTGCCTTCGTCAGGATACCGTTTAATCCCTCTGATGTGTCTGCAAGTTTATATTTTACGGTTATATATTTGTGAATAAAAGCAATTTTACGGTTAAATTTAAAGACGCTGATAAATTCAAAATTAAGGCTTATATGCATGTATATATATATATAAGTATCAAACTACTCCCTTCCTGTTCGGTGGGAGTAACACTATACTCCACTCCCACCGAACAGGAAGGGAGTAGTTGGATACTTATGTATATATATATAATAAGATATTTTTTTGAAGGCAAAATAATGCAAATTTATGTTGAAAAACACATTTATTTAATTTTTTTTCCTTTTCTTTTTTCCTTTTTTATTTTTTTTTTTTTACTCTTAGAGTAAAAAAAAGGGAAAAAAATTAAATAAATATGTTTTTCAACATAAATTTGCATTATTTTGCCTTCAAAAAATATCTTATTACATTTTTGATTAATGCTTCAAACACACTATGAAAATTTAAAATTATATATATATATATATATATATATATATATATATATATATATATATATATGCATGTACAAATGCATATACATATGATTAATCAATGCCTGAAGAAGATATCAAAAGATCTGAAACACGTGTCGCAAATTTAAAATAATTTTTTTTTTAAATTTCTAAAAAATAATCCATTTTGCGAACCTTCTTTTTATAATATATATATATATATATATATATATATATATATATATATATAATATATATATATATATATATATGGAGTGAGGGATTTGAATAAATCCGACAAAATGTGGTTGAGAATAGAGGAAGGTGTGTATATAATTCCGACTATCAAATTCCTCTGATACAAATCAACACATTTGACCCACACTCCAAATATCAAATTTATCTTCTAATTCAACCGACTGACCCCATAGAAAAATAAAAGTCCCTACACATAAACCCCACCCGACTTTTCCTCACACTTCACCCATTTACATTTTCACTGCAAAGCAGAATGTACAAGTATTTATATCAATGAAGTTCTAAGTAAGCTTCATCCAAAATGAGGCGAAATATAAATTGAATTTATGCGGTCTGCGTTCATATCCACACTTTCCTATATATATATATATATATATATATATATATATATGTGTGTGTGTGTGTGTGTGTGTGTGTGTATGTGTATTTGGACATAATTTTTTCATTGATGCATGTTGAATTAAACAAAAGACACATCTCCTGTTTAACAATTTTAAGTTTTATGGCCAACTTTTTAATATTTGAATGGAATTCGTGGATAAGTCCACCAAAGTTCATGTCCCGAGTACTTTCGGCACTTCGAAGTGCGATCATCAGGGGTGATGTGTTCCAGTTTTTCAGATTATATTAATGGATTTGGAGGCTGGAATGGATGTGGACTAATCCACGAATTCCATCCAACTATTAAAAAGTTGGTCAGAAAACTTGAAAAAATCACATATAAAATTGTCAAACAGGAGATGTGTCTTTTGTTTAATTCAACATGCATAAATTTTTATTACCTGAAGAAATAAAATAATTATTATAAAATTATAAATCTTTTATTGTGGTTCTTTCCAAGGGAGATTAATTAAACAGATAAATTTATTTTGTATAATTCACTTAGATAATATGAATATCTTTATAAAGATATATATATATATATATATATATATATATATATATATATATAATATTATATATATTAAGTGATTGCGTATAAACAAAAAAAAAACCAACAACACAGAACACAAAGCAGAGTGTCAATATGCAGCTGTTCGTCTGTCATGGTTCGATTTATTCCGATATCTCGGGTGAACCTTCATCCTTTATCATAATAATACGAATATCTTTACCAAATTTAGTACGATTTTCTTTTGTTGCTATTGTCCTTTTCTTGTTTATTGTTTTGTCGCACTGCCCGTCGGTTACTGCCGTTCGTTTCCCATCATTTGGTCCGTTGCGCGACTCAACGGATGCTGTTGTTCGTTTCGCGTCACTTGTTCAGTTGCACTGACCGTCGGTTACAAATGTTTGTTTCCCGTAACTTGGTCCACTGCGCTGTCCGTCAGTTGCTGTTGTTAATTTACCGTCATTTGTTCTGTTGCATTGCCCATCAGTTTCTGTTGTTTGTTTCTCATTTCTTGGTCAGCTGCGCTGCCTGTCGGTTCCTGTTGTTCGTTTTCCCGTCACTTAGTTCCTCGGTTGCTGTTTTTCGTTCCCGTTTATTTTATGCACTGTGCAACAAAATGATTACTGTTATTTGTTTCTCGTAATTTGTTTCGCTGCGCTGCCCGTCGGTTGCTGTTGTTCGTTTACTGTTACTTGGTCCGTTGGTTTGCTCATCGTATACTGTTATTCCTTTTTCGTTACTTGGTCTACTGTGCTGCCCATCGTTATGGCCTGTGCGAGGGGGAGGAGTGTGGCGAGTGACCACGGAAATTGAAGTCGTCACCTCTTCGTTGCTGAAATGCTAGTGAAATTCCGCACGGGCAGTGCAGAGTAAAGTCTCGTCGTCAGGATTGACGGTGCTGATGAATGTCGAACGTGCAATTCAGAGTGAGGAGCCCGGATGAAACACAGCAATGGGATATTTAGGGACCTGCCCTCCGAGATCAGGGAGAAAGTCTGCAGTAGCATTTTGGCTGTCGAAACGAGTGGTAGAGGATATATTTGGATAGTGCTAGTGAGAATAGTAGAACTGCTGGGAGGGCAACGCAAGTACGACGACTACGACTGTCTGATAATCTGAAGGTCCCTGGTTCATTCCCGGGTTTCGGCACCACTGATAACCTGAAGGAAGCAGTTTCCTAAAGTTACTGACCGTTGGTTGCTGTTGTTCGTTTACCGTTACTTGGTCCGTTGCTTTGCCCATCGTATACTGTTATTCCTTTTTCGTTACTTGGTACACTTCGCTGCCTTCCCGTTGCTGTTGTTCCTTTACCGTCACTTGGTCAGTTCCTTTGTCCATCGTATACTGCTATTCATTTTATTCGTTACTTGGTCCGCTGCGCTGCCCATCGGTTGCTGTTCTTCATTTAACGTTATTTGGTCCGTTGCTTTGTCCATCGTATACTATTTGTAATATGAATGTTCTCTGGGTGGCACAGTTAAGTCCGACGACAATGCTGCACTCTTCTCACCAATACTATCACAAGGTCTTGTCTCTCGTCCACTCGTCACCACGGCCAAAATGCTACTGCAAGCTTTCTGCCGGTTTCTCTGAGCTGGTCAAATATATACACAATTACAGCGTTCATCCGGGCTCCCTTCTCTGACCAGCACGTGCGACACTAATCAGCACGCGTCAATCCTTCACATCCTGGCCACTCTGGATAGTCTAGTCATTCCCATGCGTCGGGCCACGACTCATGATCAGGAGAATGCGAGTTCAATCTCCCCACTCGCCTCTGATCTTCGTTCTGCATGCCAAACACAGTCGTGCACGCTTCGAACTACTACGTTCGTGGTTTCTCTCGCCACACTCCCCCCTGATCTCATCATCACATATACTACATATATACTATTATTTCTTTTTTCGTTACTTGGTCCGCTGCACTGCCCATCGGTTGCTCTCATTCGCTTCCCGGTTTAATAGAAAAATGTCATTGAAATGCTGAATTAACGTCCAAACAATTTATTGGTAAAAAAACGGCGCCAAGACGTCCCATTCCGTATATAACTTGGTGACATTATCGCAGAATAATGTTGATTTTCTTTTGAAGGGAACTATACAAACAACATTCAAGATGGAACATTTCAGTTTTCGATCGTTGCCACTGAACCCTGAGTTGTTCCTTGTGGAAATAAAGATTCAGTAGTCAAGTGCTTTTTTGCAGACACCTTTATTGATTCGAATTTCCTTGTGGCGCGCTTCATTTCCGCTCTTGGATAAAAAAAATAAACATAAAGAAGTTAGAATTAACAGTAAGCAGGCAAATAGACAGTCAAGAAAGACAACTGTTAGATAACAACAACAAAAAAATCCTTGATATTTATTTTTAAGAACTATACTTATATACATATATATATATATATATATATATATATATATATATATATATACACACACATATATATATATATATACACACACACACACATATATATATATATATATATAATATATATATATATATATATATGTTGATTGGGTATAAACTTTGTTCTTGTGAACGTTGTTTTCTGCTATTATGAAGCATGGGAATGAACAAGTGAACAAAAAAAAACAAAAAAAAGCAGAACAAAAAGAAAACAGAAACTTTCAATGTGCTGCTGTTATTCTGTCCCTGGTTCGATTTATCTTGATATTTCGGGTAAACCGTCACCCTTTATCAAGGTATGATGACTGTGCGTGGAAAAGTGAAATCCAGCAAATGTGAGAAAATTTTATATATATATATATATATATATATATATATATATGGAGATTTTAAATCTTGGAATAATAACAATAATTAATAAAACAATGTCTTTGGCTTAAAATGACACAAGGATTCGTATGACATAACAACCAACCAACCAACCAACCAACCAACCATCCACCCAACTCAAGAATCCATTGGTTCTTCATCGATTAAAAATGGTCAATTAGTGGGTTTTCAAACAAACGAACACATGGATCATTCAAATCGTTGAATAAATTATCAATAATGAATAAACGAAATGGTTTCTCGCATATGATAATCTAAGGATTCGTATGCTGTAAAATCCAACCAACCAACGAATCCATTGGTTTTTCCATTATCAAAAAGCCCAATTAATCTGTTGTCAAACAAATAACAACGTGGATCATTCAAATCGTTGAATAATAACAATAATAAATAAAACAAAAAGATATTTGATATAAAATAACCCCAATAATTGCTATGCCGTAAATCCAACCAACCAACCAACCAACCAACCACTAGTCCCTTGGTTAAAAATTGGCGAGTTGTGATGCAAATGACAACATGGAGATTTTAAATCTTAGAATAATAACAATAATGAATAAAACATAATGTCTTTGGTTTAAAATAACACAAAGATTCGTATTACGTAAAACCAACCAACCAACCAACCAACCAACCAACTAATCCATTGGATTTTCCTCGATTAAAAATGGTCAATTAGTGTATTTTCATGACAACGTGGATCATTCAAATCGTTGAATAATAACAATAATAAATAAAACAAAAAGATCTTTGATATCAAATAACCATAATCATTGCTATGACGCAAAATCCAACCAACCAACGAATCCTTTGGGTTTTCCTTGATTAAAAAAAAGCTCAAATAGCGTGTTTTCAAACAAACGACAGTATAGATTATTCAAATCGTTGAATAATAACAATAATGAATAAGACAAGAATGTCTTTTACATATAATCTAAGGATATGTATGCTGTAAAAACCGATACAAGCGGCAACAAGGCTAATTAAAATCCTTGAATCATAATAATAATGAATAAAAGAAAAACATATTTGATATAAAATATGCAAGGAATTCAGATGCCGTAAAATCAAATCAACCATCCAACCAATGTTTTCTCGTCAGTTAAAAGAGTCCAATTGGCTTTGTATATACTAAGGGCAACATTTAATAATAACAAGAATGCATAAAGACAAAACGTCTTAGACGTGAAATAGCCCAGGACTTCATATGCCGTAAAATCAACCAACCAACCAACCAACCAACCAGCCAGCCAGCCAGCCAGCCTACCGACGAATTCCTTGGGTTTGAGTTTGAGTTTATTTTGGATTTTAGACTTTAAAGTAGTGGTTCTATGGAGATAATTGGTTATGTTCTGTTATATTTTGTTGAAAAGGTTGCGTTTTTTTATAAAATTTAAAATGTTTTCAGGGTTTGTATTCTTAAAGATGTTTTTCAGGTTTCTTGCTTGATAGTAATTTGCGCGGATATGTTTAAGTCTGTTACAATTTAGAAGGATATGCTTGGTTGTAAGTTGTACTTTGCATGTTGGGCACACTGGGGCACCCTCCCCTTTTAACAGGTACGAATGGGTAATGTGGGTGTGCCCAAGACGCAATCTGGCGAGTATTACTTCTTCTCTTCTAATACTTCTGTGGCCTGTCGGCCACTCTCCAATAACTATTTGTATTTCGTGAATGTCTTGAATTCCTTGGTTTCTCATCGAATCAAAAAGTCCAATTAGCGTGTTGTTATACAAATGGTAGCACGAATAATTCAAATCGTCGTATACTAAAAAGAATGAATAAAACAAAAATATATTTCGCATAAAATAACCCCGCGGATTGATATACCGCAAAACCCAACCAACCAACCAGTCAACTGACGAATCCCATGGTTTTATCATCTATTAAGACAGTAGAATCGGTGTGTTGACATACAAATGATAACGAGGATAATTCAAATCGTCGAATAATAACGAAAAATCGAGAGACACATTGTTATTGATTTTTATTTTTGGATTTTTCTCACAGGAAGCCGCACAGGAATCAACACATCAAAATGCAGAAATGAAAACAGCAAAAATGCCATTGGCCAAATATGGTTGGGAACTCTTGCGTGTTTGAAGTCGAGATTCGTACAAAAGAAATGCACTAGACGCTAATGGAGAGAATGAATGAGTGAGTACTTTCCAAAATGTCACCTGTCAGCCACAATGACGTTATTGTTTGAGCGGCAAGACGCTCAGTATTTCAGATCTCATCTTGCTATTGTCAGCCTCCCTTAAGATCGGCGTCAATTGTGAGAAAGATGAAGACATTTCTATTTAATATATACAAGGGCGCCGTGAATAGAAACATAAGTTTAATACAAATGAGATGAGGCATAGTTATAAAACGATAACGTAATATATTTTCCTAAATGCGTACACTGCCCTGTCGGCTGGGGCGTTAGAATGCACCGACTGCACCTCTGCAGTGGGGTAAGACCCCCCCCCCAATTTGGCCAGCTGTTGGCCGTGAGTGGCGACCCCTGATGCTTAAGGATATTTTTTCTAAATGCGTATATGAGGGTGGTCATCAATTAAATGATCCACAATACATTATAATCTAAGTACACTAGCAGGATCTGTGTACATCCCACAGAATGTTAATTCAATTATTACATTGATATGTGTATCTAAGAGCTATTGCCAAATAGTTCAATATGTAAAATATATATAATCTTGATTTAACTTTCTCACTCATTTTTAACCCCTTTTTCTATCTTTTCCTCCTCTGAAGAGGGGTAAGACCTGCCCCCTGTGGGACTACCTGTTGATTGTGGGTGGCGCCCCGTGACGCTTAAAGACGGAATACTGGTGGATGAGCTGTACATGACATGCAACACTCCACTTAGACCCTTACTTGGGCTAGACGGGCGGTCGGAGAGGCCCCGTCGATCAATCGACTTGTCATGTCAAGCACTTGCCTCTATATGCCCCAACTATATTGCCCTTATGGAAAGCCCCAACCCCTTTTTATCATATGGGTGCTATAAAGCGGTGGCTGAGGGTTTACATGTCCTGGGAATGACGTTGAATATCTGATGGTGAGATTTCAGTTTTGGAGGTTTGGGGAATGTGGAGCTCTCCGTCCTCACCTTTGCTCCCTGGTCCACTCTGACCCGGAGTGGTGGTACCTGTTAGGTTGATATACCATAAAACAAAACAACAAAACAACCACATAAATGCATCATCAATTCAATAATCCACAATATATTATAAACTAACTACACAAGCAGGACCTGTGTATATCCCACGGTATGATAATGTAATTATCATATTGACATGTTTGATTAAGAGCTATTGCCAAATAGTTCAATATGTAAAATATATGATAATCTTGATTTAACTCTCTCACTCTTTTTAACCCCCGCTTTCTATATTATCCTCTTCTCTTTCTTTCTATCCTTCTTTCTATCTTTCTTTCTATCTTTCTCTTTTCTTTCATTTTTTCTTATATTCTTTCTTGGACGATTTGGACGGTCTCATTTGAAGACCATTTGGAAGGGTTCAAATTAGATGAAAAAAAAGTAGAAATAAGAGTTTAGCGATCAAACGACACCAGGTAATTCATATTTATAGTTTTGCATTTCATCTTGGACGATCTCATTTTAACCAGAGGGGTGGGAAAAGATGATAACAGACAGGAGATTTAGGAACAAGAGTATTAATATATAGATAGGTATCATATAAAATCTGTTACTTTATATTATATATACTATCAAAATAAAAAACGCCCTCTGGGCGACATTAAATAAATATTGCCTGAGGGGATTGGATTTGAAAATTTAATATCAGAGAGTTTGTATCATAAGTAAAGTAAAATCATCAAATTTATTAAAGGAGTAAAAAATTTAAAAAATTGAAATGGAAACTTAGTTCTGAAAACTTTAAATATGTATTTAAAAATATATATATATAGATAGATAATACCAGGAATGTATTTATTAAAACTTGTTTAAAAACCAATGAGGACTGTCTAACATTGCATGCTCAAATTTTGAGTGTATTCTATTTATGACGATTTTAGGCAGTGTGACGTAAGCAGTGACGTCATTTTTGTTACAGACAAAAACCGGAAGCGAATCTCCATTATTAATATATTATTTATATCATACAATATTATATTATATATATGTATAGTTTGATAAAATATATATTTCATATATATATATATATATATATATATATACATATACATATATATATATATATATATATATACATACATATACATACATATACATATATATATATACATATATATATATATATACATATATATATATATATATATATATATACATATACATATATATATATATATATATATATACATACATATACATATATATATATATATATATACATATACATATACATATATATATATATATATATACATATACATATACATATATATATATATATATATACATATATATACATACATACATATATACATACATATACATATATACCTGCATCAGCTTGGTTAAACCACACATGGAAAGACCCTAACTACGAAAAAAACTATATATATATATATAGATATATAGATAGATAGATAGATACATACATACATACATACATACGTATATACATAGAGAGATAGATAGATAGATTTCAACTATTATATTATATATAGGATATATTTTGTATATTACATTACATATGCAATATGTACAAAATATAGGGATTTGCTGATTTTCTATCTAAATATCTAACTATATGAATACCACTTTAAGGAAATGCGCCATTAGATCTCAAGTCTAGAAGAACCAACAGACAATGTTGGCGAAACACGTACCGCACAGGAACTGAGCGGCTCACTATTGAACTCAATAGGGCTGAGAACAATGACGTTTCGTCATCATGCACCATAGAATGCAAAAGGAAATTTATATGGCAATGTGTGTGACCGCAACTTCAATTCTAGAATTAGACTAAATAGACATTTTTAAAAATCCATCGAAATAATCAACGACATGGGGTGAGATCATCATCGTCCGTGACGGACTGTTAAAGGGAGGATGAGGATCTAAATATATAAGAGTAGCTATTATGACCAGGTCATATTGAATGCATTGGTACGCGCTTGATAACCAAAGTTTAACAGCAATGAACATGTCAAATATTTAATTGTGTCACCACGTGAGCGACAACAGATACTGTAAGCAATCTAATGTTTATCAAAATGCTTCGGCATTATTGATATACCCTAAAACAAAACAAAAAAAAAATCAACCCTCTAAGACTAGCTGTATGTTCTCGGCCTGTGTACGGGTTAAATTGTATCTGGCCTAATTTAAATGGAGACTTTAAATCTTATATTGTTCACCTTTCGATAGCAGTACCTATCGTTCATTTTGAATATCTTACTCATTATATTCCTTCCCAATCTAAACTCTTATTCTATTTTTAACTCCTTTACTATAATATAGTTGTACTTTACCGTACATGAAACCATTACAAGTACTACCACTCTGCGCAAGACTTGACCTGGGATAAGAGGGATAAAAGGATACTTCACATTCAGCAGGTCTCCATAACGGGAGCCTCACCATCAGATGTAGTTTCGGCTCATACCCGAGCTAACACATTTTGTGTCAGTTCTGCTCTATGGCTGAACCTAACGAGGCGCCTTGAGAACAAGCTAGATGGGAGCTGCACATGGAATTACCCTCAGGCTTTTGGTTATTTGGTGCATATTTGTTGCTAGTTTCTTTTCTTAATCACGATTATCTGTTGGACATCAAGCTGAAACGGAATTAAGGAAAAGAAAAGAGACAAAAGATACTTTTAGGGTTCAGACTTTATTTCTAGGTTCATATCTATTTTGTGGAAAGAAAATATCTTCCTGCGCCAGTCTTAGCATCTGTTCCTAGTCAAGGTCTGCATTTGACTGACCGAGGGGTCTTCTTGGCAATAGGAAGGTGCTGTTTTCTGCGCATGCCTAGAGGATGCTTCCTGTCTGAGGGCTCCTGGGAAATTCTTATTTTAAATTTTTATATTTTATTTTAATTTTATTTTAATCCCCACAAATATGAACGTAGAATGAACATGTTTCTTTAACCTCTAGGCATAGAATAACCCAAGACAGACTGACATGCCATTAAAATCAATCAATTGATGCTGTGATCTTGAACAAGTTGTGGAAACAACACCCTACAAGGAAGCACCTGTACGACTATTTGATCCCTATCACATAAACCATGCACGTGAGACAAACAAGACATGCTGGACACTGCTGGAGAAGCAAGAACGAACTCATAAGCGGCATTCTCCTGTGGCAACCACCACATGGACATGCTAATGTGGACCGCCCAGCAAGGGCTTACATTGACTAGCACTGCGCGGATACTGAACGCTGTACAGTTGACCTCCCAGGAACAATGAATGATAGAGAAGTTTGGTGAGAGATTGTCACGGATCTGTGCTAATTGCGCGACATGGCGATGATGATAGTCAGCATATTCTAAGCCTCGCAGAAAGTATAACCCGTCGGTCGCTACTGAGCTAAAGGGTTCACGGAATTTCCGAAATTGGCCGTCAAGATCGGATTTTCTGTATCAACCATGGATTGCAGGGTCTCTGTATTTGCCGAAAGTCTAGCCGAATGCCCACGTTGTGTTTAAATCTCAAACGACTAGAAATCTGCTATAGAAACTGATTTCCAAGGTTAACGGCGGCCTAGTGGTCACATAAAAAAGACAACGACTCTTTTTCTTCTTCAAACTCAACAACATTTATATTCAAATAACAAAATACAAAATCAATTCTTACTCAAAGCTGCGGGAGTGATGGACCTCAAATTAATAACTTCTGGTCTTCTGCAAGGTATTGTGCAAAACAGTTCGTAAAGTTGACTAAGTTTTTCAATGGTCTAAGCTGAAGTCAGTTTCTGTCGGCTCTCAGTATTTGCGTTAATCTTTTTTACTAGCCCAGTCAGCTAATCAAGCCCGCCCTGGCTTCACCTAGCTTCTCAGCTGTATCTCAGCAATCACAGCTTCATCTGATTCAACCAGAGAGAGATATCAGTTAAATAGCTTCCCGACCCGGAAATTCGTATATCCGGCCGGCATAAGGATATCAGTGACCCTCTCTAGACCTCCTACTCTGGAAAAGCATTACCCTCTTTTAGTTCTAACCAGCCAATCGAATTCACTTCCGCTCATCCATCCAAGTGCTATCTCGTCCGGTTACTTTAAGTGGATTTTAAACAAAGAGTTCACCGGAAAAACATTCGCTTGATTTTATCTAAGAAAAAATCTTTTCATTCTTTTCATTAACTCTGAAAGATCAGCCAGTCAAGCTATCAGACGCTTTTAGCGCTTCTAAACAAAAGGACAGGTCCCCATTTTAACCGTTGGACTGATTCTTATCTACCTTCGCTATTTATCTTTTCTTAGCGGAAAAAAGTCCTTTATTCTAGCATTGAACTAAATATGCTGATTTCTATCTACGCCCAGTCTTTACCTTTTCAGTGGAAAAATCATTTTTATTCTTTTTTTTTTATCTATAAATTCTGATCGCCGAAAAAAAAAAAATTATTTCCAGTATCTTAATTCCGGTCTGCTCCAAGCCATGACCGGGTCACAACAGGGCGCGTTTTTTTAAGTAAAAGTAGATTGTCTTGAGAGATTAGATGATTAGTCATGTAATATCTCAAGGCAATCGAGGGCGTTAATTGACAGCCCCCCCCCTCTATGCTGGGTAAGTAATGTTCAATAGTTGGCCTCATAGCTGTAGTAAGGAACAATTCCTTATCTGAGTTATCGAACGTCCAAGATTGATTGTCGATAAAACGCTAAATGTATCCAACTGTTTTTCTTTTAACCCATAGCTGCGGGGACGTAGTGGATTCAAGGATTTTTCAAGAACAATAATTCTAAGTGGATGTCAGCTGTCTCAGAAATAGTTGGACAGTTTGTCGATTTTTATCTTAACCGTTAAACCCTTCCACGCACATCAGTATAAATAATGCACACAACGGGGAAGATTCCGTTTTTATTATTTGCTAATGTATTTGACTCGGTTCACCGAGGGCATTTACACATGATTAAAACCTACATTGCAAGAGAGTGGCGTAATGGTTATCATCATAGAAAATTGGACAACCTGTTCAAATTCTGGACGAGGCTGTTTGCAGTTCACATAGCGCTAATGTCCAAGTGAAAGGTATGAATCAACTATACTCGCTCCAGCTATGAGTAAATGAATATCTATATGGATTGAAAACGATCTGAAACAGACTGCTTTAAACCAGAATGATAAATACAATATATATATATATATATATATATATATATATATATATATATGGGTGGGAGGTGTAATATGATGAAAAATTGAAAAAAACACAAGTTCATAAACGAGTAATGTTTATTTCGCCTACGTTGCAGTGTTTCGATCTGTTTCAATTGATCTTAATCAGAGCATTTGTGAGTTTGAGGAAAAATAAATGTATCACTTTTGGACTTTTTGAATCAATGAGAAAGCCAAGGAATTCGTCGGTTGGCTGGTTGGTTGGTTGGTTGGTTGGTTGGTTTGTTCAGCCAAAAACCCTCTAAATTCAAACTTGTTAAAATCCTCGGACTCGGGGAACTTCTCATCAAACTCGGGAACCTTCTTATCGAACTCAGAAACCTATATGCCGTAATCAGGAGCCTTTACTGAACTTCGAACCGAATCCCTTATTCAATCCACGGGGTTTTATCCAACACAATAGCTTTGTAAATCGTCTATTTTTCGGCAAGAAATTCGTCGTTGGTTTCTTTTTAGCATTTCGGTGTTTCCATACATTTAATCCATCTCAAATAAAGGAGCTTATTTTAACCATCTTCTTATAATTAGACTTAGTGTCACTCTTATACTTAATCGTTTTTTATTTCTTTTTTTACGTTCGTCTTTCCCCTACAAATGCAATGTAATTTGTACCTCGAAAATAAAACAAACATGGACGTCTATAAAATAGGTCTGGATTATTCTTCATGCCATGCAGAAGAATGGAAAAAAGCTTGACCAGCGACAAGCATACACAACGATGACAGACATGACGACAGAACATACGAATGAAATGCTAAGCGAATGGTGATCATTCCTAGAAGATATCTGAGGTTTATCCCCCCCCAAAAAAAACAGCTTCTCGGATTGCTTAGTTCTTTGCAGAAATTTCGATGTTGGTTAATTTTTAGCATTCAGGTGATTCCATACTTAATCCATCTCAAATAAAGGAGCTCATTTTAACCGGCTTTTTATAATTACACCTACTGTCACTCTTATATTTAATCTTTTTTTTTTGTCTGTCTTTAATTTCAAATGCAGTTTTCATTTGTATCTCGTAAATAAAATTAACATCGGCCCAAATAAAAATGAGACTGAGTTATTGTTCATCCCAAATACAAAAGAACGGAAAATAGTTTAACTGGTGAAAAACACACACAACGGTGACAGAGACGACGACAGAATACACGAGTGAGATGCTAAGCGAAGTGTAATTATTCCGAGAAGATAGCTGAGGTTTATCCAACAAAAAAGCTTTGTGGATCGCGTACTTCTTTTGCACAAATTTCACTGTTGGTTTCTTTTTAGCATTTCTGTGTTTCCATACATTTAATCCATCTCAAATAAAGGAGCTTATTTTAACCGTCTTCTGATAATTAGACTTACTGTCACTCTTATATTTAATCGTTTTTTTTTATTATTTCTTCTTTTTACGTTCGTCTCTCCTTACAAATGCAGTTTTAATTTGTATTGCTCAACATCTGGACAGTTTGTTTTTCTTGTCACTCATGGAGTCTCGCCTCTTGGCGTCAATTAAGTTGAATGGAAACCTGGAATTAATTGGAATTTTTTATCCTCATTTTATTGCGCAAACCTTTTTCCGAATCTATTATGAGTGGTAGATGTGGCCAATTAAACAGACTTGGGGATGACAGACTGCCAAAGGAGAATTGTACTCTCAAACTGAGAGAAAAATCAAGTGGAATCGGTAGACCAAAGCTCAGGTACAAAGACAACATCCAGAAATTCCTTGAGAACTTTAGCATCCTCATAGGCAGTTGGCAAGATGCAACCTGAGACCGAACATATTAGAGGAAACGGATTCGCGTGGTGACATCGACGGATACGATGGACAGCGAATAATAATAATAATAATAATAATAATAATAATAATATATATATATATATATATATATATATATATATATATATATCTCTCGCAATTCAGTAATAATGCATCTTCGAGACCAACGTTTTACCTTCCCCTTCAACCCAGGCGATGCCGAGTAGTCGCTTCTAGTTTATACATAAAGAGATATTCATCGGTGTATGAATCACTTTGTGTATTAAACCCATTTATTTTCACTTTACTGAAAATAAGCATTCAAGCAGCCTTGAATAAGTCCATTTCAAACAAAAGAAATAAAGTTTTTTTCATAGCATATAACAGAAGGAGAAAAAAAAATCCGGTGAGGTCAATTAACATATATATATATATATATATATATATATATATATATATATATATATATATATATATATATATATATATATATGAATATATACATATATATATATATATATATATATATATGAATATATACACATTATATATATATATATATATATATATATATATATATATCATGATAACAAAAATGGAAACAAATGCCTACTAAAAAGATTCACTTCTTTTGCGGTTCTAAATTGATAAGCTTCTCTCAGACCCTGTTCCTGAACGACATTCATCAGAGCAGAATTTCCGATTCGCCCTGTCAATTTCACTGTTCTCTTCCGGCTGACAGGTCACTCCAGAGCGCATGCGTCAAAGAAGGGATAATGGAACTTGTGTTTTTTTCCATATGACTGAATTTGATTCTCCAGCATCAACGTTCAATCTTAGGCTTTCATCAATATAAGACATCTATCTTACAAGTATAAATAAATGACAGACTGTCTAGAAAAAGTCATCGCATTGATATCTACATATGGCTCGATTTATCAGCCGGCTCCTGTTGTAGAGCAATTGCAAGAAAACTGGTCATAAAACATCTTGTAATAAAAATCCATTAACTTTAAAAAAAAAATGTTTACATCAGGTGACCCTACTGCCTTAACCGGTAATGTAACAAATAGTATAACTATGTAAGTAAAAGTAAAGTCGACGGGGCGGCCTAAAGTCGGTATATATGTATACGAATACACAAATACCATATATATATATATATATATATATATATATATATACATATATATATATGGGAGTAAATATGGAAAATAAATCCGACAGTACACAGAAAATTTGAAAAAACAAGTGTTCCGAAAATGGGATGAATTTAATTATCGATGTTTAAACATTCGGTTTCATTAAACCTTCGTCAGGATGTTTTCTTGGGGTGAAGAAAATGATGGATGTTTTTATATGTGACAGGAGATGAACTCTTTTTAGTTTATGTAACTGTATTTGATCAGCGTTATTTTTGAAAGGCAAGTCGCGATCACGCATGCGAGATGTCATGACGCGTGATGCAACTCGAAGAAATGCAAAAGACGAGAAAAAGTATTAATGGACTGATTATTTTTAAGAGAACAAAGGGAACAAGTGGGAATGATGACTAAATAAATAATTAAATGAAGCGTGGTATTTAGTAATTATTTAACACTATTTTAGCTAGAAACGGAGATATATTAAAGAATCCATGTCGATTATTAAGGGAACAAAGTGGGAATGATAACTGAATAAATAATTAAATGAAGCCTGGTATTTTGTATTTTTTAACACTATTTAAGCTAAAAACGGAGATATATTAAAGATACCATGTCGATTATTAAGGGTGGGCAAAAGCGAAATTGTCACATATAAAAACATCCATCATTTTCTTCACCCCAAGATACATCCTGACGAAGGTTCAATGAAACCGAAATGTTTAAACATCCATTTCGTAACACTTGTTTTTCAAATTTTTCTTTAATTACTAGCAATATATGCACCCTCCGGGTGCAAGTATTTAAGTTAAATGTAATAAAATATTAGATAAATCAGAAAGGCTAAGGAAAACTAATTAAGAATCAAATAAAAAGATTTTGTTAATCGGAAAAATAGAACACTAAACTTTACTCTTTCATCACTTTTTTTTTCAATAAATTTCCTAATTTAACTATTTTTAGTTAGAATAGGAAGTAAAGAAAAAAAACACTTATTTCTTCAATGAATTCATTTTTTTTTTTACTCATATTCATTAGATAAAACCAAAACAATTAGAAATCAATAAATACCAAGCACATTTATTAAAATCAGTTTTTTTAATATCAATATGCAAATTAGCTTTACGTTTACACTGACAATGGCTTTGTTGTATATATAAATACAATTGCATGTTATTAGTATGTTGGTAAGCCAAACAAAATAAAAAAAGTCTTAAATTAAATTGAAGTTTAAAAAGAAATAGAATCATGGAGAATGTGACGTAAATAAAAGGGAATTGTGAATTGAGTAGTAATTTTATTACAGACAGAAAAAACACAAAATTATAATAATATATATTAATATATATATATATATGACTATTCTTTCCTGCTTAAAAACAGTGTATTTATTTTTTAAAAACTTTGTCATATATATATATATATATATATATATATATATTCATTTGAATATATTATAGAGAGACCTGACATTTACCCATATCGAGGAGTTGTTCAAGCTCTATTGGTTTAGTATTACAAATAGAAAGACATGCTATACCTGCACAGCAATTACATATTCGAAAACCGACTATTATCTGATCCGATGCCGACAGTTTTAGGGAAGCAGCTCGCTACCAGTGGCTCCAAAAATTCCATTTCCCTATTTCTGAGATAAACTCCATTGTTTTCCGAAAGGCCGATCATGCCATCTCGAAAGAAAATCTTTCGTATCAGCACCATCAAACACGGGGGGCATGCCATCATGGGGGGCATGCAAACATGGGGGGCATGCAAATATGCCGTCAATGTTATCTTGATTATTATGTTTAGGCATGACTGACCCGTCTTTAAACGGGGTTGAAAGGGGAAACAACAAAACACGGATGGAGGAGTGAGCCAGCGAGCGAGCGAAAGACAGAGAAACAGACAGACAGACAGATGACATACATAGAGAGAGAGAGAGAGAGAGAGAGAGAGAGAGAGAGAGAGAGGGGTGGGGGTGGGGGTAGAAAAGGGATATTTTCGCTTTTCATCCTTTTCTTCCTATTATGTCAGAAACTTGGAACGTCTCCAATCTTGTCTAACCCCCGACCCCCCACCCCTGTCCCCACACCTGTCCAACCTACTACCCATTATTATCTGAGCTTTATTTGTGCTTCGACTCGGGGCTTTCAACCCCCAAAAGATCGCTCGCCTCGCCCGCTTCAAACCCTAACCAGACACTCAATAAACGGACCTGTCAGTACCCACCAAAGAAAAAGGCTGCCATGTAGTATTCTCTTTCATTCACCATTTCAACTTCTGCTATCTCTTCCATAATTTATACATGGGTCGTCAGTACTGCGCCAAAACTTCTTCCGTAATCCACCCATTTCAAAAATCGATTATTTGTTGAGGGCACCCGTCTACAATACAGGTCATTTCGCGTTTGCAAAACCAGCTCTTTTGGCTCGATTTTCCTCGAGCCGTTTCCTCTCATTTACAGTGTATATTTCTGCAAAGTACCCATAAATTTTCCCGACTCTGAATCGAAAACCAAATTAAATGAATTCATTACTTTCCTGTAGTAACAAAGGAAACGGCCTTTTCAGAACTGTGAAAGTTTAGTATTAAATGATAACAGTCCGCCCTGTCGGCTGGGGCTTTAAAATACACCGACTGCACCTCAATAAGGGCCGACCTGGGATGCTTAAGGGTGGAATCCTGGTGTATGCGCAGTCAATTACATGGTACACTCCTCCTTGGTTCTTACTTAAGCTAGACTGGCAGTCAGAGAGCACTTCCCCTCAGATCAATCGGATGGTCACGTCAAGCCCTAGCACCTATATGCTTGTCCCGACCCTATTGTTGTTATGGCAAGTCTCCACCCTTGTTCATTCCTATGGGTGCTAGAAGGCATTGACTGAGGATCTTTATGTCCTGAGTATGACGTTAAACTCTAACTGATGGTGATGTCCCAGTTCTGGTGTCTGGGAAATGTGGAGCACCCAATCTTTACCGTTCCTCCCAGGTCCACTCTGACACGGAGTGGTAGTACCTGTTAGGGTACCATCGATTGGTTAATAGTTCATTTGTTTCCAAAAAGACTGAGTTTTAAAAAAAAATTTTTCAAACTATCGCTACGAATGTTTCAAAATTTTGCCGGCACCAAGGTTGAAATGCCGTAAAACAAAAACAAACACAAACAAGATTTCGGGTTCGATACTGGTCACCACCAACTCAACGCATGAGTAGCACAAAAAGAGCCGTTATTATTTTTGCATACCACGCGTTCTTAACTTTAACGAAATTCTGTACAATAAATTCTCATGTATATAAAAAATAAAGTAAATTTCGGAGAATGGCTTATTGACGGTATCAGCCAAACAGCGAGGAAGACTATCTCCTTTACGCTAGCAATAGACCAGGGAGAGTTTTTTTTAGTTGTGGTGGAGTGTCACACATACCGTCATCTCTCCACTTTACCAGAGCGCTAATACACTTGGGAAAGGTATGAATGATACCATTCTCTTACCAGCTATGGATAATAGTAGGACAGACTGGATTATTTATCCTCGGTTAGGCAACCAGTCTATGATCGGTAAATATGTATATTGAAAGGGAAAAAAAAGGAAAGAAAATGCTTAATGGATGAAATAGATTTGATTTTACTAACACGTGTTTTGGCCAGTAGTTTATTCATGTACACATGTATTCTATTTACTTTTATTTTGAATACAAAATAATAATAATAATAATAATAATAATAATAATAATAATAATAATTAATAGAAAACTACAAAATAAGTATACAAAAAAATAACGCCCTTCGTCAAAGTAAACTGTTTGGTGTTTGAAATTAACGAAGGCCTTTATTCTTTGTATACTTAAAGATTTTGTAGTTTTTTATTATTTTATTTTATATTTAAAATAAAAATAAATAGAATACATGTATAGATAGACAAACCCTGGCCGAAACAAGTGTTAGTAAAATAAAATATATTTTATCCATTCAACATTTTCTCTCCTTTGTTTAATTTTCCTTTCAACATACCGTCGGATTCGCTTCCATTTTCAACTTAACTATGTTTATCTATACACCAAGCTTGATGATTTATTGTGTGAAAATGTTCATGACTTTGATATAACTACTCTGTACTTTATGCGTTTAAAATCAAAATATTTAGAATATAAATTCTCATTTTTTTGTGAGCACGAACCGATAAGAAGTTGAAAAAA
>CM042161.1:69805190-69807690 GCA_023376005.1 Doryteuthis pealeii | reverse complement strand
TTTTTTTTATCTAACTGAATCCTACATACATCGTTTACTGCTTGATAACTTAAAAAAATATTACTATCTTCTGTATTCTATGGTATGTATTTTCTTTGAGGGTTACTCGCAGCAAGTCAGAAATAACCATTAGAATATGCACTGCGATTGTGAATCTACTGACCTGAATTGCTCAAGAGAGTTTTAGTTGAAAACGAGTCATTCATAGATTCAGCGAAAGAGAAACGAAAAAAGAAAAACAACAAAAAAGCGCTAAGTTGAACATAAGTAATTTATCTCAACGTTGTTGCCTTTACAATATCACGAAAAGATAAGGAAAATGTATGTCATAGTAGCGAAAACAAAAATATGAAAAAAAAAAAAAAACTTGCAAAAGAAGACACGTTGCCTATTCTTTTGTTTTCTTTAGGTTCCATTGTGTGGAAACGTCTGATTAAATATTATGATTTTTATCTTATTCTCTATATATTTCCGTGTCGTGTCCCTTTCAGTTTTTTCGTTTGAGATAATGGTCTTCCATAGATTCCTTTATCTGTAAACTGTATCACATTTTACTCTGAACCGTAATCCTTTTGCCTTCTCAATCGTTTTTTTTTTTTTTTTTTTTTTTTTTTTTAGCGGGACATCATCTTTAGTTAGAAGTTCTGTGATAAAGAATTACCATTATACACTCTTGTGTGTCAAAATCAATGTTTTCATCTTTGTTTTGTTTTACGACACATCAACCTCGATACCCACTGAGTGCTCCGTAATTTACATTAGTCTTGTAAAAGTCCACTAAAAATGTGCTCCCATTATGATCAGCATGCTTATTTCCAGCCACCCTATCGGCTGGGGCGTTAGAATGCACCGACTGCACCACTACTGAAGGGTAAGACTCCCCCAATGGGGCCACCTGTTGGCCGTGGGTGGCGACCCGTGATGCTTAAGGATAAAGCCAGGGATGAATAGTTTATGACTTGCAATGCCCCACTTTGGCCCTATCTTGGGCTAGACGGGCGGTCGTAGAGTCCCCCTCCGATCAGTCGGCTGGTCACGTCAAGCCCTAGCACCTATATTATTTCCCCAATCCTATTGCCCTTATGGAAAGCCCCAACCCCTTTTTATCATATGGGTGCTAGAAGGCGGTGACTGAAAGTCTACATGTCCTGGGAATGACGTTAAACTCTATCTGATGGTGAGGTGCCAGTTTTGGAGGTTTTGGGAATGTGGAGCACCTCTTCATCACCATTACTCCCTGGTCCACTCTGACCCAGAGTGGTATTACCTGTTAGGGTCCCATCTATGGGTTAAGTAGAAAAATGTATTTATAAAAAATTGTATTATCCATTAAGAATTGATTTATTTCAAAACTTTATCGGCATTAAATCACCCATCGAGATTGATATGCCGTAAAACAAAACAAAACAAACTTATTTCAAGTTAGTACTGATTTTGATTCGATAAATGTACATTAGTCTGGTACAATAGAAGAAGGTAGAAAGAAAAAAAAACGACGAAGCTTTGGTTTGGTTTAGTTTGATGAGTTTTACGGCATATCAACCTCAGTGAGTCATCTAATGCCGACAATGTTTTGAAATGAATTCATTCTTAACGGATACTTAAAGCCCTTTATTCAAGGTGTAGTCCCTGTGACATAGTAGATTAACGTACTGGACTATGAAATTGCTGTAATTTGTCGGAATGGCCTAAAGTCATTATCAGCCAGACAGCAAGGGAGTCTATCCCCTTTTCACTACCGCTAGACAAAGCAGGTTGTTTTTCAGCATCTGAGGTGGAGCGCAAAAGCTACAATCAGCTCATCACTTTACCGAGCAGATACCTCTGCTACTCATACGCTGAGGTGGTGAGGGCCAGTATCGAACTCGGGACCTTGTGGTTCTTAGTTGGACGCTCTACCGACTGAGCTAAACTGGGGGAGTTAAAACTCCAATCACGCTATAATGTTTAGTCGTGTATTACGAAGATTGTGTTACGTTACATTCTCATTTCTCAATGGATGATGATGTGTTGGTATCGAATAATTGGTTAAATCCTACTTAACGCTATTGCCCTTATGGCAAGCCCCAACCCCTTTTTATCATATGGATGCTAGAAGGCCGTGGCTGCGGGTCTACATGTCCTGGGAATGACGTTAAACTCTATCTGATGGTGAGGTTCCAGTTTTGGAGGTTTGGGGAATGTGGAGCACCCCTTCATCACCATTGTTCCCTGGTCCACTCTGACCCGGAGTGGTAGTACCTGTTAGGGTCCCATTTATGGATTAAATAGAAAAATGTATTTATAAAAAAATTGTATTATCCATTAGGAATTGATTTATTTCAAAACTTTATCGGCATTGAATGACCCACTGAGGTTGATATGCCGTAAAACAAAACAAACCAAACCAAACCAAACCAACCTACTTAACGGACACGAATTCCACCATCGTATATCACCCCGCCGAAAGAAAAAAAAATACTAAAAATCAAAGAATTAACCGAATTTAATGAAATTTTCA
>CM042161.1:69790190-69800190 GCA_023376005.1 Doryteuthis pealeii | reverse complement strand
TTTGGAACAGAGGGGGTATGGTTGCAAAATAGAACAACTTTGAAACTAACTATTCCATCATCTTCCATTACTCCCCTGTTTCATTGGGAAATTTTCATAATTTAACTATTTAGTTAAAATAGGAAGTAAAGGATAATATTACAGTTATTTCTTCTTGTAAATAAATTTCTTTTAAGATTTATCCACGAGATTTTTGTTTATATTTCTTAAGATAAAACCAAACAATTAGAAATCAATAATACCAAGCACATATTTATCAAAATAAATTTTTAATATCAATATGCAGATTAGCCTTCCCATTCACACTGAAACCGCTATTTTGTGTATATATAAATACAATTGCATGTTATTAGTACGTAGATATGGATCAACAGTATTAATAATGTAAAACAATTTTATTAATAACTGAAGGTTTAAAAGAATGAAATCATGGAGAATTTGACGTAAATAATTAAGGGAATTGTGACTTGAGTAGTAATATAGTTTCGGTTACAGACAGAAAAACACACAATCTCCATTATAATAAGATTATTATTATTATTATTTTCACTCCTTTTGAGTTTTTCCCATCAGCGTATTTCACTAGAGTCTAAGTGTCTACAAGGCTCCTCAGGTTTCCAGGACTCTTCTCAATATTCTAGCCGATTGCAGCAGTGCAGTAGTCTATATGGTCTCTATTCATCCTCTGATTTCTAGATCCTCCAGTCTTTTAGGTCTTTTTTACTTTTTTCTTTTTTCTTTTTCTTATTATTATTTACTACTTTGGAGTTTTCACACCAGCATTAGCTGATGGTCTTTCACTGGAGTCTAAGTAACAGCAAGTCTCCTCAGGTCTCCAGGACTCTTCTGGGTATTCTGGCAGATTGCAGCAGTGCAGTGTTCTGAATGGTTTCCATCCTTCCTCTAATTTCCAAACTTTCCAAACCCTTTTTCCAATCCTTTTGGAACAGTTCCAAGTGCACCAACTACAATTGGTATCACTTTCACTTTCATATTCCATAACTTTTTCAGTTCTCTGGCAAGGTCCAGATATTTGTCCATTTTTCACTTTCCTTTAGCTTCACCCTGTGATCTGCTGGAAGTTCTTTTTTGTTTGTTTGTTTATCAACACTAGTTCTGGTCTTCTTGCTGGGATAAGCTGATAAGTTTTTATTTCAAATTCCCAGAGAATGTTATGTGTTTCGTTCACAAGAACAGATTCTGGTTTATGCATATACCATTTTGTTGTATGGTCAAAATTTAATTTTTATTATTATTATTATTATTATTATTATTATTATATTTCATCTGTGGTGCTATTACGTTGACACTGACAAACATCCAAGAGTCCCAGGATTCTTTTGAGTTCCTCTTTAGAATTTATTTTATATTTGATTTTGATTTGTATTTCCTTTCAAACTCGAATCTCTGCCTTTCTATAAGACTGACATTGTGAATAAATTCTCTTCATCAACTCGACATGTCAGAAAATAATATAATTTGTTTCCGTCAAGTTAACAAAGGAAATGAAGTTTGTTTTTCATTTTATTTAGACCAGACAAATAATCACAGACGTTCATCCTCAAACTGAGTAGTTCGATCACCTCATGTCATGCTGTAGATGCCCAACTCCTCCCTTGTGCAAACATGGAGAATAGACAATTATACTCTAGTATTAAAGAGTAACAAAAGATCGATAAAATTATTTTTAGTATTGTTGTAACCTAACAAAGGTGGGAAATGAAATGTTATCTTTATAATATTAACAAAATGCAATATTCGCCAGCGGTGTGAAGAAGGTAAACCACTACTAGTGGTATAATATTACTCAGTCAGCATAATATTCCCGTATTTATAAGGATTGGGACATAACTATCAATGGTCATAGTGTTGTAACCTAACACAGATTACTAAATGAGAAATAACTAAACGGCGGCTGGAAATGAAACGGAATCTTTATAACATTAATAAAATACAATACTCGGAAGCAGTGTGAAGAAAGGTAAACCAATGCTAGTGGTATAAGACTGCTCAGTAAGCATAATACTCCCATGTTTATGCATATTGGGACATACCCATTAATGTTCATAGGTAGGGTATATAACCCCTTTTTTAGATTTACTCTACACAGAATCAATATCTCATCCTCATCGCCAAAATGTTGTAAACCTAACAAAGATTACTAAATGAGAAATAATCAAACGGGGTTGGAAATGAAATGGAATCTTTATCACAAAAATACAACACTCGCCAGCGGCGTGAAGAAAGGTAAGCCACTGCTAGTAGTATAAGACGCAAAAATATTGTAACCTGACAAAGGTTACTAAATGAGAAATAATCAAACGGAGGTTGGAAATGAAATGGAATCTTTATCACAAAATACAATACTCGCCAGCGGCGTGAAGAAAGGTAAGCCACTGCTAGTGGTATAAGACTACCCAGTCAGAATAATACTCCAATATTTGTGAGGATTGAAACATACCCATTAATGTTCATAGTGTTGTAACCTAAAAAAAGTTACTAAAATGTCAGTTACCAAGCGCCATTGACTTTATGTCCACGCTACCCTAACGTTATGTTGAAACCTAATAAAGGTTACTAAATGAGAAATAATCAAACAGAGATTGGAAATAAAATGGAATCTTTATAACATTAACAACATACAATACTCTCCAGCGGCGGGAAGAAGGTAAACCACTACTAATTATATAAGACTGCTCAGTCAGCATAATACTCCCGTTTTTATGAGGATTGGGACATACCCATTAATGTTCGTAGGTAGGGTATATAAAACCCCTTTTTTAGATTTACTCTACACTGAGTCAATAGCTCATCCTCATCGACAACATGTTGTAATCTAACAAAGATTACTAAATGGGAAATAACCAAACGGATAGTGAAAATTAAATATAATCGTTATAACATTAACAAGATACGTACTCTCGAGTTCTAGATACAATACTGCTAGTGGTATAAGATTACTCAGTCAGAATAATACTCCCGTATTTATGAGTATTGGGACATAACTATCAATACTCATAGAGTAGTAACATAACAAATGTAGATTTTATTTATTTATTTTGTCCTGTCATTTAACATGACTTGTTAAAATACCATGTAAAACAAAAACCGTGCAGATATTTCTACAAGTCTCAGTGACAGGAATTGTGAGTTGTGCAGGTCTGCTGTGCCAGAAGCACGCAGATGTGAATCTACATACGGCGTGACTCGTAACCTACTTAACATCACCACCTTGCTGATCGAACAGCAACATTTCTCTGCGAGGTTGTGGATGAATGAAGAATCTAGAAAAGGTCACCTAAACAAATGCCAGTTCACCTGCCAAGCTGGCCAGAAACTAGTGTCTCGACTGATGTCCACATTAGCTGAACTGAAGACAAGATAATACAACACAAAACAAGGCAAAGAATAGCGACCTGGAATGTCTGGACACTTCCTGATCATGGGAACCTGGGAAACACCAAACTACGTACTGATATCTTGACAGGGGAGCATCTCGATATGGGGCCGACATCGATGCCCTTGCGGATGTCAATTTCAGCGATAAGGACCTATTGACAGAAGGGGGTGAGCTGGATAAACATCCTCATGGAAAGACAGGCCGATGGTAGCTGTAAGAACTCGGAGTTAAGGTGGCTCGAACCCTCCCTCCCGAAGCGACATATGACACACCATGGAAACATTTCCCATATTGAAGTTTGACCTGTGTGACAGGACCTGTATGTCATGTGTGACAGGGTACATAAAAACAAGCTGGATCCGCGGGCCATCTGCGTGCTCACAACTACTCACAATTGAAATACTTGTAGAAATGGCCTTATTCTGTAAAGAAGCGGCAATCACCATTTATGAGTATTGGGACATACCCATTACTGCTCGTAGGTAGGGTATATGAGTATTGGGACATACCAATTATTAATCTCTATTAATGTAGATTGTTATCACACCGTTAACCTTGACTGGATCAAGTGTTTAGCTATATTAAATATTCTATGTTATTTTCGCCTGTAGTCAAGATTGAATGTGCAACCTCCAGATGATTGCCATTGAGAACTGTATTGACTCAAATCTTATATACATTGCGCCATTTGTACAATATGAAGGCTCTTGAGTTTGACATGAAACCCCTGATTATTATGAATAATTGTTATGTACCCTAGCTATGATAATTAATGTTTCCTTGCCTCTCATCTCACTACACATCCAAGTAAAATACATTTTGAATAATGTATTTAATTTATTTCAGCTTCTAATTAGGGCAACGCATAGAAGAAGAAGAAGAGAGAAACAGATGATGATGATAATAGAAAATAGAATATGATAATAGCAGATAGAAGAAGAAGAAGAAGAAGAAGAAGAAGAAGAAGAAGAAGAAGAAGAAGAAGATCATGATGATCATGATAGAAGAATAAGAATAGTATGATGGTAGAAGAAGAAGAAGAAGAAGAAGAAGAAGAAGAAGAAGAAGAAGAAGAAGAAGAAGAAGAAGAAGAAGAAGAATAGTATGATGGTAGAAGAAGAAAAAAAAGAAGATGATGATGATGATAATGATGATAGAAGCAGAAGAAGAAAAAGAAGAAGATGATGATTATGATTAAAGAAAAATCAGAAGAAAAGAAGATTATGATAGAAGAAGAAGAAGAAGAAGAAGAAGAAGAAGAAGAAGAAGAAGAAGAAGAAGAAGAAGCTTAAATAATAATAGGGAAACGCCATGTTTAAAAGGACAATTGAGAAAGAAAACATCAGAAACAAACAACATATAAACAAATAATCTAAGTAGAGAGAAAGAAGAAGAAGAAGAAAAATAAAGAAAGGCGTAAAACACAAAACTAAAAAGAAACCGCGAAATTGCTTCTACGAAAAGCTGCAAATATTTCAGTAATGAAAATAACAATAGAAAAATAAAACAATTGAAAAAGTAACATGCATAGCCATTTTCCATTGAGACACATTGCATGTCAAATAGTTTAGCGGCGTAAACAATATGAAATATTGATAATCGAGCAAAAAGGACGGATGTCTTATGATCAAACCATTTGAGTTATTTAAATATTCATTTGTACAGAGACTAACAACGATAACACCATACGCATGCGCACGAACATCTTTATTTTGGTTTGTCTCTCTTTCTATCCCTCTTTCCAATATATATATAAAAGTAAAGTAAAGTCGACGGGGCGGCCTAGAGTCGATATCAGCCAGTCAGCGAGGGAGTATATCCCCTTTTCAATAGCGCTAGACAAGGAAGATTGTTTTAGCATCTGAGGTGGAGCGGCACGCTCCTTACTTTACCGCACAGATCCCTGTGCTACTCATACGCTGAGTTGGCGAGGACCGGTATCGAACTAGGAACCTTGTGGTTTCTAGCCGAACGCTCCGCTCTATCGACTGAGCTAACCCGGCCCATTATATATATATATATATATATATATATATATATATATATATTATTATTGCCATTATTATAGTGTGTACAGAAATAACCTATTCGAGTCTCCCCATAAGGATCTTCAGGATTAAACCCACTGAATTAATCAAGATATTGATTAATTACAACTAACTGCGGGAGTTCATGATGCAGTTATATCTTTATATAGTTTTAACTACATCATGTTATAACTGGTTCATGAACTCCTGCAGTTAGGCGTAATTAATCAATATTTTGATTAATTCAGTGGATTTAACCATGAAGATCCGTATGGTGAAACTCGAGTAGGTTATATCTGTATACACTATAATAAATCGGCTCTACTTACATATTGAGCACTTTATGATTGTTATAACACTGACTTGTCCGGATGAAATTTGTACCAACTAAATATTGCGACTAACCCAATATTTTCACCGGCAAGGCATTCCTTTTTCATATATATATATATATATATATATATATATATATGTGTGTGTGTGTGTGTGTGTGTGTGTGTTTTAACTGTTAAAACGACCCGTTTTAAGCCTTTTTGGTTTTTGCTAAATGTATTGCTCCGATTAGTGTACATTGAGCTCTCCTAATGGACTATACCAATTTTTATATTTCTATATCAAAACACTAGAAAATGTTATACACACACACACACACACACACACACATATATATATATAATATATATATATATATATATATTACTTTATTATATTTTCAAAGAATGAAAGAAAATCGGACAGTCGAATTTGCAAATAAAGAAATTTTACAAATTACGGTGGAAAACATGCAAAAAATAAGAAGCCGAATAATCCGTACGGCTTGAAAAAAAAATCAAATTGCTCAAAATTGATTGTCAAAAAGGAGAGGAACCGAAAGAGTCAAATAAGCCAATATGTAAAAAAAGTGCTCAATCTGGGTAGGTGGTGCTAGACTCAATTTATGGTATATATATATATCTTATTATAATGGAGATTGTGTGTTTTTCTGTCCTTAACCGAAACTATATTACTACTCAAGTCACAATTCCCTTAATTATTTACGTCAAATTCTCCATGATTTCATTCTTTTAAACCTTCAGTTATTAATAAAATTGTTTTACATTATTAATACTGTTGACTATATCTACGCACTAATAACATGCCATTGTATTTATATATACAACAAAATAGCGGTTTACAGTTTGAACGAGAGGGCTAATTTGCATAATTTTATTTTAATAAATATGTGCTTGGTATTATTGATTTCTAATTGTTTGGTTTTATCTTAAGAAATATAAACAAAAATCTCGTGGATAAATCTTAAAAGAAATTTATTTACAAGAAGAAATAACTGTAATATTATCCTTTACTTCCTATTTTAACTAAATAGTTAAATTAGGAAAATTTACCAATGAAAGAGGGGAGTAATGGAAAATGATGGAATAGTTAGTTTTAAAGTTGTTCTATTTTTCGATTATACCCCCTCTGTTGCAGATCTTTTTATCTGCATTCATAGTCAGTTTCATTAGCCTTTCTAATTTAATATGATATTTTATTATATCAAAACTTAAATACTTGCACCCGGAGGGTGCATATATTTGCTAGTATTATATATATATAATATATATATATTATATATATATATATATATATATATATATATATATATATTCTTCATTTTTCCATTAAGGATTTCTCTTAAAAATATATTTTTTCCTTTGAGAGAGGTCCGCTGGAAAAGATTTTTTTATTTTGTTCATTCATTTTTTATTTCATTTATTCATTCATTTTTTTCATTAATTCTTAGCTATATATATAAATGTGTGTGTGTAAGTGAGTGAGTGTGTGTGAGTGAGTGTGTGTTGTGTGTGTGTGTGTGGTGTGTGTGTGTGTGTGTCTTCTTGTCTGTCTGTCTGTATTTCTATCTCTGTGCATACGTGTGCTCGTGTATGAATATAAATGCGACAATCTGTGCCATATCCCTGAATTACCATACAAATTACTGAACACTTACATCTTGGAAAGAAAAAAATCAAATTTGATTTTTGTTTTGTTCCATATACGCTGGCCAGGACTGACGGCAAATAAAATTGCAACAATCTGACTATGTGTTCTAATTGAATCCGGACATAATCTACAAATAATACAACTGGATTTAGCTTCTTTTTATACATATCTTTCCTTCTCCTTCCAGAATATCCATCTATCTATCTATTTGTATTGATCTGTTTAATATCTATCTATCTATTCATCTATCCTATTTATTCTGAACTATCTATCTATCTATCCTATTTACTCTGAACTATCTATCTATCTATCTATCTATCTATCTATCCTATTTACTCTGATCTATCTATCTATCTATCTATCCTGAACTATCTATATATCTATCTATCCTATTTACTCTGAACTAACTATCTATCTATCTATCTATCTATCTATCCTATTTACTCTGACTATCTATCTATCTATCTATCCTATTTACTCTGACTATCTATCTATCTATCCTATTTACTCTGATCTATCTATCTATCTATCTATCCTATTTACTCTGATCTATCTATCTATCTATCTATCTATCTATCTATCTATCTATCTATCTATCCTTACTCTGAACTATCTATCTATCTATCTATCCTATTTACTCTGAACTATCTATCTATCTATCTTATTTACTCTAAACTATCTATCTATCTATCTATCCTATTTACACTGAACTATCTATCTATCTATCTATCTATCCTATTTACTCTGAACTATCTATCTATCTATCCTATTTACTCTGAGCTATCTATCTATCTATCTATCCAATTTACTCTGAGCTATCTATCTATCTATCACCTTGACTATAAGATAGTTAGATTAGATGCCTAGCATCTTATGTTTAAATTCGGTTGCCTTTAAATAAAATAACAAGCACTTCTTTCCTTCGTGTTACACTCTGTCGTTTCCAGACTTCTTGTTGCCACTACCTCCAATTTTACTGCGGAATTCCCGCGTGTTGCTGGCAGATATTTTTAACACAGGATCGGCAGCGTCCGTGTGCCGAGTCAACATTGGCAACCCACCGTTTAATCAGTAAAAGGTTTGTACTTCAAATATTATTTTAAGAATACCCGGATATGCTGTACATCATATCCTTAATTTAGTTTATTACTATCTTTTATAATTCATTGGCATTTCAGTCTCGGAAGACTATGATACAGTTTGTCCTTTTTTTAGTTTTTTTTCTATGTGCCCCTGAAGTTACAGTGCTTCCTGTGAGTGTAAAGTCCGATGTTTGAAAAACATTCTCGACCACAGATTTTGCATTTGAAGGCTGTCCCTGAAGATGTTGATGTGCCGGTGCTTTGTTGCCGCTGCTTTCTTCTGGTGTTGCATCAGGGTGACTTCTGACTGAGCAGTCATATATGGAGATTCTGCCTCCACCGTGGGCGGTCTTGAGCCAAATTTTCACAGTTGAAAGGGGCAATGCCAAAGCATCTGAGATCATTCTTGCAGACATCCTTGAATCGCAGCTGGGGGGGGGGCAAATATGTCTTTTACCAGACGTAAGCTCTCCATAGAGGATGTCTTTTATAATTGATGAACTGATTAATATTGTTGAACTACAAATCAATTTTACTACGAGGTGTGCCCGTTTCAGGTTAGGCGATACATTTCTGATGGGACATCCAGCGAGGATGGAACTCGATATATATATATATATATATATATATATATATACATATATATATATATATATATATATATATATATATATATATATATACTAGCAAATATATGCACCCTCCGGTGCAAGTATTTCAGTTTTAATATAATAAAATATCATATTAAATTAGAAAGGCTAATGAAACTGAATAAGAATGTAGATAAAAAGATTTTGAACAGAGGGGGTATGATTGAAAAATAGAACAACTTTGAAATTAACTCTTCCATCATTTTCCGTTACTCCCGTCTTTCATTGGTACATTTTCCTAATTAAATTGTTTAGTTAAAATAGGAAGTAAAGAATAATATTACAGTTATTTCTTCTTGTTAAGGGATTTCTTTTAAGATATATCTCAGAGATTTTTGCTCATATTCAATAAGATAAAACCAAACAATTAGAAATCAATAATACTAAGCACATATTTATTAAAATCAAATGTTTAAGATCAATATGCAAATTAGCCTTCCTATTCACACTGTAAACCTATATTTATCTGTATATATAAATACAAGTGCATGTTATTAGTTTGTAGATATGGTCAACCGTATTAATAATGTAAAACAATTTTATTAATAATTGAGTTTTAAAAAGAAATTAAATAATGTAAAATGTGACGTAAATAACTAAGGGAATTGGGCTCCACCGACTGAACTAACCCGATCCTATTTATCAAAAGACTTTATCAGAATGAATTTACAATCTATAAATTTTGCAACGTAGACAGTAAGTAAAATATATATTTTTAAAAAGTCACGCTATTACAATCACGTTTGAAATAATACCGTTGTGAAAGGTAAGAACTGCCTCACCCCCGAAAGCTATGGGTTAGATAATACAACTAGTTTTCTTCTACAAAGATGGGTGTCCCATTGAATTAACCCACGA
>CM042161.1:69760190-69787690 GCA_023376005.1 Doryteuthis pealeii | reverse complement strand
GGGTCATGTAATGCCGATAAAGTTTTGAAATAAATACATTCTTAACGGATACCCACTCCGGCTCAGAGAGGAACCGGGAGCAATATTGATGAAGGAGTGTTCCACATTTCCCAGGCGTTTGATTGTTTTTTATAGACACATTTTTCCATTTAACCCATAAATGGGGCCCTAACATGTACTTTCACTCCGGTACAGAGTGGACCAGGGAGCAATGGTAATGAAGGAGAGCTCCAAATTTTCCGGGCGTTTTTTGTTTGGACAAACAAACATAACTTTATATATGGAAATAAAAATTTGCCTCAGGTTAACAAATCTGTTTTTGGTTTGGTTTAGTTTGGTTTGGTTTGTTTGACAGCATATCAACCTCAGTGGGTCATTTAATGCCAACAAAGTTTTGAAATAAATTCCTTCTTAATGGTTACTCATTTTTTCTATAAACACATTTTTTTTTGTATGGTTTGGTTTGTTTTACGGCATATCAACCTCAATAGGTCATTTAATGCCGATAAAGTTTTGAAATAAATTCATTCTTAACGGATACCCAAATCTTTTTATAAACACATTATTCTATTTAACCCATAGATGGAACCCTAACAGGCACTACCACTCCGAAGTCAGAGTGAAACCGGGAGCAATGATGAAGAAGAAGTGCTCCACATTTCCCATGCGTTTCTTGTTTGGACAAACAAACGTAACTTTATATATAGAAATGAAAACTTTGCCTCAAGTTAACAAATCTATCAAACTTTTATTTTTCTGATTTACAAAATTGGAACATATTTATAATGTCATGAGTTTGAAGGAAAACCTTCAGAAATGTCTGAGCATTGATCAGAAGAAGAAGGAGAACGGCTTCCACTTACTGATCACCTTGTGTTACGCTATTTTTCAGACATCGCCAATCTAATAGAAATATCTGCAGACCTCGCTTAGTACCCTCGCCACCAACCGGCCGTGATTTCATTAAACTGTCTTAAATAGAAGTGCAGTCGCCGACCACACTCAAATAAATCGAAGTCGTTTTTGCTTCGTCCGTTTTTACTGTCTTTCTATCCCTTTTACTTCCCGCTTCTTATTGTTAGCGAATCCATATGCAAAGAGTCTCATCATTGCCAACCAATGTGTATCAGATGATAACTGCTTTGTAGACGAACGATTCCATTTAGAACTTCTATTAATAAAACGAGTATGAAGTACATATCAAGTGCTGCACATTCGCCGGATTTACAATATGGAGTTCGTCTCGGACGAAGAAAGTAACCATTTATTGGAAGCAAATTTAGCACAGTGCTAACTGAATACATGTTTACATCACGTAGATGAAGATACTTATTTATCTGAACGTTTCTTATTTGGATAACATGCTACTTCTGACCAACAAATCTTAAGCGTTTTCCCTATAATGGAATAAATATATTTGCAGTATCTATCTATCTATCTATCTATTTATTTATCTAGGTAGATAGGTAGCTATATATCTATCTATGTTATTTGAACAATACGCTACTTCTGACCAAAAAATCTTTAGCGTTTTCTCTATAATGGAATGAATGTATTGCAGTATCTATCTATCTATCTATCTATCTATCTCAGTATTTTATATCTATCTCTCTCTCTCTATGTGAGTATCGGCCTGTCTATCTATCTATCTATTTGAGTATCGGTCTGTCTATCTATCTATCTATCTATCTGAGTATCGGTCTATATATATCTATCTATCTGAGTATCGGTCTGTATATCTATCTATCTATCTGAGTATCGGTCTGTCTATCTATCTATCTATCTGAGTATCGGTCTGTCTATCTATCTATATATATATATGTCTGTCGATCTATCTATCTATATATATATCTGTCTATCTATCTATCTATATATATATCTGTCTATCTATCTATCATATATATATGTCTGTCTATCTATCTATCATATATATATGTCTGTCTATCTATCATATATATATATATATATCTGTCTATCTATCATATATATATATATCTGTCTATCTATCATATATATATATCTGTCTATCTATCATATATATATATATATCTGTCTATCTATCATATATATATATATATATCTGTCTATCTATCATATTATATATATCTGTCTATCTATCATATATATATATCGGTCTATCCTATCATATATATATATCGGTCTATCTATATATATATATATATATATATATATATATATATATATATATATATATCAGTATTTTTAAAAAATATTTGTCTATGTATCTCAGTGTCTATGTATCTATCTATCTTCTTTCCGATAATGAAATTAATATATTTGCAGTATCTATCTATCTACCTATCTATACATCTCTCTCTATATATATATATATATATATATATATATATATATATATAAGTCTATTTATATCTGTCTATTTATCTATCTCGGAGATTATCTATCTATCTATTGTTTCACCAATAATGGAATAAATATATTCGAATTATCTAACTATTTATCTATATATATATATATATATATATATATATATATCTGAGTTATTTGGATAAAACTCTATTTCAAACCCAAAAGTCTTAGCGTTTCCCTCTAATTGAATAGATTCATTTGCGGTATCTATTTATCTATCTCAGTATTTTTATATCTTTCTATCGATCTATCTTAGTATCTATCTATTGTTTTTCTGATAATAGAATAATTTATTTGCTGCTGCTGCTGCTGGTTCGAATTTATGAGAGAGGAGTCATAATAATCCAATTACTTCTTTTACCAAAAATGATTGTAAACTACTACTAATATACATTATATATACTAGCAAATATATGCACCCTCCGGGTGCAAGTATCTAAGTTTTAATGTAATAAAATATTATATTAAATTAGAAAGGCTAATGAAACTAAATAAGAATGCAGATAAAATGATTTGAAACGGAGGGAGGTATAATAGAAAAATAGAACAACTGAAACTTACTCTTCCACCACTCCCGTCTTTCATTGTTATTTTTTCTAATTTAAGTATTTAGTTAAAATAGGAAGTAAAGAATAAAATGACAGTTATTTTTTTCTTGTTAATGGATTTCATTTAAGATTCATTGAAGAGATTGTTGCTTATATTCATTAAAATAAATCCAAACAATTAGAAATCAATAATACTAAGCACATCATTAATTAAAATCACATTTTTAATATCAATATGCAAATTAGCCTTCCCGTTCACACTATAAACCGCTTTTTGTTGTATATATAAATACAATTGCATGTTGATGATATGTAGATATGGTTAACAGTATTAATAATGTAAACAATTTTATTAATAATTGAGATTTAAATAAAATTAATATCCTGAAGAATGTGATGTCAATAACTAAGGAAAATTGTAACTTGAGTAGTAATATAGTTTCGGTTACAGACAGAAAACACACAATCTTTAATAATAAAGATATATTATATATTATATATTTATATATAGTATAATAGAGAGAGAGAGAGAGAGAGAGAGAGAGTGAGTAAGAGAAAGAGAGAGAGAGTACAATACATTTAAGGTGCAATTGTTACCATTGGTTTACAGAAATACCATGAATATCGATTCATTTACATATAAATGAATTGACAATCACTGTATTTTTTAACAGGCACGTTATCGGGAAGAAAGGTGGCTAACATGCTGCTTGGAAACTAATGGTACCAATCGCACCTTAAGTGTATAAATACAGCTCTTACACAATTAATCGAGCACTTTATATTCAATGCTAAAAAGACTACCTATATATATATAGGGTTGGTAAATATATATATAAATATATATATAAACCCTTCCGGTAAGAAAAAAAAACGGCAAAAAGTTTGATTGTAAAATATGCTACCAAACATTACATGGGGAGAAAAAAAATTATGGAAAAAAAAAAGACCAAGATAATCGTACCAACCGAAAATAATCGGTTGATACTATAATATTGGCCAAAAGAAAAAACAATTTATATGCATATATATATATATATATATATATATATAATATATATATATATATATGAAATATATATATTCATCCAAAAAAACGCTAGCATATACTAAAGTTAATAAGTAATGAGTGCTCAATACCTAAGTAGAGCAAATAATAAAGAAAAACCTAATGAGTCAGATATACCTACTAAAAATTTCGCTTAGTGCTCTTCAGGGCTAAGATCTTAGCCCTGAAGACCACTAAGCGAAACTTTTAGTAGGTATATCTGACCTGGGGGGGATCTTGCTGACGGCCGCCAACTCAAGCGTAAACGCAACGCTCTTCTAAGGAATGGAGCACTTTGTGACGGCCTTTACACGCAAGCGATGTGTGTATTAAAACAGTTTAAAATCCCCTTCCCATTCTGTAAGTGAAGACAGCCTAATGGTTACGGTGCCGGACTGACACCCAACCGATCGGATTTCAATTCCGGCTGTAGATAGCTGACAAAATGTCTAGCCACACTGAGGAGACTTGATAAGTCGGAAACACGTGTCTGTGGATGACCCTATTATATATATATATATATATTATATATATATTATTTAGTAATTATCGGCTAATGTATGTATATGTGCGTGTGTTTATGCATGTATACGCAATACGTGTGTGTATGTGTATGCATGTATTGTATGCGGGTTTTGGGCCATAAATGAATGCTAGAGGAAGGAGAGTGCATGGATGAATACAAGTATAACTCACTGCTATATAATATGAATACAAATCTGTTGCCGTTTTCCAAGGTGATTTGTCCTGTTGATGAAACTGCTAGTCCGTTGTTTTGAAAACAATGTTAGCAAATGCGTTTTTGCAACTGCAGGTATTGTAAACAATCTGATATCAAAACTTGATTCGGCATAAAGGAGTCGATATCCTATAAAACAAAACAACCAGCCAACTAACAAAAATAAAACGCTGTTTGGGCTCTTTGATCCTGGGTTGGTAACCAGTTTAGGAGAAGGAAATATCTGAATTCAAACCTGTTAAACCCCGCTTAAGAAATGTGCATTGTTTCGCATCCGATTCGGGCGGAGGGGTTGATTATATATATATATATATATATATATATATATATATATATTATAGAAAGGAGAAAGAGAGAAAGTGAGAGACAGAGAGAGAGAGAACACAGAGAAGAGAGACAGAGAGAGAGAGAGAGAGAGAGAGAGAGAGAGAAAGAATGAGATATCAACCGACTACTTAACAGATATAGCTATTTGATTAATTTTATTTAGACTAGCACAATAACATATTAGTTGGGTCCCCCAGCGAATTCCAATCTCACTAACAATGTTATATCTGAGCAAACCATTACATCGTATATATATATATCGTATATATATATACGTATATATATATATATATATATATATATATATCGTATATATATATATACGTATATATATATATATATATATATTATATCGTATATATATATATACGTATATATATATATATATATATATTATATATATATATATTTATGTTTGTTGTTATTATTCTCTCAATAACGCCCCCTTACCTATTATGGTAGAGGCGTGAGTATCACTTGACAAGCTTAATTTCGCTAGGATGGTCAGCTGTGTACTGTGGCCGAGGCGATAAGGTGTTTCACTAGTGTTTCACTGTGTCTGCTGAGGTCCCGGTTTCGATTTCTGTCGGAGGGAAATCGTTAGTATATACCGCTGATGAGACTTAATAAAGTCGAAACAGTCTGTACGATATTCTGCACATCGAGCTATCCTTTGTTGGGATTACACTTGTCAAGTTCATTTTCTATAAGAAAAAAAAAAAAAAAAAAGTATCGAATTTTATGCGATACATGCGTTGTAAGTGCCTTCAAGTAAAAAATTTAATATATATATATATATATATATATATATTATTATAACACACACCATTTTACTTATTGGTAAAACCTTGCGGTAAGAAAAAATCCGGCATATATTCTGATAGTAAAAATATACTCCTAAACTTCACCTATGGAAAAAAAAGGAAAAAAAACCCGAAAAGACAGGGTTGTACCAACCGAAAATAATCGGTTAATACTATTAAACTTGGCCCCCCAAAATATATATATGAAAAATATATACGTATAAACTGCAAAGATTATCTAAAGCTAAAAAGTAAAAAGTGCTCAATACCTAAGTAGAGCAAATATTAAAATTATACCTAATGAGACGGATATACCTACAAAAAGTTTCGCTTAGGAGCTTATCAGGACAAAAATCTAAGTCAGATCCTTGCTCTCATGAGCTACTAAGTGAAACTGTTAGTGGGTATACCTGCTCATTAGGTTTAACTATATATATAATATATATATATTATATATATATATATATATATATATATATATATATGTGGTGTGTGTGGTGTGTGTGTGTGTGTTCGCACTCATTTATCAAAGCTTATTAAAACTCAAATCATTTCGAAAATATCTAAATAAATTATTTCCAGTAAATAATTTACATCAATACACAGCTATAGATGTATTATGTTGTGTTTGTGAGTAACGAGAATTGCTATTGTTAAACTTAGTGCTAATTATTTGATGCTACTGTAATTCTTGGCTAGTTTCCGCTTTATTTGCTCCTACTTCCCGGAGAAATTGCGTCAGAGACGCCATGTTTGTTTCCTTAATTAAGAAAGCAGATTCGCTTTTAATGGATCGATACGCGACAGTGATTTATACTGATACAGACTGCGGAAAAGCAGTTGCCTAAGTACTCATCAGATAATGACTTAATTCAGAAATGGTTTCGGGGTTGAATCATCATTACCACTTACCCAAGGCGTATTTATATAACTTGACGTTGTTGGTTAAAACTGTTTGAATCATGTATCTAGTTCATCGTATCTTCTCCTGATTAGAGCGATGCAGTCTCTGACAAGCGTTTCAGCTTTGTGATATAATGGTGATTTAAAGTTTGCTGAGTCGCCTATTGTCGGTATCAACCGAACAACGAGGGAGTCTATCCTCTTTTTGATTCCATTGGACTAGGGAGCTTGATTTTGCCTGGATAGAGTGCCACACCTACCGTCTCTAACGACTGAGCACACCCAGATTCTATTGTATTTTAGAGATTTACCCAAGGGATGGTTTTTGCTGGGATAAAGTGCTACATCTACCGTCAGCTCCCAGATGCTTTACTGCGCAGATAAGATTACCGAAGCTGTCTTACTCTTGAGTACCCGAAACCTTGCGATTCCTAGACCGATGCTATAACGATTGGGCAAAACCAGACCCTCTTGTATTTTAGAGACTTCAGTTATTGATAGGTTCAAGTGGAGGCCAAATGAAATCTGGCCGGGAACTATATCTATTAATAATGAAGATTCGCTTCCGGTTTTTGTCTGTAACAAAAATTACGTCACTCCTTACGTCACATTACCCAAAAATCGTCATAACATAGAATAGATACACTCAAAATTTGAGCATGCAACATTAGACAGTACTCATTTTTTTTAAAACAAGTTTTAATAAATACATGACTGGTATTATATATCTACACGAATAGCAAAGGCATGGGCGGCCACAAATAGATTATCAGTCATATGGAGGTCCGATCTCCCTGGCAAGCTGAAGCGACAGTTCTTCCAGGCTGTGGTTGTGTCGGTGCTGCTGTATGGCTGCACCACCTGGACCCTGACTAAGCGTCTTGAGAATAAGCTAGATGGAAGCTGCACAAGAATGCTGCGAGCAGTCTTGAATAAAGTCGTGGAAACAGCACCCCACAAGGAAACAGCTGTACGGTCATGCCCCCATCTCACAAACTATCCGAGTGAGACGAACAGGCATGCAGGACACTGCTGGAGAAAGCAGGGATGAACTCATAAGCGACGTTCTCCTGTGGAAGCCAACACATGGACATGCAAGTGTGGGGCGCCCAGCAAGGACATACATTGACCAGTTATGTGAAGATGCTGGCTGCTCCGCAGAGGAGCTTCCAGGTGTAATGAATGATAGGGAGGGTTGGCGAAGGATTGTCATGGATGCCCGTGCTGCGTGCGCGACATGATGATGATGATGATGATTATATATCTATATATAGTTTGTTTTATGTTCGGGTTAGCTCAGTTGGTAGAGCGTTCGGCTAGAAACCACAAGGTTCCTAGTTCGATACCGGTCCTCGTCAACTCAGCGTATGAGAAGCACAGGGATCTGTGCGGTAAACTAAGGAGCTGATGGTAGGTGTGGCGCTCCACCTCAGATGCTAAAACAATCTCTTTGGTCTAGCGCTAGGGGAAAGGAGATAGACTCCCTCGCTGACTGGCTGATACTGACTTTAGGCGGCCCAGTCGACTTACATATATTTAAAGTTTACATTTCAAATTGTTTTATTTTTTAATCCTTTAATGAATTTGATGATTTTACTTACTTAGGGTACAAACTCGCTGACATTGAATTTTTAACTCCCACCCCTCAAGCAATATAATTCAAAAATCTAATTTTACATCACCCGGAGGGTGTTTTTTTATTTTGCACTAGTTACACTAATGGAGGCGCGTGGTGTAATGGATAAAGTCGATGGAAATGGACTTGTCGACCCGAGTTCAATTCCTGAGCGAAGCTGTTTGTTTTTGAGATAACGCTAATACCCTTGGGAAATTTATGAATCCAATTCTCCCCCGCAACTATGGATAAATAGCAGGACAGCCTGGGTTCTTTAACCTTGGTTAGGTAACCAGTGTAGGAGAAGGAACTATCTGAATTCAAACCTGTTAAAATCCGCTTAAGAAATTGACCTTGTATCGCATCCTGCTCGTGCGGAGGGGTTGGTATATATATATAATATATATATATATATATTATATATATATATTACACTAATGGTTTCCTTTATTAAAACTTTTTCTTTGTGACTAATATTTCTCAAAGTTCTCTCAAAGGAAAGTGACAAACCTTCTCTAATCTTCAACTGGGATACCCGAAGTGCACCTAACTCTTTTACCCTTTGGTAAGGACTGAGCTCTTTATTCTTCTTAAGGAAACCAATGTCGAAGAAAGAAAACTCTTCGTTCAAAGCGAGTGTATTCCGCTTAAAAATTGCCCTTTTTTATGTGAAGTGTTGGCTAAATTCATATTACCCTTACGAAAGGCATGAATCCACATCTACCTTTAGAGCAGTGGGGAACTAATAAGATTATTTCTACATCTTTGCCTTTGTTGAAGACCATCTATTTTTAGACATTCATTAACAGTTAATGTCAGAATTGATTGGTTGAATCGACATGTCAAAATGTTCGTCTGGGAACCTCAAAGTTCCTGGTTCGATACTGGCCCTCGCCAACTTAGCGAATGAGTACCACGGGGATCTGTGCTGTAAAGTGTGGAGCTGGTGATAGGTGTGGCACACCGACTCAGACGCAAAAAAACAATCTCCTTGGTCTAGTGCTAGTGGTAAAGGGGATAGACTCCCTTGCTGTCTGGTTGATACGACGACTTTTTTAAGTTGATATTAAAACTATTTATTTAGTTGATCTGAGACCAACGTATAATGTATTGGTGTCGGTTGAATGTCACGTTTGTTCATATGTATTCATTTGTCATGTTTTTCACCGCATTTGGCTGAATAGTATTTAAAAAAAATTATTTCACAGCTCTTATCTCTCTCTTGTTTTTAACGTATGTCTTATTAAAAACGATAGCTAGTATAAAATGTTAAAGCGTAAAATCCTCTTCATATTTTAGGAAGAAACTAGTTCTATGTCTACAGTTGCAAATTGTACATATATATTATATATATATATATATATATATATATATATATATATGTATGTATGTATGTATATGTGTGTGTGTGTGTTTGTGTGTATATGTATATAAAAGATTGTAATTAGTGGAATCTTATGTAATTATCTATTAATTAATACCAGGAGATTATATGGGAGGAAAGCGAGAGAGAGAGAGAGGAGAGAGAGAGAGAGAGAGAGAGAGAGAGAGAGAGAGAAACTAGGGAAATAATAGAGCAGAGAATGTTCTATTATGAATGGTAAACAAGGGCCCTTTCGTCTGGTGCTTTGTCAAGTATTACAACCGGAGAACGATTAAAAAAGAAATTGTAAATTAAGAAGGTACGTTTTAATAACAATAACAACATTATATATATATATATATATATATATATATATATATATATATATATATATATATATTGTTATTAAAACGTACCTTGATTCCTTAATTAACCAAGCTGCATTTCTCATTTGCAAAGCATTTCGTCTGTAAAGTCATTATGGTTTAATTTGCATTATACATTTAATCGTATTCTGTCAGTAATAATAACAATTACTGCTAACGCATGTTAACCCTTTCTTCCTGGTTGTAATTCAACAATAACGATATTTAAATTACAGTTACGCTATATGCATAACATTTCTCTGCTACAATTAAATAATTGATTCCTGATTGCTGTAAATCCTCTCATTACATATTTTCGATGAATTTATAAATTGGTGATAAACAGATTTGTTAATGAGGCGCGCATTAATTCTTGTACACTGACATGTGTTTCAATAATACAATATTGGTTAACATTATACACACTAGTATAAAATACAAAATACCCTCCGGGCGATGTAAAATTAGATTTTTGAAACATATTGGGTGGGAGTTAAAACTTCAATGACAGCGAGTTTGTACCCTAAGTAAGTAAAATCATCAAATTCATTAAAGGATTAAAAAAAACAATTTGAAATGAAAACTTACTGTGTACGTATAATAATAATAATAATAATAATAATAATAATAATAATAATAATAATAATATCTATACTACAAAAGTTATTGAAACAATACTACACTTGTATGCATAATGCAAAATGAGCGAGATAATAATCTAATAGTATTTATAATACAATAAATACAGAGACAATAGTAAAATAGTAAGTACAAGTACAAAATTTAAAAAAACACCCTCCGGGCGATGTAAAAATAGATTTTTGAAACATATTGCCTGAGGGGTGGGAGTTAAAAATTCAATGCCAGCGAGTTCGTACCCTAAGTAAGTAAAATCATCGAATTCATTAAAGCATTAAAAAATAAAACAATTTGAAATGTAAACTTTAAATATGTATTAAAATAAAACAAACTATATATAGATATATAATACCAGTCATGTATTTATTAAAACTTGTTTTAAAAAAACAATGAGGACTGTCTAATGCTGCATGTTCAAATTTTGAGTGTATTTATTCTCTGTTATGACGATTTCGGGTATATGGACGTAAGCAGTGACGTAGTTTTTGTTACAGACAAAAACCGGAAGCGAATCTCCATTATTAATAGATTATTGCATGAATGTCTCATTAGCTTTTCTATAATAGAAATACTTAACTTGGTGTAGGGCTTTCGGGCTCTATATCCAGTGACTTCAGCTTCTGGTCCTGTTAAATAATTAGGACCAAGTAACCAATAAACACCCCAAATCATCAACTTAACTCGTCACCGGTAACTTCCGCTTCGAAATTTTTGTAAACAAATGATTTTAATCAGAAGTTTATGGAGTTGTTGAACTCATAATAAATCAAATAGATGGTTGGTACTAGTAATCAAATTAAAATTCAATAGCAAAATCTTTTTTTGAAATAAATACTTTTTAATCAGAAATTTATTAATATTTTTCAACACTTACGATGATTTAAAAAAGAATGAAAGATGTTTTTGTTTTTTTTCTAATATAGTTTTTACTTAATCGGAAAAGAAATGTAATTATGTTTATTTAAATAAAAATAAAGTTTTTATTTACAAAATATTTTTTATGCTTATTTTAATAAAAGGTTGTCGTTCAGAAATAGTATCACACCATTTGTAAAATTTGTTTTTGTCAGATATAATATAATTGCAAAAATCGGCTGTTCGTTCATTTTCAAATAGTCGAAAGCGAAACTTACCGGTGATGAGTTAAAATATGAACCTTTCATTAAGTTGATGATTTGGGGTGCTTATTGGTTACCTGGTCCAGTAATAAAACAGCGTTGATTCCTAGGGGTTATCCTTCCAGGCAACACCTGACCCTTGATTTAAAGGGGTAGAGTTGGGTTTATTGCCCAGTGCTTGAGGCGCCCCTTGAGGGTGACTGCTGACGGGGATTAACATATTATTTCATTATTATATCAGTATTATTATTATTTCGGTATCTTTAGTATTATACATATTATCAAAATATTGTTACGGTATATATTGTATAATATATTTCATTGCATCGTTAACTCAGTCGGTAGAACATCCAGCTCAGAATCACGAGGTTTCGGGTTCAATATCGGGCCTCGCTAATTCAGCGGTTGAGAAGTATTGAAGTCAGTTAGTCTACTGCTGGTTTGAATAACAGCAGCTAAGTCTAACTTATATTTGAAGTGAGCACACTCATGTAATCACTCCAAATTCTTTATTCAAAAAATAAAAAGTGAAGTACATGAGTGTGTCATCACGACTCGGCATATAAGCCGGAAGGTTTAGTTTGGGGGGGGGGACAAAGCTGGTCATACCACTACATGGATCTAGCTAGCTAAGTCTAACTTATATTTGAAGTGAGCACACTCATGTACTCACGCCAAAGTCTAACTGAAGCAGTGTCCAAGACAGTTGGTATTTAGAGAAATCAAGAATGATCCATTCATGAATTTGGGTGATTTGGGTGATTCCATTCCTTGAGTTCTGAATGGCTGCTTGATTTGAATGATATTGTGGAGTTTTATAAATACTCTGTCATTCTGCAATAGACTTTGCAACTATTCGGGTTTGTATTGGGTTACAACCGTTTGTTGCCATGTCTTCCCAGTTCGACGGTAATTGGAACTTTGATTATTCTTCAAGAAGCACGTCTTCCATTTTAAATTGGGTTGGTGTGGAACTCCACCTCAGACGCAAAAACAATCTAGCTGGTTGCTGCCTGGCTGATTTCGACAATAGCCACTCCATCTACTTTACATTTTTATATACTGAATTATACATACTATTGTAATAGTGTCTTAGTAACCTTTGTATTATACGCACTCTTGTATAATTGTCTCGCTGTAAATAATATAACAGTATACATACTTTTTCAGTATTTTCTCATTTGCAATTGCCTAATTCATACAATTGCTTATTTTGTCACTATCTATTATAAATCATATGCGAGAGACGCCTGCGTTGGCTTGGTCACGTCAGGAGGATGGACAAAGTTCGCATCCCCAAAGACTTATTGTATGGTGAATTAGTAAAAAGCACCCGACCGGTAGCGAGACTACGCCTGTACTTTAAAGATGTCTGCAAGAGGGAAATAAAGACATGCCACATCAACACCAACACATGGGAGGGTTGGGCAGAAGAACGAGCGAACTGGCGACTCCTCGTCAAACAAGGAATGAAAATGAGTGAAAAAGAGAGAAAAGAAGTCGCCGTAGAAAAGTTAACAGAAATAATAGTATGAACTAATATGACTGTTGATATCCTATTATGAAGGAAGGGTACAAGGCGAATATATAATGTATATTCGGGTTAATAGTTTTTTGGTGCAATGTGAAATGTGTGAGTTTACAAAATGTGTTTTAAAGTGTTAAAGAGTTCGTAAATGGTTGCAGAGACAATCGCTCGGCGGGGATATATATTGTTATACAAGTACAAGGAAACTTATCTGTGTGTATTTGCTGCTTCTGGTCTCTGCCAGTAGAATTTGTCGTGTACGTCTCACGGGTGCTTGTCTGTTCTTTTAGTTCATCTGGTCTTACCCTTTAGGTGCCAAGACAGTGTTTGCTGACCTTATTCGGCCGCTACTTAAAACTGGTTCTTCTCCCAGTGCCAGCCAGATCTTTTCTCGTCTATCTCTCTCGGGAGCCGGATCTGTTCTGTCGATTTTTAGGGCTCTAGCCCCTGCCGTCTGATACTCAGGAATTAATAGGGGCAAATAACCCAAATTTCTGATAAAGAGAACCAAAAGGAAGGAGACACAACAGCAACTCCAGCAAGCATCACTCTTTGTTTGCAGTCACTGCACCAGAGATTGCCATTCAAAAATTGGTCTGTTCAGTCAATCACACAGTTGCAGATAAACAAGAGGACACTACGCCATTGTCTTTAGTAGACGGGAGGATACCAACAGCAATTATAAATACTATTTTCCTATTATTTCGTTACTCATTTCATGATGCTCACTACTCTATTATTGTCTCAGTGTTTATTCCATTATCTATTAATAATGGAGATTCGCTTCCGGTTTTTTGTCTGTAACAAAAATTACGTCACTGCTTACGCCACATTACCCAAACGTCATAACATAGAATAAATACACTCAAAATTTGAACATGCAACATTAGACAGTCCTCATTGTTTTTTAAAACAAGTTTTAATAAATACATGACTGGTATTATATATCTATATATAGTTTGTTTTATTTTAATACATATTTAAAGTTTACATTTCAGATTGTTTTATTTTTTAATCCTTTAATGAATTTGATGATTTTCCTTAGGGTACAGACTCGCTGACATTGAAGTTTTACCTCCCACCCCTCGGGCAATATGTTTCAAAAATCTATTTTTACATCGCCCATTTTATTTTATACTAGTACTTACTATTGTCTCTGTATTTATTGTATTATAAATACTATTAGATTATTATCTCGCTCATTTTGCATTTTGCATACAAATGTAGTATTGTTTCAATAACTTTTATATTATTATTATTATTATTATTATTATTATTATTATTATTATTATTATTATTATTATTATTATACGTACAGAGTAAGTTTTGCATTAAGTCTTTCTCAGGAATATACTTTACCTTTTTACTTTCCAATATATTTATATAGTAAAATCTATATTATCTATTAATAATGGAGATTCGCTTCCGGTTTTTGTCTGTAACAAAAACTACGTCACTGCTTACGTCACACTACCTAAAATCGTCATAAAATAGAATACATTTGAGCATGCAATGTTAGACAGTCCTCATTGGTTTTTTTAAACAAGTTTTAATAAATACATACCTGCTATTATCTATCTATATATAGTTTGTTTTATTTCAATATATATTCAAAGTTATCAGAACTAAGTTTCCATTTCAATTTTTTCTTTTTTACTCCTTTAATAAATTTATTTTATTTTTTACTCCTTTAATAAATTTGATGATTTTACTTTACTTATGAAACAAACTCTCTGATATTAAATTTTTAACTCCCATCCCCTCAGGTAATATTTATTTTACGTCGTCCAGAGGGCGTTTTTTCATTTTGCTTGTATATCTAATGAATCTATTCTAAAGATAATTTTTCAATAATTTTTGGCATCGAATAATCCCATTCTTTCTGATTTCTATATATTTTATACTGTAAACATATAATGAATGATATACGAAATTTTCCTATTTTGTCTGTACCATTTACAGGAATTCCAGGAATTGATATATCCTCGTTTTGATTTTAAATATATTTCTATAGGAATTTCCAAGTGAAATATTTGCAATAAAATCCCGTAATATAATTATCAGAAATATATGTACATTTCATATAATAGGCAGGGAATATTGATGATTCATTTTCTTATTTACTGAAAACAACTATTTCTTTTCGTTCTTTCTCTTTTGTCATCTCAGGGGTGGTTCTTCATTCTTCCTTTTTTTCTTTCTTTCTTTATCTATTTTCTTTCTTTCCTATTTCTTTCTGTAAGGATTTTCTGCTTCTTCTTTTCTTTGTTTTTTTTCTTCTTCTACAGGCTTAGCACTTTTCTCCTTCTTTTTTATTACTTATATATTTTTCTTTTCTTTTCAATTTCCTTCCTACACCCTATCTAGCGGATCAGCTGTATGTTTCTTTCTTTCTTTATTATTTATTTATTTATTTATTTATTTTCCTTACTTTCTTTCTAGTGGCTTAGATGTCTTCTTCTTACTTTCTTTCTTTCTTTCTTTTCATTCCTTTCTCTTTCTGACAGCTGTGTTCTTCTTTCTTCCTTTCTTTCTTTATCAATTTTCTTTTCGTTTCTATTTCTTTCTGTCGGTAACTTCTACTTCTTCTTCTTTTCCTAACATTCTTTCTGTCTTTCTTTCTTTCTTCCTTTTCGTTCATTTCTTATTTTCTTTCTACTGGCTTAGCAGTCTTCTTCCTTTTTCTTATTTCTTTTTTTTTCTTTTCCTTCCTTTCCAGCGGATCAGCTGTATTTTCTTTCTTTCTTTCTTTCCTTCATTATTTAATTAATTAACTACACTTCTTTTTACCAGCTTGGATGTCTTCTTCTTCTACTTCTTCTTCTTCTTCAATATACAATATATTGACTAGATGCGGTAATTCGATATAACAAATAACTGACAGAATTATAAAATATGATAGGTAATCCTCCACTTTTGTTCGCCAAAAAACAATTAAACCAAAACGAGGGAATTGGCGGGAAGAAAAGTGTGTAAGAGCGTGGGAGAGAGGGGTGGGGGAGAGGGCAGTGTCAGTAAATCTAAACGGAAAGGCTGAGGCGTTGTGCTTCGTTAATTGAATTTAGATGCAGACGGCACTAATATACAAGAATGGTGATTGTTTCGTTTGGGCCTTAAGGTCAGAATTATTTTATTATATAGGTAATCATTAGAGTACTGTATGTAAGAAGATCAATAAATCAGACACTAATGAAGAGAAAAGTACAAAATATTTCAGTTTTTAAAAAACACATCTACTTCCTTGTAAATGCAATTAACCAAATGTTCTTTTCATTCACAAGATCGACAACGTTATATTTCGCATCTTTATGAGTAAAACTCAATTAATAACTACATCAGGCACACTTTATTGATCCATTCTCATATATATATATATATATATATATAATATTATATATATATTATATATATATATGTGTGTGTGTGTGTGTGTGTGTGTGAAGTGTTGTTATGGGTCAACGGGAGAAAAATTAGATATTGTATGAAAAAAAAAAGGTTCGGCAAAAGATTATGTTTTTTTTAATGATTTTTATTACATATGCGACACGTGTTTCAGATCTTTTGTTATCTTCTTCAGGCATTAATTAACTATATTTTTGCAGAATGTTAATATGTACATGTGTGATTTCTGATATTTCATAGTTGTGTGTGTGTGTGTGTGTGTGTGTGTGTGTGTGTGTAACTTACTTTTTGTTAATATCAGAATGAAATAAAACGAACTTAACATCCTACAAAACTGATTTTCTTATATATTTCACACCAAATTCTTCATATTAAATCTAAAATTTATATATCATAGACATTTATATATGGATAACATATATAGTAATACAAAAAGTAAGTTACACACACACACACACACACATACAACCTATCAAATATCAGAAATCATACATGTACATATTAACATTCTGCCAAAATGTGGCTAATTAATGCATGAAGAAGATAACAGAAGATCTTAAACACGTGTCGCATATGTAAGATAATGATAATTTTTTTAAGCATATTCCTTTTTGCGAACCTTTTATACACACTCACACACACACACACACACACACACACACAGACAGACACACACACACACACACATTATATATATATATATATATATATATATATATTATATATAAATATATATATAATGGACTCTCCCGTCGATTTTCGACGTATGAGGGTTCATACACACAATGAACATCACACAGTGATTTGTTTATAGTGGTGAAGGCTTGTGTTGACCAGGCCACATTTTTGGCACAGTCGATAGGAAAGAATTGGTGCATCAAGGGTTGCTACAATCCAATCAACGACCGACTTAAGGAATTTTGAATTCAGAGTTATCCTCTCCTAGACTGGTTACCTACCCAAGGCTTAAGGTCCCAGTCTGCCCAACAATTTAACCCACAGCTGGAGGGAATTTTGAATTCAGAGTTATCCCTCTCCTTGACTGGTTACTTACCCAAGGCTGAATGGCTCTGTCTGCCCTACTATTTAACCCATAGGCTGGAGGGGAGAATATATAGATTCATACCTTTCCCAAGGGTATTAGCGCTATGTGAAATGGCACAGCTTTCATCTAGAATTGAACTCGAATCGACTAGTCCATTTCCCACTACTCTACCCACTAGCCACGCGCTCCACACACATATATATATATATTATATATATATATATATATATTATATATATATATATATATATATTATATATATATATATATATATATATATTATATATATATATATTATATATATAATATATATATATCCACTGAAGAAGCAGAGTCAAGTCTCCGAATATTAGAATGAAATAAACCGAAACTTAACATCCCAGTTTTCATTTTATATTCACACCAATTCTTCACACTAAATCCCACATTATATATATTATAGACATTTAAACATGTATAACATGTATATTGATACAATATATATACAGCGAGACTCACCATATATATATATATATATGGAGAAAAGTTAACAAACACGGGTGTTGTGCTGGGCAGATGTTTATTATAGGTAATGATGTCGACGTTATACCATTTTGGTCTATCCAGCCTTTTTCGGGACACGGGCTGACTTCAAGTATTCCACTCCATGACACTATAAACATCTTTCACCACCGCAACACACCTCACAAAATATTCCTACAGATATCCTAAACATTTACATCAGATGATCATCAGCTGTCCACCCGCTTCCAATAAAAAAAACGCCAGTAAGATAACTGAATCCTTAAGAACAAAATAACTCCCATATATCTATATATATATATGGTATTTGTGGAAAAGGTGACTTACCGGTGAAACAGGTCACAATGGTTAGTTGATGCAAGATTCACCATGATAAGGCATCGATATGATAAATATAAAGTGCTCAATACGTTGGTAGAGCAAATTTATTATGATAATGGTACATGGTAATATAACCTACTCGAGTTTCACCATGAGGATCTTCAGCGTTAAATCCCTGGATTAAATCAAGATATTGATTAATTGCAGTCGATTACAAACGTGTGTATTTTAATAAATACACCGTAATATATATACTATATATATTTATAGTATATATATATATATATATATAGGGGGTAGTGGTTTTCGTGTCAAATAGCTTCTGTCTGTGAGTTGCAGTTTTGACACTTGTATTCTATTTTTCCTAAGACGATGACCGTTACATGAAGCACGCTTTCATCATAGCAATCATAATTTAAGAATTATTTTTCTGCCCTGTGTGTCCATATGTCTGAATATATATATATAATATATATTATATATTTATATATATATATATATAATATCATTTGACTATGATACTTGCTTTTTTTTCGCATTTGAAATATTAGGTTTTGTATCCATATTTTTATAACGACATATTAATGTGCGGAAAGATCAAAAGTGAGGACATATCGAGTAGGAAACTATATTCCATAAGTTTTCTTCATGAATTGCTTCAGCTTTCTTAAGAATTTTCATTCGACTTCAATAATTTATATTTTAGTCTCAAGCACAATTAAATAACCTCTCCAACAGACGTACCGTGTTTTGATGTTAGTTTACTGCTTCAGTAAAGTTACCTTAAACGTATTTGTTACTTATTTGTGTGGATAACGGAAATAATTCTATTGCTCTGAATTTTTTAGATGAGGCTTGATAATTAGTATCATTTGTATTATTCGGACTATTGTCTTCATCTTCATTGTAAGTATTTGTACAACGTTTCGGACGATGTGCCCTCCGGCGTTCTTCAGGTATTTCTCGTCGGACTCCACATAAAAGCAGTTGTACAATTGTACAACTGCTTTTATGTGGATTGCTGCTTTCACGTTATTTACAAGACAGAACGCAATATCCTTGTGTAGTTCCCATCTAGCTTTTTTCTATTTTACCAACCCCTCTGCCCTACTACTTGTCCATAGCTGGAGGGAGAGTTTCCCAAAAGTATTAGCGAAATGCAATTACCAGGTCCAGGATTTGAACTCGTGGCGACGAGTACATTTTCCATGACTTTTAACCATTACACCACGCGCTTCCTAGCTTTTTCTGTAAGCGTTTGTGAAAGTACAAGTGGTGCAGCTATAGGGTAGCACTGACACGGCTACTGATTGGAAGAATTCTTGGTTTATCCTATGAAAGAGATCAGATTTCCTTATGACGTATAATCTGTCTATAGTAGTCCATGCTTTTCCTATGTGTACATTGATATAGATTTCTGTAGATGAGATATTACTACCTTGGTATATAAACTGGTCTACTAATTTCCGAGGTTTACCATGCAGTTTAAAGATAGTTCAATGTTGATTAAAAGACATGATCTCTGTTTTATCTGAGTTCATAGAGAGCCTAATGCCTCTTGCGGCTATTTATCGGGAGACTCTATGTTAACTTCTATTAGAAGCGCGATGGTGTACTGTTTAGATTCGCAGGAAATAGACTCGTCGACCCGAGTTCAATTCCAGGTCAAAGCCACAGTTCACATAGCGTTAATACCCTTGGGAAAGGTATGAATACAATTATTCTCCATCCAGCTATGGGTAAATAGTTGAGTAGATTGGGCTCTTTAACTTTGGTTAGGCAACTAGTCTAGAAGAAGAAAAACTCAGAATTCAAACTTGGTCACTACTAGAATAGGCTCAGGCCTACTTAGTGATATTATATATATATATATATATATATATATATATATATATATATATATATATATATATCAATTTAAAAAAAGGGTGATTTGGCTTGAGCGGGTGTATGTGCCAGAAGCGCTAGATTTTATACATATGCTAATTAGAATCTACCCAAAAGCTGTACACTAGCTTCGTCCTCGTTGTGGTCTAAGCGAATATCTACAAAATATTCATTAGAAAATGAATATAAGGAAACATAAAATGTGAATTCTTGTAAAGCGTACTTAAGTTTATCAAATATCGAATCGGCAGAATTAGCTAATTAATAATATACAGACTTTTTTCTTTCTTTTTTGCATTTACCAAGAGAGAAATAAACAATGAATGAAACGTTAATTTTCTACAAAATATAAGGTATGTTGAAAAAGTATCGAGACTGAAGCTGTATTTACCAAAACAGAAATGATGAATTAACGTTTAATTTTCTACAAAATATAAGGTATGTTTGAAAAAGTATCGAGACTGAAGCTGTATTTACCAAAACAGAAATGAGCAATGAATGGAACGTTAATTTTCTACAAAATACGATTTGTTTGAAATTGGTTTGTGGCAAAACATCTTTCAATCTTACCAGCAAATGTATTCACCCTCCGAGTGCAAGTATTTAAATGTTAATGTAATAAAATATTATATTGAATTAGAAAGGCTAATGAAATAAAATAAGAATGCAGATAAAAAGATTTGAAACAAAGGAGGTGTATAATCGAAAAATAGAACAACTGAAACCTACTCTTCCATCACTCGCGTCTTTCCTTGCTATTTATTCTAATTTAACTATTTAGTTAAAATAGGAAGTAAATATTAAAATTACCGTTATTTCTTCTTGTTAATGTGTTTCTTTTAAGATTTATTCGCGAGATTTTTCTCTCATATTCCTTAATATAAAACCAAACAATTAGAAATCAATATTACTAAGAAATATTTACTGGAAATAATTGTTTTAATGTCAATATTCAAGTTAGCTTCTGCCACACGTTATTTTTTGTTGTATTATATAAATACAACTGCATGTTATTGTATGTAGAAAATTGGCTTCGACGCTAGACCGTATAACCTAATAATGCGTTGATCGGGGGGGGGGCTATCCGCAGGCAATACCTGCATCCTTGAATTTAAAGGGAGGGATGAGTTTATTGTCCGGTGCCTGGGGGCGCCCCTTGAGGGTGAATGCTGAACATGATAAACACATTTTTGCGCCCGCCAACATTGAGTCTTGACTTGTGGTGGTCCGCACATTAATAGGCCTTGGTCACATTAATAGGGTCTTGTATATTAATAGGGCCTTGTGTACCGAGTAAATGTGGGGTATGTGGTAAATATCTAGATAAGTCAACAGTATCAATAGATGTAAAAAAAATTTAATTAATAATTGAGGTTTAATAAAATCATGGAGATACGTACGGTAAATAACTAAAGGAATTGTGACTTAGTAGTAATATCGTTTTCGGTCACAGACATAAAAACACGAATCATCCATTATAATAGATTTGTCTGACCTTATTGAAAAGAGGCTTGTATTAATTTGTAGTATTTAGATTTTTTTTGGTTGCTTTCCTGATCTTTATTGTTATATAATGGTCGTTTCTGTTGATTAACCCTCCCCGGCTTGTTCACATGTTCCTTGCCAGTTCTTGTCGAAAGCCTTCAGGATTTCAAACTTAACCTTTATGGTAATCAATTGGATGAGATTTTTCTATTATGTTAAATGACCAGCGCAGCAATGTCCATAAGCTTGTTAAGTATTCTATGTTTTTTGGCCTGTAGTCATATTGAAACGGCTGCAACCCCAGATTATTGTACTTAGTATGTATTGCTCCCTTATATCTCTGTGCCATGTGTCCAAATGGAAAATTCAGAAGATTCTGGAAGCACTATATAAAATATTGCAATATGAGTAGGTTAAAAATCGTAATGGATACATACATGGTTATTATGTACGATCACTAGAGAGCTCATTCCGTTAATAACAGAGAGGATTGATTAAGAGAAGGCAGTGACAGTCCAGCTAAATTCCATCCCAAAGAGTCTACGGGGTTTGAGAGCATATATTGTAGTCATACATATATATATATATATATATATATTATATATATTATATATATAATATTAAAAATCTGTTAGGGAATAAAGCATCCAGTAAGAACATATTTCTAACTATGATCCTCTCTCTCATCCTCTCTCTCTCTTATTTGTTATATTATATGAGCGTATACCATACATATATATATAGTATACATACATATACATACATACAATATATACGTATACATACATACATATATACCGTATACATGACATATAACATATATACGTATACATACAATATACATATGCATAATATATACATATGCTTTATAATACTTATACATATTTAATATAATATAATATATTAATATATACTTATATATGTTATCATTGGTATTGAGCATTCTACTAATCATCCTGCAAAAAAACTTGGTTTCACCACGAACTCACCAAGTGAGGTGTAATTATATATATATTACACAAATTCTAATGATGACACTTATATCGTTTACCCGCACGCATATAATCAAAATAAATTTCTTCAGCTTCTAATAAGAATTAAATTACCTTTGTTTCATATCTCAAATGTCTACTTCAAATAATTTACCAGCATTACTTAATCGTTGAACAAAGAAAACTCCCAGAAACAAGTCGAACGAACAAATGGATTTGAAATGTTTCTATTTTTCTTTTAAACTGTTTAGATATTAATTTTTTGTATTTTACTTTTTATTGTTCTTTATTTGAAATTCGTTAAATGTTTTCGTATATTGACGCATCAATGACAAATGATGAAAAAAAAGAAGAAATACGAAATGTCGAAGGAAAAAAGACAATTGGTTTGATGGAATGTTAAACGCGGAAAGAAAAGCTTTCTAGTGAATTTCTCTTGTAGTGTTTTCAAATACAACTTTCTCATTAATCACAGTAAGTTACCAAGTGAAGTGCTATAGAAATATAAGAAAAGAAAAAAGAAGCAGAAAAGACGAAAAGAAAACAAGAGGAAAACTTCACTCACTTTAAATACGTTCGGCTTTTATACTCAGGATAAATCAATCGAAAGACTTGGAAAATCCTTTTTAATCTTTTCCTAACACTTGCGAACAACAAAAAATTGATTGGAATCTAAACCGAGTTCTTGAGAAAGAATTTTTCACTTTGAGTCAAGTGGAATTTTTTTGTTCTAGAATATGCACAAGGGTTAGGGGATAAAAATGTTTGACCATGGTTCTTTCTATATCATAGGTGCTTGTCTTGAATGGTTCTGGTTTTTCTTTATCGAAAGTATGAGGGCTCATTGATAAATAAAGAAGTTTTTAGATCTATGTGATGAATTAGATGGGACATATGCGTCCATGATCCGGGTCAGGAGGTAAATCTTGGGAGTAAATGTCATTAGGGATAGCAAGAACTCCAAACAGGCCAGAGACAAACAGAAATAAAAGACTGCAAGAAGAAGTATAGATGGATAAAACGAGAGGGGGTAAAAGAGGGCGAGACGAGAGAGGGGGTAGAGAAAGTGGAGTGAGTGGTAAGAGAGAGAGGAGAGAGAGGAGAGAGAGAGGGAGGGGGTAGTTTTGGTTGGGTTGGGTTGGGTTTTTCGGCATGTCAATCCATTGGGGGCTTAATTTTTTTATGCCGATACTTTATTGGTAAAAAAAGTTTTAATGCTCGAAAATGTTTTGAAATAATTTCATTTTAATGATAATATTCATTTTTTGTTTATAAACTCATGTTTGTTCTATTTACCCATAGGTGGGACGCCTAACAGGTACTACCACTCCGGGTCGAGGATGGACAGGGAGCAATTGATGATGAAGGGGTGTTCCACATTCAAACTCCAAAATGGAAGCCTCACATCAGATAGAGTTTACGTCATTCCAGGAATGTAGACCTCAGGCACGCTTCTAGCAATCCATATGATAAAAGGAGTTGGCTTGCTATGAGGGCAATAGGGTTGGGAAATCATAATAGGTACTAGGCTTTGAACGTGAGCAGCCGATTGATCGGAGGGAGCTCTCCAACCGCCGTTCTAGCCCAAGATAGGGCCAAAGTGGAGTATTGCAACTCAATGAATGCTCCTCCACCTGGTTCTACATTAGCATCACGGGTGGCCCCACGGCCAACAGGTGCCATTGAGGGAGTCTTACCTACTGCCGAAGGTGGTAGTCGGTGCATTCTAAGCCCCACCTATAGGGCGGGCGGTTGTCTTGGTGAGGGAGGTGGCGTAAACAACGCATCACAAAAATAAACAGGAAACTGGAAAACAGTGGACGTGGCCTGTGAGCCACGACCATCCGCGTTTCATTAAAACGTAGAAAAGATCGGGTACATACTACACACATAACCCAAAAATTGGCCCTGGTTGTCAACCCATCTAGGAAAAGAAAGAGTCTGTTATAAAACCATCGCGCTGAACGGCTTGACATAATCCGGAAGAGGGCAAACCCGAATCAATCCATGGATATCAGTAATCCACCACTAGGACTCAGTCCTGATTTCTTTACGGGTTTTACTCCCTAAGGGTATTAAGCTATGTGAAATGCAACAGCATCGTTCAGGATGTTAACTCTTCTTTGCCGTGTCTAATTTCATGGCAACGATAACCATTACACCGACACGCTCCTAAAAACTTCAAATCGTTTATATCAGTTGGGATTAACTCAGATTTTTTTTAATATCGTGACTACACGTTAGTTTTATTGAGAGTAAAGTATTAGAATTATTATTTTTCACCGATCGCTTTCTTTTTTTCTTTTCAAGCAAGCCTATTCGCGTTTTCTCGTTTATGTTCCACCTATTCAGCAACAAACCTGGTTTCGATGTGTATGGTGATGTTCTCAGATGATTTTGAATAGTAAATATGAACGTCCACATAATAATATCATGAGCAATTCTTAAAAAAATCTAATGTCCACAAGAAATTTATTTTTGATGGTAGTTGTGTGTTTTGTGTATATTTGTCTGCTGCGGACAAAAGTGAAATGTGATATTGTGCGTTTCTCAGAATAAAGATGAAGACATGACAAAAAATGGATATTAAAAATATTTGGGGAAAAAAGCTGAAAAGTTTGTAAATATAAGGTAAAATTACAAGAAATAATAAAAGAAATGAAAATTCAGTAGTAGGAAAAGAACGAATAAAAGAAAGAAAGAAAGAAAAAGAAAGAAAAAGAAGAGAAAGAAAGAAATGTCGTGCCCTGAGGAGTAGAAGCGATTTATTAGGAAAAGGAAAGAGAATAATAAAGAAGGGAGGCTTAGAAAGCATGGATAGGTTATTAAAGATGAAAGAAAAGAAATGAAGAATGAATGAATGAATGAATGAACAAAAACTTATATTTAGAAACAATTTAATGATTAATGAAAAGAGAAAAATAAGAAAGTAGAGAAGCGAAGAAGCATTGACAAGTTACGAAAGCAGCAAGAAAGCGAGAAAGAAAGAAAGAAAAGAAAGAAATGAGCGTTGAAAAGTAGTAGAAATTTGATAAGGAAAGGAAAGAAGTAGAAGCTTGATAGATAAGAAAAAAGAAGAAAGAAAGAGAGAAAAAATGAGCGTTGAGGAGTAGAAGAAATTTAACAAGGAAAGGAAGAAAATACGAAAAAGGGGAGTCGTAGAAGTATGGATAGTGTAAAGAAAAAAGGGAGAAAGAAAGAAAGAAAGGAAGAAAAATGAGCGTTGATGAGTAGAAGAAATTTGGTAAGAAAAGGGAAAGAAAATACGAAAAAGAGAGGCGTAGAAGTATGGATAGGTAAACAAGAAAGAAAGAAAGAAAGAAAGAAAGATAAGGACAAAGAATTAACAAAGCACGTTAATATGAAGTAGCAATTTAAGAAAGAGAATGAAAGAGAAATAGTAAGAAAGTAAGAAAAGAGTAGAAGCATTGACAGGTTACGAAGAAAAGAAAGAAAGAAAGAAAGAAAAAAGAAAGAAAGAAAGAAAGAATAATGAGCGTTGAGGAGTAGAAAAAATTTGATAATAAATGGAAAGAAAATACGAAAAAGAGAAGCATAGAAGTATGGATAGATAAAGAAAAAAGAAAGAAAGAAAGAAAGAAAGAAAGAAAGAAAGAAAAAGGCGCCCTGAGGAGTAGAAGAAATTCATTAAGGAAAATGAAACAGAAAATAATAAAGTGGAGATGCTTAGAAACGTGGACAGGTAAAAAAAAATAGAAAAAAGAAATGAGAAAGACAGAGAGAAAGAACGAGCTGGAAAATAGAAGCAATTTAAGAACAATAAGAAAGAGAGAAAAATAAGAACGTAGTGAAAAGTCGAAACAGGGACAAATTAAGAAAAATTCAATAGATTTTCTTGACATAATTAAAATCTTTAAATGTCCAAAAATTGATGCACCAAAGAAAGTTGCATGTCAGAAAAGAAAAATGGAACAGGTATTTTTTACTCCCACCGCAGATCACAGGTTAAAGATGAAAGAAAATTAATAGATAGACAAATACCTGGACCTTGCCAGATAATTGAAAAATAAAACTGTGGAATATGAGGGTTAAAGTGATACAATTGTAATTGGTGAACTTAGAACGTTCCCTAAAAAATTAGAAGACAAACTAGAAGACTTTGGAAATAAGAGGAAGAATTGTGACGCATCAGAAACAGCATCGTTTTAAGAAAGCTAGAAAACTTCGGAGAGTCCTGGAGACCTGAGGAGACTTGTTGTTCCGCAGACTTCAGTAAAATACCATCAACTGCAGCTGCTCATTCCATTAAATTCCTGGCCAGTCGCAGAGATGCTCCGATAAGTGAGTTCAGTCTCCGGTTCTGGCGGATCTAATGTTAAAACAGCGTGGGCGAGAAAGCATCAACGAAGCAACAAGCCGGTAAACGCATGCGGTCAACCATTCATAAGACAAACAGATATGAACGTGCTTACAAGTAAGAAAGAAAACTAAAAAAGGAAAC
>CM042161.1:69717736-69760090 GCA_023376005.1 Doryteuthis pealeii | reverse complement strand
TCGGGCTAAAACCACAAGGTTCCATTCAGAATTACCGGTCCCGCCAACTCAGCGTATGAGTAGCACCAGGATCTGTGCGGTAAAGTAAGGAGCTGATGGTAGGTGGGCACTCCACTTCAGACGCAAAAACAATCTCGGTCTAGCGCAGGGGAAGGAGATAGACTCCTCGCTGACTGGCTGATACTGACTTTAGGCGGCCCAGTCGACACATATAAAAGTTACACCAAATTGTTTTATTTTTAATCCTTTAATGAATTGATGATTTTTACTTACTTAGGGTACAAATCACTGAAATTGAATTTTTTAACCCCACCCCTCAGGCAATATGATTCAAAAATCTAATTTTACATCGCCCGGAGGGTGGTTTTTTTATTTGCACTAGTTACACTAATGGAGGCCGCGTGGTGTAATGGATAAAGTCGATGGACATGGACTTGTCGACCCGAGTTCAATTCCTGAGCGAAGCTGTTTGTATTTGAGATAACGCTAATAACCTTGGGAACTTTACTAATCCAATTCTCCCCTGCAACTATGGATAAATAGCAGGACAGCCTGGGTTCTTTAACCTTGGTTAGGTAACCAGTGTAGGAGAAGGAAATATCTGAATTCAAACCTGTTGAACTCCGCTTAAGAAATTGACCTTGTATCGCATCCTGCTCGTGCGGAGGGATTGGTAAATATATATATATATATTACACTAATGGTTTCCTTTATTCAAACTTTTTCTTTGTGGCTAATATTTCTCAAAGTTCTCTCAAAGGAAAGTGACAAACCTTCTTTAATCTTCAACTGGGATACCCGAAGTGCACCTAACTCTTTTACCCTTTGGTACGGACTGAGCTCTTTATTCTTCTTAAGGAAACCAATGTCGAAGAAGGAAAACTCTGAGTTCAAACCGAGTGTATTCCGCTTAAAAATTGACCTTTTTTTTCGTGGTGAAGTGTTGGCTAAATTCATATTACCCTTATGAAAGGCATGAATCCACGTATCCCTTTAGAGCAGTGGGTAATTAATAAGATTATTTCTGCATCTTTGCCTTTGTTAGAGACTATCTGTTTTCAAACATTCATTAACAGTAAATGTCAAAATGTTGGAAATTCCATAGCTAATCATCTCCCCCTGCCGCCATGGGGCGAATGCCAACATCGTATGTTGGCGCCAAATACCAAAACTTTACTTATCGCAAAGCAGTTACTGGAGAGAGACGTCAAAAGAAACGCTCTCATTACTTAGCCCAAAAACAGGGCCTACTTATCACGGAGCACCCACTGAGGGTAGTCGCGTAAACAGCGGTCCCTACGCTTCATTCATCACTTAGACCAAAAACAGGGCTTACTTATCGAAAAGCAGTACTGGAGGAGAGACGTAAAAACACCAAGCTCTCATTACCAAGCCCCAAAACAGGGCCCACTTATCACAGAACTTTAGAACCAGTTCCATTCTAAGGCATTGTATCTGCATACTGCATAAAGGCCGGTACTATTGCACACTTACTGAAGGACGAGAAACTACCGCGACGAAGCGTCTTATCTACATTTCCTACCGACGAGAAGAAAACCGTGTTATCACGATTACTCCAAGAAAATTACTTCACAGATAAATCTCGTAGAAAATACCATTAAAATTTGCAACAATTTTATGTAATTTTGTCAATACAAGTGTCTGCATTTACTTTCGTGTTTGTTCATTCTTTGTCCGACAATTTTCCTACAACTACGGAGAAATAAGAGCTCCTTCGAATCTGTAAATACTCTTAAGAATTGGTTGGTTGGATTTTACGGCATGTCAAAGTGTTCGTCTGGGAACCTCAAAGTTCCTGGTTCGATACTGGCCTTCGCCAACCTAGCGAATGTGTACCACAGGGATCTGTGCGGTAAAGTGTGGAGCTGGTGATAGATATGGCACATCGACTCAGACGCCCAAACAATCTCCGTGGTCTAGTGCTAGTGGAAAGGGGACATACTCCCTTGCTGTCTGGCTGATACCGATTTTAGGCCGCACTGACAACGACTTTATTAAGTTGATATTACAACTATTTATTTAGTTGATCTGAGACCAACATATATTGTATTGGTGACGGTTGAATGCCACGTTTGTTCATATGTATTCATTTATAATGTTTATCACCGCATTTGGCTGAATGGTATTTTAAAAAAATATTTCATAGCTCTTATCTGTCTCTCTCTTGTTTTTAACTTGTCTTATTAAAAACGATAGCTAGTGTAAAAAGTTAAAGCGTAAAATCCTCTTCATATTTTAGGAAGAAACTAGTTCTGTGTCTACAGTTGCAAATTGTACATATATATATATATATATATATATATGTATGTATATATATGTGTGTGTGTGTGTTTGTGTGTATATGTATATAAAAGATTGTAATTAATGGAATCTTATGTAATTATCTATTAATTAATACCAGGAGATTATATGGGAGGAAAGAGAGAGAGAGAGAGAGAAGAGAGAGAGAGAGAGAGAGAGAGAGAGAGAGAGAAGAGAAAACTAGGGAAAATAATAGAGCAGAGAATGTTCTATTATGAAATGGTAAACAAGGGCCCTTTCGTCTGGTGCTTGTCAAGTATTACAACCGGAGAACGATTAAAAAAGAAATTGTAAATTAAGAAGGAATTAAGGTACGTTTAATAACAATAACATTATATATATATATATATATATATTATATATATATATATATATATTGTTATTAAAACGTACCTTGATTCCTTAATTAACCAAGCTGCATTTCTCATTTGCAAAGCATTTCGTCTGTAAAGTCATTATGGTTTAATTTGCATTATACATTTAATCGTAATTCTGTCAGTAATAATAACAATTACTGCAACGCATGTTAACCCTTTCTTCCTGGTTGTAAATTCAACAATAACGATATTTAAATTACAGTTACGCTATATGCATAACATTCTCTGCTACAATTAAATAATTGATTCCTGATTGCTGTAAATCCTCTCATTACATATTTTCGATGAATTTATAAATTGGTGATAAACAGATTTAATGAGGCTACATTATTCTTGTACACTGACATGTGTTTCAATAATACAGTATTGGTTAACATTATACACACTAGTAAAAATACAGAAATACCCTCCGGGCGATGTAAAATTAGATTTTTGAAACATATTGGGGTGGAGTTAAAACTTCAATGACAGCGAGTTTGTACCCTAAGTAAGTAAATCATCAAATTCATTAGGATTAAAAAAAAACAATTTGAAATGAAACTTACTGTGTACGTAATAATAATAATAATAATAATAATAATAAATAATAATAATAATATCTATACTACAAAAGTTATTGAAACAATACTACACTTGTATGCATAATGCAAAATGAGCGAGATAATAATCTAATAGTATTTATAATACAATAAATACAGAGACAATAGTAAAATAGTAAGTACAAACACAATTTAAAAAAACACCCTCCGGACGATGTAAAAATAGATTTTTGAAACATATTGCCTGAGGGTGGGAGTTAAAAATTCAATGCCAGCGAGTTCGTACCCTAAGTAAGTAAAAATCCTCAAATTCATTAAAGCATTAAAAAATAAAACAATTTGAAATGTAAACTTTAAATATGTAATAAATAAAACACACTATATATAGATATATAATATCAGTCATGTATTTATTAAAAATTGTTTAAAAAAAACAATGAGGACTGTCTAATGCTGCATGTTCAAATGACGATTTCGGGTATATGGACGTAAGCAGTGACGTAGTTTTTGTTACAGACAAAAACCGGAAGCGAATCTCCATTATTAATAGATTATTGCATGAGTGTCTCATTAACTTTTCTATAATAGAAATACTTAACTTGGTGTAGGGCTTTCGGGCTCTATATCCAGTGACTTCAGCTTCTGGTCCTGTTAAATAATTAGGACCAAGTAACCAATAAACACCCCAAATCATCAACTTAAATCGTCACCGGTAACTTCCGCTTCCAAATTTTTGTAAACAAATGATTTTAATCAGAAGTTTATGGAGTTGTTGAACTCATAATAAATCAAATAGATGGTTAGTACTAGTAATCAAATTAAAATTCAATAGCAAAATCTTTTTTTGAAATAAATACTTTTTAATCAGAAATTTATTAATATTTTTCAACACTTACGATGATTTAAAAAAGATGAAAGATGTTTTTTTTTTTCTAATATAGTTTTTACTTAATCGGAAAAGAAATGTAATTATGTTTATTTAAATAAAAATAAAGTTTTTATTTACAAAATATTTTTTATGCTTATTTTAATAAAAGGTTGTCGTTCAGAAATAGTATCACACCATTTGTAAAATTTGTTTTTGTCAGATATAATATAATTGCAAAAATCGGCTGTTCGTTCATTTTCAAATAGTCGAAAGCGAAACTTACCGGTGATGAGTTAAAATATGAACCTTTCATTAAGTTGATGATTTGGGGTGCTTATTGGTTACCTGGTCCAGTAATTAAACAGCGTTGATTCCAAGGGGCTATCCTTCCAGGCAACACCTGAACATTGATTTAAAGGGGTAGAGCTGGGTTTATTGCCCAGTGCTTGAGGCACCCCTTGAGGGTGACTGCTGACGGGGATTAACATACTATTTCATTATTATATCAGTATTATTATTATTTCGGTATCTTTAGCATTATACATATTATCAAAATATTGTTACGGTATATATTGTATAATATATTTCATTGCATCGTCAACTCAGTCGGTAGAACATCCAGCTCAGAATCACGAGATTTCTGGTTCAATACCGGGCCTCGCTAATTCAGCGGTTGAGAAGTATTGAAGTCAGTTAGTCTACCGCTGGTTTGAATAACAGCAGCTAAGTCTAACTTATATTTGAAGTGAGCACACTCATGTACTCACTCCAAATTCTTTATTCAAAAAATAAAAAGTGAAGTACATGAGTGTGTCATCACGACTCGCATATAGCCGGAAGGTTTAGTTTGGGGGGGGGGTAACAAAGCTGGTCATACCACTACATGGATCTAGCTAGCTAAGTCTAACTTATATTTGAAGTGAGCACACTCATGTACTCACGCCAAAGTCTAACTGAAGCAGTGTCCAAGACAGTTGGTATTTAGAGAAATCAAGAATGATCCATTCATGAATTTGGGTGATTCCATTCCTTGAGTTCTGATTGGCTGCTTGATTTGAATGATATTGTGGAGTTTTATAAATACCCTGTCATTCTGCAGTAGGCTTTGCAACTATTTTGTATTGGGTTACAACCGTTTGTTGCCATGTCTTCCCAGTTCGACGGTAATTGGAACTTTGATTATTCTTCAAGAAGCACGTCTTCCATTTTAAATTGGGTTGGTGTGGAATTCTACCTCAGATGCAAAAACAATCTCGCTGGTTGCTGCCTGGCTGATTTCGACAATAGCCACTCCATCTACTTTACATTTTTATATACTGAATTATGCATACTATTGTAATAGTGTCTTAGTAACCTTTGCATTATACGCACTCTTGTATAATTGTCTCGCTGTAAATAATATAACAGTATACATACTTTTGCAGTATTTTCTTATTTGCAATTGCCTAATTCATACAATAGCTTATTTTGTCACTATCTATTATAAATCATATGCGAGAGACGCCTGGGTTGGCTTGGTCACGTCAGGAGGATGGACAAAGTTCGCATTCCCAAAGACTTATTGTATGGTGAATTAGTAAAAAGCACCCGACCGGTAGCGAGATTACGCCTGTGCTTTAAAGATATCTGAAAGAGGGAAATAAAGACATGCCACATCAACACCAACACATGGGAGGGTTGGGCAGAAGACCGTGCTACCTGGCGCCTCCTTGTCAAACAAGGAATGAGAAGGAGTGAAAAAGAGAGAAAAGAAGCCGCCGAAGAAAAGATAACAGAAATAATAGTATGGACTAATATGACTGTTGATATCCTATTATGAAGGAAGGGTACAAGGCTAATATATAATGTATATTCGGGTTAATAGTTTATTGGTGCAATGTGAAATGTGTGAGTTTACAAAATGTGTTAAAAGTGTTAAAAGAGTTCGTAAATGGTTGCCAGAGACATCCGCTCGGCGGGGATATATATTGTTATACAAAGTACAAGGAAACTTATCTTGTGTGTATTTGCTGCTTCTGGTCTCTGCCAGTAGAATTTGTCGTGTGCGTCTCACGGGTGCTTGTCTGTTCTTTTAGTTCATCTGGTCTTACCCTCTAGGTGCCAAGACAGTGTTTGCTGATCTTATTCGGCCGCTACTTAAAACCGGTTCTTCTCCCAGTGCCAGCCAGATCTTTTCTAGTCTATCTCTCTCGGGTGCCGGATCTGTTCTGTCGATTTTTAGGGCTCTAGCCCCTGCCGTCTGATACTCAGGAATTAATAGGGGCAAATAATCCAAATTTCTGATAAATAGAACCAAAAGGAAGGAGACACAACAGCAACTCCAGCAAGCATCACTGTTTGTTTGCAGTCACTGCACCAGGGATTGCCATTCAAAAATTGGTCTGTTCAGTCAATCACGCAGTTGCAGATAAACAAGTGGACACTATGCCATCGTCTTTAGTAGACGGACGGATACGAACAACAATTATAAATACTATTTTACTATTATCTCTTTACTCATTTCATGATACTCACTACTCTATTATTGTCTCAGTTTCTATTCCATTATCTATTAATAATGGAGATTCGCTTCCGGTTTTTGTCTGTAACAAAAACTACGTCACTGCTTACGTCACATTACCCAAATGTCATAACATAGAATGAATACACTCAAAATTTGAGCATGCAGCATTAAACAGTCCTCATTGTTTTTTGAAACAAGTTTTAATAAATACATGACTGGTATTATATATCTATATATAGTTTGTTTTATTTTAATACATATTCAAAGTTTACATTTCAAATTGTTTTATTTTTTAATCCTTTAATGAATTTGATGATTTTACTTACTTAGGGTACAAACTTGCTGACATTGAAATTTTAACTCCCACCCCTCAGGCAATATGTTTCAAAAAATATTTTTACATCGCCCGGAGGGTGTTTTTTTTTTTTATTTCGTACTAGTACTTACTATTTTACTATTGTCTCTGTATTTATTGTATTATAAATACTATTAGATTATTATCTCGCTCATTTTGCATTGTGCATACAATTGTAGTATTGTTTCAATAACTTTTGTATTGTAACGTTGTGGTATTTTCACAGTACCAAAGTGATATATGTTACGTTGTGGCATATGGTCACAGTACCCAAACGTATATACGTAACGTGGCGGTGGTGATATATTCACGGTATTAAAAATATATTCGGCACGTGGCGGTCATCTTGTTGATAAAAATTACAACGCGAGAAATATGTACTCACAACTGCTAGCCTTTATTATCGTGCTCGTCTCGTGGGTTCGTATCAGAGAGGAGGAAAGGCAGAGAAAGAGAGAGAGAGAGAACACTGTTAAATTACTGTGACCCCATACTAGGCAACAGAGGCCCGTCCGTGCCCCTACGCGTCCGAAAGCAAAAAGAGACCGGGACCTTTCTTCCTTGTTCCACGTCACCACGTGACTTCCGGTTCCGGTTAACACCCGAAACTTCCGTTTGACATTCAATTCTCCATTCGGGAGGTCACGCTCCGGTCAAACTGTTTTGTGTTCATTACTCTTTTTAAAACCTTTACTCTCTCACTTATTTCTTTCTTCCTCCCCCTTCCATTAGTAGTTCTTGCCAAATTCAATCTTGCTACAGTATTATAGATATTATTATTATTATACGTACTCAGTAACTTTTGCATTAAGTCTTTCCCAGGAATATACTTTTTTCTTTTTTCTTTCCAATGTATTTATATAGAAAAATCTATTATATCTATTAATAATGGAGATACGCTTCCGGTTTTTGTCTGTAACAAAAACTACGTCACTGCTTACGTCACACTGCCTAAAATCGTCATACAATAGAATACATTTGAGCATGCAATGTTAGACAGTCTTCGTTGGGTTTTTTAAACAAGTTTTAATAAATACATACCTGGTATTATCTATCTATATATAGTTTGTTTTATTTTAATATATATTTAAAGTTATCAGAACTAAGTTTCCATTTCAATTTTTTATTTTTTACTCCTTTAATAAATTTATTTTATTTTTTACTCCTTTACTAAATTTATTTTATTTTTTACTCCTTTAATAAATTTATTTTATTTTTTACTCCTTTAATAAATTTATTTTATTTTTTACTCCTTTAATAAATTTGATGATTTTACTTTACTTATGATACAAACTCTCTGATATTAAATTTTCAACTCCCATCCACTCAGGTAATATTCATTTTACGTCGCCCAGAGGGCGTTTTTTCATTTTGCTAGTATATCTAATGACTCTATTCTAAAAATAATGTTTCAATAATTTTTGGCATCGAATAATCCCATTCTGTCTGATTTCTATATATTTTATACTGTAAACATATAATGAATGATATACGAAATTTTCCTATTTTGTCTGTGCCATTTGCAGGAATTCCAGGAATTGACATTATCCTCGTTCTGATTTTAAATATATTTCTATAGGAATTTCCAAGTGAAATATTTGCAATAAAATCCCGTAATATAATTATCAGAAATATATGTACATTTCATATAATAGGCAGGGAATATTGATGATTCATTTTCTTATTTACTGAAAACAAACTATTTCTTTTCGTTCCTTTCTCTTTTTGTCATCTCAGGGGTGTTCTTCATTCTTCCCTTTTTTTCTTTCTTTCTTTATCTATTTTCCTTTCTTTCCTATTTCTTTCTGTAAGGATTTTTCTGCTTCTTCTTTTCCTTTCTTTTTTTCTTTCTTTCTACAGGCTTAGCACTTTTCTCCTTCCTTTTTATTACTTATATATTTTCTTTCTTTTCATTTCCTTCCTACGCCCTATCTAGCGGATCAGCTGTATGTTTCTTTCTTTCTTTATTATTTATTTATTTATTCATTTATTTATTTATTTTCCTTACTTTCTTTTAGTGGCTTAGATGTCTTCTTCTTACTTTCTTTCTTTCTTTCTTTTCATTCCTTTCTCTTTCTGACAGCTGTGTTCTTCTTTCTTCCTTTCTTTCTTTATCAATTTTCTTTTCGTTTCTATTTCTTTCTGTCGGTAACTTCTACTTCTTCTTCTTTTCCTAACATTCTTTCTGTCTTTCTTTCTTTCTTCCTTTTCGTTCATTTCTTATTTTCTTTCTACTGGCTTAGCAGTCTTCTTTTTTCTTATTTCTTTTTTTTTTCTTTTCATTCCTTTCCAGCGGATCAGCTGTATTTTCTTTCTTTCTTTCTTTCTTTCCTTCATTATTTAATTAATTAACTACACTTCTTTTTACCAGCTTAGATGTCTTCTTCTTCTTCTTCTTCTTCTTCCAATATACAATATATTGACTAGATGCGGTAATTCGATATAACAAATAACTGACAGAATTATAAAATATGATAGGTAATCCTCCACTTTTGTTCGCCAAAAAACAATTAAACCAAAACGAGGGAATTGGCGGGAAGAAAAGTCTGTAAGAGCGTGAGAGGGGTGGGGGAGAGGGGGGAGAGGGCAGTGTCAGTAAATCTAAATTGAAAGGCTGAGGCGTTGTGCTTCGTTAATTGAATTTAGATGCAGACGGCACTAATATACAAGAATGATGATTGTTTCGTTTGGGCCTTAAGGTCAGAATTTATTTTATTATATAGGTAATCATTAGAGTACATGTATGTAAGAAGATCAATAAATCAGAACACTAATGAAGAGAAAAGTACAAAATATTTCAGTTTTTAAAAAACACATCTACTTCCTTGTAAATGCAATTAACCCAAATGTTCTTTATCATTCACAAAGATCGAACAACGTTATATATTGCATCTTTATGAGTAAAACTCAATTAATAACTACATCAGGCCACACTTTATTGATCCATTCTCAATATATATATATATATATATATATATATATATATATATATATATATATATATATGTTTGTGTGTGTGTGTGAAGTGTTGTTATGGGTCCAACGGGAGAAAATTAGATATTTTATAAAAAAAGAAAGTTCGCAAAAAGGATTATGTTTTTTTTTTAAATGATCATTATCTTACATATGCGACACGTGTTTCAGATCTTTTGTTATCTTCTTCGGGCATTAATTAACTATATTTTTGCAGAATGTTACTATGTACATGTGTGATTTCTGATATTTGATAGGTTGTGTGTGTGTAACTTACTTTTTGTTAATATCAGAATGAAATAAAACGAAACTTAACATCCTACAAACTGATTTTCTTATATACCTCACACCCAATTATTCATACTAAATCTCAAATCCTATATATTATAGACATGTATATATGCATAACATATATACTAATACAAAAAGTAAGTTACACACACACGCACACACAACCTATCAAATATCAGAAATCACACATGTACATATTAACATTCTGTCAAAATGTGGTTAATTAATGTCTAAAGAAGATAACAGAAGATCTTAAACACGTGTCGCATATGTAAGATAATGATAATTTACTTTTAAACATATTCCTTTTTGCGAACCTTATATATGTGGTTATAATTTATATATATATATATATATATATATATATATATATATATATATATATATATAAATTATAACCATACAAAGAAAACGTAATATGGTATTTGTGGAAAAGGTGACTTACCGGTGAAAATGGTCACAATGGTTAGTTGATGCAATATTCACAATGATAAAACAGCGATATAACAAATATAAAGTGCTCAATACGTTGGTAGAGCAAATTTATTATGATGATGGTACACGGTAATAACCTACTCGAGTTTCACCATAAGGATCTTCAGGCTTAAATCCACTGGATTAATCAAGATATTGATTGATTGCAATTGATCACACGTGTAATCAACTGCAATTAGAAAAAAAGTTTCGGATATCTATTTCTTTAATGCTTCATACAAATGCCCAAACCTGATATATGTACCTCCCACAAACGGATAAATATACCAAAATAATCACACACACACACATATATATATATAATATATATATATATATATATATGCAAGTTAGGATAGGTTTATGTAGGGTCAACGGTGTTCAATTATTGTCAGTTTAGATATTTAGGTTCTGTTACTGATGTTGAGATCTTTATTTATAAATATAGGAAATTATATTATCAATATTATTATACGCCTCACCCTCTCTCTCTCATATATATATATATATATATATATATATATATATATATATATATATAAGGGTTTTGTAATTTGCTTGAAGCATTGTGTTTATATTGGTTTGCTGCTTGTTTTGAAGGCTATCACAATGCAAGCGTAATGAAAAAAGAAACACACACATAAACAAGCACCCCCACACACACACACACACACAGAATTTGGAAGACATGAGACAGAACAAATGAACAGCCACTAGCAACAACATCAGTTCTAGAAATCTTCTGTAGAAGGGATTTGTATCCCGAAATATTAAGAATTGAGAATAAATCACAGGTTAACAAACAACACCAAAGTTACCTTCTTTTTTCTTTACACTTGCATTGTGATAGCCTTCAAAACCAACCAACAATCCAATATATATATATATATATATATATAATATAGCGTGTACAGAAACAACCTACTTGAGTTTCACCATAAGGATATCCAGGAAGATCCTTATGGTGAGACTCGAGTAGGTTATTTCTGTACACACTATCATAACAAACCCGCTTTACTTACGTATTGAGCACTTTCTGTTTGTTATGACGCTGACTTATCCGAGTATCACTTATACCAACCAAATATTGAGACCAACCCAATATTTTTGCCGGTAAGTCATTCCTTATATATATATATATATATATATATATATATATATATGGGGGGTAGTGCTTTCGTGTCAAAATAGCTTCTGTCTGCCAGTTGCAGTTTTGATAACATATTTTATTTTTTCAAATCCTGGATGTGGTAATTGCATTTCACTTTGCGCTAATGCCCTTGGGAAAGGCATGAATCCTACTCTCCTTCCAACTATGGATAAATAGTAGGGCAGACTGGGCTCTTTAACCTTTGTTAGGCAACCGGTCTAGGAGAAGGAAAACTCTGAATTCAAACCTGTTTATCTCCACTTAAAAAATTGACCTTGTGTCACATCCTGCTAGTGCGGAGGGGTTGGTAAATATATATATTCTATTTTTTCCTACGACGATGACCGTTACATGAAGCACGCTTCCATAACAGCAATTAATGTTTAAGAATTATTTTTCTGCCTGTGTATCCGTATGTCTGATTATATATATATATATTAATATATATATATATTAATATTACCATTGACTAGATGATTTGGCATTCTCCGTTTGTGGCATGGCTGGTGGCCCAGTGTGTTAAGTCCCGCTCTTCACGCTGTGGTCCACGAGTTCAATCTCTAGTGGCGGAGATTGTGGTATGCACTGCTGATGAGACCAAAAGGAGGTCGAAACAGCTGTCCAGTGCTCCGGATGTCGCAAATGGTGTTTGCCGAGTTGTCTGGTCGTGGTAATATGATTCAAAAAAAATTATCAATTATATATATATATATATATATATATATATATATTACACACATATATATATATATCATTTGACTATGATACTTGCTTTTTTTCGCATTTGAAATATTAGGTTTTTGTATTATATTTTTATAACGACATATTAATATGCGGAAAGATCAAAGGTGAGGACATCGAGTAGGAAACTATTTTCCATAAGTTCTTCCAATGAATTGCTTCAGCTTTCTTAAGAATTTACATTCGACTTCAGAATTTATATTTAGTCACAAGCACAATTAAATAACCTCTCCCAAAAGGCTGTAGCTTGTTTGATGTTAGTTTACTGCTTCAGTAAAGTTACCTTAAACGTATTTGTTACTTATTTCTGTGGATAACAGGAAATACTTCTATTTCTCTATTTTTTTTAGATGAGGCTTGATAATTAGTATCATTTGTATTATTCAGACTGTTGTCCTTATCTTTATTGTAATTATTTGTACAACGTTTCGGACGATGTGCCCTCCGGCCTTCTTCAGGTATTTCTTGTCAGACTCGTTCTAAGTGTGTTATCTGTAGACTGCAGGTTCAATCCTGGCCAGAGGCAGCAGTAACATAGAATAATAATTAACATAGCTTAACATCTGTACCCCAGCTATGGTTAGCGGAATGAGAACAGGATAACTCCGTGGACTGAATAAAGGGCTGGGTTCAAAGTTCCGTGATGGCTCCCGATTACGACAAGAAGTTTCCTGATTACGACAAGAAGAATCCCGAGGCCGAGAAGGTTCCCGAGGCTGAGAAGGTTCCCGAGTCCGACCAGAAATACCTGAATAAGGCCGGAGGGCACATCGGCCTGAAACATTGTACAAATAATAACACTGTAGATGAGGACAATAGTCCGAATAATACAAATAATACTAGATAATAATTCTTCGTCTTGTTTCAGAAATAAACAAACTACATACGTGTATACGCATCATCATCATGATCATCATCCTTGTGTAGTTCCTATCTAGCTTTTTCTAGATATTTTTACCAACCCCTCCACACAAGCAGGATGTGACACAGGGTCAATTTTTTAAGCGGAGTTCAACAGGTTTGAATTCAGAGTTTTCCTTCTCCTAAACCAGTTACCTAACCAAGGTTAAAGAGTCCAGTCTGCCCTACTATTTATCCATAGCTGGAGGGAGACTCCAGCTATGGATAAATAGTAGGATTCATACCTTTCCCAAGAGTATTAGCGCAAAGTGAAATGCAATTACCACGTCCAGGATTTGTTTCGGGGCGTCGAGTCCATTTTCCATAACTTTAACCATTACACCACGCGCTTCCTAGCTTTTTCTATAAGCGATTGTGAAAGTGCAGCTATAGGGTACTGAGTGGAAAAATTCTTGGTTTATCCTATGAAAGAGATCAGATTTCCTTATGATGTATAATCTGTCTATAGCAGTCCATGTTTTTCCTATGTGTACATTGACATAGCTTTCTGTAGATGAGATATTAGTACCTTGGTATCTAAACTGGTCTACTAATTTCTGAGGTTTACCATGCAGTTTAAAGATATTTCTATTTTGATTAAAACACATGATCTTTGTTTTATATGAGTTCACAGAGAATCTAATGTCTCTTGTGGCTATTTATCGGAAGATTCTATGTTAACTTCTATTAGAAGCGCGATGGTGTACTGTTTAGATTCGCAGTAAATAGACTCGTCGATCCGAGTTCAATTCCTGGACAAAGCCACAGTTCACATAGCGTCAATACCCTTGGGAAAAGTATGAATACAATTATTCTCCCTCCAGCTATGGGTAAATAGTTGGGTAGATTGGTCTCTTTAGCCTTGGTTAGTGTTGTGATGTTAATTCAACAGTAAAAAAGAAGTCAAGTCGAGGTAGGGTAAAATGAGACAAGTGTATTTACAATAAGGTACAAGAACGGCAAGCTTGCCGCTAAACGTTAACAGTACAACCTTTTCACTCGGTGTCTCACTATTTATAGTGAGAACCGGTGTATATTCTCCACTGTAGGAACGGCCGGTACAACAGTTAGGCAACTAGTCTAGGAGAAGAAAACACTACTAGAATAGGCTCAGACCTACTTAGTGATATATATCAATTTAAAAAAAAAAGGTGATTTGGCTTGAGCGGGTGTATGTGCCAGAAGCGCTAGATTTTATACATATACTAATTAGAATCTACCCAAAAGCTGTACACGAGCTTCGTCCTTGTTGTGGTCTAAGCGAATATCTACAAAATATTCATTAGAAAATGAATATAAGGAAACATAAAATGTGAATTCTTGTAAAGCGTACTTAAGTTTATCAATAAATTTCTATAAAATATCGAATTGGTAGAATTAGCTAATTAATAATATACAGACTTTTTTCTTTCTTTTTTGCAGTTACCAAGAGAGAAACAAACAATGAATGAAACGTTATTTTCTACACAATACAAAGTATGTTGAAAAAGTATCGAGACTGAAGCTGTATTTACCAAGACAGAAATAAACTATGAATGGAACGTTAATTTTCTACAAAATACGATTTGTTTGAAATTGGTTTGTGGCAAAACATCTTTCAATCTCACCAGCAAATGTATTCACCCTCCGAGTGCAAGTATTTCAATTTTAATGTAATAAAATATTATATTGAATTAGAAAGGCTAATGAAATAAAATAAGAATGCACATAAAAAGATTTGAAATAGAGGAGGTATAATCGAAAAATAGAACAACTGAAACCTTCTCTTCCATCACTCGCGTCTTTCCTTGCTATTTTTCTAATTTAACTATTTAGTTAAAAATGGAAGTAAATATTAAAATTACCGTTATTTCTTCTTGTTAATGTGTTTCTTTTAAGATTTATCCGCGAGATTTTTGCTTATATTCATTAAGATAAAACCAAACAATTAGAAATCAATATTACTAAGAACATATTTACTGAAAAAATTTTTTTAATGTCAATATTCAAGTTAGCCTTCCTGCCCACACGTTATTTTGTTGTATATATAAATACAACTGCATGTTATTTGTATGTGGATATGGCCACCAGTGGCTTCGACCCTAGACCGTATAGCCTAATAGCGTTGATCCGGGGGGGGGGCTATCCCGCAGGCAATACCTGCCTCCTCGATTTAAAGGGCCAGGGATGAGTTTATTGTCCGGTGCCTGGGGCGCTCCCCTTGAGGGTGAATGCTGACATGATCAACACATTTTTTGCGCCCGCCACTCATGAGTCTTGACATGTGGGTGGTCCCACATTAATAGGGCCTTGGTCCCACATTAATAGGATCTTGGTCCCATATTAATAGGGCCTTGTGCCTAACCCGTAAATGTGGGGTACGTGGTAAATATCTAGATAAGATCAACAGTATTAATAATGTAAAAATTTTTTAATTAATAATTGAGGTTTAAATAAAATCATGGAGAACGTAACGTAAATAACTAAAGGAATTGTGACTTTAGTAGTAATATCGTTTCGGTCATAGACATAAAAACACAGAATCTCCTTTATAATAAGATTTGTCTGAACTATTGAAAAGAGGCTTGATAATTTGTAGTATTTAGATTTTCTGGATTGCCTTCCTGATCTTTATTGTTATATAAATGTCGTTTCTGTTGATTACCCCCTCCCCGGTCTTGTTCAGATGTTCCTTGCACCTTCTTGTCGAGAGCCTTCACGGAACTTCAGACTTAACCCTTTATGTAATCAATTGGATGAGATTTTTCTTATTATGTTAACCATGACCAGGCACAATGTCATAAGCTATGTTAAGTATTCTATGTTTATTTTGGCCTGTAGTCATGATTGAACCTGCAACCTCCAGATTATTGTCACTTAGAACTGTATTGCTCCTCTTATATCTCTTGTGCCATGTGTCCAAATGGAAAATTCAGAGAGAATTCTTGGAAGATATATAAAATATTGCAATATGAGTAAGGTTAAAAATCGTAGATGGATACATACATGGGTATATATGTCACGATCACTAGAGAGCTCATATCCGTTAATAACAGAGAGGATTGCTTAAGAGAAGGCAGTGACCGTCAGCTAAATTCCCTCCCAAAGAGCTCTACGGGGTTTGAGAGCATATATTGTAGTCATCCATAGACTATATATATATATATATATATATATATATATAAAAAATCTGTTAGGGAATAAAGCATCCCAGTAAGAACAATCATATTCTAACTTATGATCTCTCTCCCTCATTCTCTCTCTCTCTCTCATTCTGTATATATATATATATATACGTATACATACATATATATATACGTATACATACATATACATACATACATATATACGTATACATACATACATATATACGTATACATACATATACATATATACGTATACATACATATACATATGCATATATATACATATGCATATATATACATACATATACATATTTATATAATATAATATATTAATATATACTTATATATGTATATCATTGGTATTGAGCATTCTACTAATCATCTCAAAAAAACTTGGTTCACCACGAACTCACTAAGTGAGGTAGTAATTATATATATATATACACAAATTCTAATGATGACACTATACTCGTTTACCCGCACGCATATAATCAAATAAATTTCTTCAGCTTCTAATAAGAAATTAAATTTACTTTGTTTCATTCTCAAATGTCTATCTTTCAAATAATTTACCCAGCATTACTTACTCGTTGAACCAAAGAAAACCTTCCTCAGAAAACAAGTCGAACGACACAAATGGATTTGAAAATGTTTCTACTTTATCTTTTAAACTGTTTAAGATATTATTTTTGTATTTTACTCTTTATTGTTCTTTATTTGAAATTCGTTAAATGTTCGTATATTGACGCATGCAAATGACAAATGATGAAAAAAAGAAGAAATTACGAAATGTCGAAGGAAAAAGAAAATTGTATGAAATGTTAACGCGGAAAGAAAAGCTTTCTAGTGAAATTCTCTTGTAGTGTTCAATACAACTTCTCTATTAATCAACAGTAAGTTACCAAGTGAAGTGCTATAGAAATATAGAAAAGAAAAAAAAGAAGCAAGAAAGACAGAAAGAAAACAAAAAGAGGAAATCTTCACTTCACTTTAAATACGTTCGGCTTTTAACTCAGATAAATCAATCGAAGACTTGGAAAATCCTTTTTATCTTTTCCTAACCACTCGACAAAATTGAATTGGAATCTAAACCGGAGTTCTTGAGAACAGAATTTTCACTTTGAGTTCAAGGTGGACATTTTTTGTTCTGGAATAGCACAAGGGTTAGGGATAAAAATGTTTGACCATGGCTTCTTATCTATTATCATAGTGCTTGCTTGAAGGTTCTGGTTTTCAAATCGAAAGTACGAGGCTCATTCGATAAATAAAGAACGCTTTAGATCTATGTGATGAATAGATGGGAACATAATGCGTCCAATGACTCCGGGTCAGAGAGTATTTGGGAGTAATGTCAATTAAGGGATAGCCAAGAACTCCAAAACAGCCAGCCAGACAAACAGAAATAAAAGACTGCAAGCAAGAAGTAGATGAATAAAACAGAGAGGGGGTAAAGAGGGCGAGAGAGAGAGAGAGAGGGAGGATAGAGAAAGTGAGAGTGAGTGTAAGAAGAGAGAGCGAGAGAGAGTGAGAGAGAGAGGGAGGGGGTAGTTTGGTTTGGTTGGGTTGGGTTTTACGGCATGTCAATCCCATTGGGTTATTTTATGCCGAATACTTCTATTGGTAAAAAAATGTTTAATGCTGAAAAAGTTTTGAAATAATTTCATTCTTAATGGATAATACAATTTTGTTTATAAACTCATGTTTTCTATTTACCTATAGGTGGGACCCAAACAGGTACTACCACTCCGGGTCAGGATGAACCAGGGAGCAATGATGATGAAGCGGTGTTCCACATTCCCCAAACCTCCAAAACTGGAACTTCACCATCAGATAGAGTTTAACGTCATTCCCAGGACATGTAGACCCTCAGTCACCGCCTTCTAGCATCCATATGATGAAAAGGAGTTGGGCTTGCCATGAGGGCAATAGGGTTGGGAAAATCATATAGGTACTAGGGCTTGACGTGACCAGCCGATTGATCGGAGGGAGCCTCTCCAACCGCCAGGCTAGCCCAAGATAGGGCCAAAGTGGAGTATTGCAAGTCATGAACTGCTCATCCACCTGGGTTCTATCATTAAGCATCACGGGTCGCCACCCACGGCCAACAGGTGGCCCCATTGAGGGAGTCTTACCCCTCTGCCGAGGTGGAGTCGGTGCATTCTAACGCCCCTATATAGGGCGGGCGGTTGTCTGGTGAGGAGGCTGCGTAAACAACAGCATCAAAAAATAAACAGGAACTGGATAAACAGCGGACGTGGCCAACGTGAGCCAACGACCATCCATTACAACCGTAGAAAAGATCGGAGTACATACTACACACATAACCCTAAAAATTGGCCCTGGTTGTCAACCCATCTAGGAAAAGAAAGAGTCTGTTATAAAACCATCGCCGCTGAACGGCTGACATAATCCTGAAGATGGGCAGGGGGAGTAAACCCCGAAATCAAATCCATGGATATCAGTGTCACACCACCTTAGGAACTCCAGCTCCTGATTTCTTTACGGGATTTACTCCCCTAGGGTATTAAGCTTTGTGAAATGCAAACAGCCTCGTTCAGGATGTTAACTCTGGTTGCCGTGTCTATTGCATGCAACGATAACCATTACACTACGAACACCTCCATAAAAAACTTCAAAATCGCTTTATAAGTTGGTATTAACATCAGATTTTTTTTAATATCGTGAACCACGTTAGTTTTATTGAGAGTAAAGTATTAGAATTATATATTTTCACCGATCGACTTTCTTTTTTTCTTTTCACCAAGCCTATTCGCGTTTCTCGTTTATGTTCTCCACCTATTCAGACACAAACTGGTTTACGATGTGTAAGGTGATGTTCCAGAATGATTTGAATAGTAAAATATAACGTCCACATAATAATATCATGGCAATCTTATAAAAAAATCTAATTCCACAAGAAATTTCATTGATAGAGTAGGTTAGGTGTCTTGTGTATATTGTCTGCTCGGACAAAAGTGTCAAATGTGATATTGGTGCGTTTCTCAGGAAATAAAATGAAGACAGACAAAAAAATGGATTTAAAATATTTGGGGAAAAAAGCTGAAAAAAGTTTGTAAATATAAGGTAAAAATTACAAGAAATAATAAAAAGAAATAAAAAAGTGCAGTAGTAGGAAAAGAACGAATAAAAGAAAGAAAGAAAGAAAAAGAAAGAAAAGAAAGAAAGAAAGAAGAGAAAAAGAAGAAAGAAAGGTGCCCTGAGGAGTAGAAGCGATTTATTAAGGAAAAGGAAAGAGAATAATAAAGAAGGGAGGCTTAGAAGCATGGATAGGTTAAGAAAGAATGAAAGAAAGAAGAAATGAATGAATGAATGAAACAAAAACTTATATTTAGAAACAATTTAATGAATTAATGAAAGAGAAAAAATAAGAAAGTAGAGAAGCGTAGAAGCATTGACAAGTTACGAAAGCAAGCAAGAAAGAAAGAAAGAAAAATGAGCGTTGAAAAGTAGTAGAAATTTGATAAGAAAAGGGAAAGAAAATACGGAAAAGAGAGGCGTAGGAGTATGTATAGGTAAAGAAAAAAGAAAGAAAGAAAGAAAGAAAGAAAGAAAGAGAGAAAATGAGCGTTGGGGAGTAGAAGAAATTTAACAGGGAAAAGGAAAGAAAATACAAAAAAGTAAGGCGTAGAAGCTTGGATAGGTAAAGAAAAAAGTACGAAAGAAAGAAAGGAAGAAAAATGAGCGTTGAGAAGTAGAAGAAATTTGATAAGAAAAGGAAAGAAAATACGAAAAAGAGAGGTGTAGAAGTATGGATAGGTAAAGAAAAAGAAAGAAAGAAAGAAAGATAAGGACAAATATCAACAAAGAATTAACAAAGCAGGCTAATATGAAGTAGCAATTTAAGAAAGAGAATGGAAGAGAAATAGTAAGAAAGTAGAGAAGAGTAGAATCATTGACAGCTTACGAAGAAAAGAAAGAAAGAAAGAAAAACGCGCCCTGAGGAGTAGAAGCAATTTATTAAGGAAAATGAAACAGAAAATAATAAAGTGGAGATGTTTAGAAACGTGGACAGGTAAAAAAAATAGAAGAAAAAAGAAACAGAGAAAGACAGAGAGAAAAGAACGAGCTGAAAAAATAGAGGCAATTTAAGAATAATAAGAAAGAGAGAAAAGTAAAAAGTAGTGAGAAGTCGAAACAGGAACAAATTAAGAAAAATACAATAGATTTTCTTGACATAATTAAAATCTTTAAATGTACCAAAATTGATGCGCCAAAGAAAGTTGCATGTCAGAAAAGAAAAATGGAACTGGTATTTTTTACTGTCACTGCAGATCATAGGTTAAAGATGAAAGAAAACGAATAGATAGACAAATACCTGGACCTTGCCAGAGAAGTGAAAAATAAAACTGTGGAATATGAGGGTTAAAGTGATACAATTGTAATTGGTGAACTTGGAATGTTCCCTAAAAAACTAGAAGACTTTGGAAATAAGAGGAAGAATTGTGACCATCCAGACAACAGCATCGTTAAGAACAGCTAGAATACTTAGGAGAGTCCTGGAGACCTGAGGAGACTTGTTGTTCCGCAGACTTCAGTAAAATACCATCAACTGCAGCTGCTTATTTCCATTAAATTCATTGCCAGTCGCAGAGATGCTCTGACTAAGTTGAGTTAGTCTCCGTTCTGCGGATCTAATGTAAACACAGCGTGGGCGCAGAAAGCATCAACGAAACAACAAGCCGGTAAACGCATGCGGTCAACCCATTCATAAGACAACAGATATGAACGTGCTCAAAACTAGAAGAAAACTAAAAAGGAAAAAGAGAGACAAAAAAGAAAGAACGACTGAATGAAAAAGAAGAAAGAAAGAAAGAAAGAATGCGCTAAAAATTAGACGCAATTTAAAAAGGAAAAAAAGAAAGAGAGAAGGGGAGAATGTTGAGAGACTAAATATTTAAGAAAAAAAGATGGCCGATTGAAAGAAAGAAATAAAGAGAGTAGAAAGACGTTGAGGTATTTACCTCTCATTCCACTTATGAGGACGGACATTTTTATGTGGGCCCACCCACAAGTCGAAGCTCATCGGTGGTAGGCACAAAAATGCGTTGATCCCATTGGCATTCCAATTCAAGGGTAATAAACCCAGCCCTGCCCCTTTAAATCAAGGGGACATGTGTTGCCTAGAGGAATGGCCCACTGCGATCAACGATGTTAACTTGTACAGTCCAGGGCTGAAGCCACCGGACCGCTCTATCAAAATCGGAGTTAGATATCTCAACTCGTGCTTATATCTAAGACGTAGAAGCAAGCACTTGTTGTGGTGGAAATTTATAAAGATTGAAAAAAAAAAGAGAAAGAAAAGAAAAAAAGAAAGAAAGAAAAGAAAAACCGCAAAAAATAAGGAAAAGAAGGCAAAAAAGAGTGAAAAAGAGAAAGAGAGGCGCAGAAAGAAAAAAGAAATATAAAAAGAAAGAAAGAAAGAAGTAAAGCTTTGAAAAGTAGATGCAATTTAAGAAGAAAGTGAGGGAATAAGAAATTAGAGAGTCATAGAAGCAAAGATTTGTTAAGAGAAAGAAAGGAAGAAAGAACATCCTGAAAACAAAAATTCCATATCTAATTATCCAGAAAAAAGTAAAATTGTCACCCAACCCCTTGGTTCTGTTCTGAGTAAAAAACAAAACTATGTTTTTGGTACAAATAATGTTCAATAGATATGATATAATTATAGAAATAAAATCTTTGTCATAAATGCAGTGCCACATCGGGATATTGATCTAGCTAAGAAAAAAATCAAAAATCATCAATAACCTAAAATTGGTTAACTTTCAAACTTTTTCGATAGCATTTCTGGATTAATCGGGCAAAAACGATTTTATAAACCAATTTCTATGAGTCGGGAAGCTCTAGAACTTATTTCACAGACAAAAAAGATTACAAAGAGTCGCTATTTTTGCGACCCCCCTCAAATTTGGAGGGCTGAAAATCGACATAACTCCGCCAATTCTTGGAATTGGAAGCTCAAATTTTGGGGATTGTCTATCTTTAACATTGACCACAGATGTATTAAATTTCAGAAAAAATGAAGTAGATGGGTGGAATGGCCTGGATTATTTGATATGGAATTACCCGGAATAAATTTAACAATGATAGAGAAAAAGAAAAAAAGAGAAATAATGCGCTGAAATCTAGAAGTAATCTAAAAGGGAAAAAGAAAGAAAGAAACAAACAAGAAAGTTGAGCGGCGTAGGAGCAAGGATCGTTAAGAATGAATGAAAATAATATTGACAAAACGAATGAAAAAAGAAAGAAAAAGTAATGCACTGAAAAGTAAAGAAAAGCATAAAAAAGAAAAAGAGAATAGAAAAATAGAGACGTAGCAGTATGGAGAGGTTAAGAAAGAAAGAAAGAAAGAGAGAAAGAAAGAAAGAAAAAAAATAACACACAGAATAGTAGAGCAATTTAAGAAAATAAATGAGAGAAAAGGAGAATGTAAATAGGCGTAAAAGCAATGAGCTAAATGAAAAGGATATTCTGAAAAGTAAGGAAAAATACCAAAAAGGAAGAAGGAAAAGAAGAAAGCAGAGAGGCAGGGAAAGAAAGAAAGAAAGAAGGAAAGAAAGAAAGAAAGAATGAATAGAACTTGCTGCAAAGTAGAAACAATTTTAAAAAATAACATAAACAATAGACTAGGAGAATATAGATTGGCGAAGGAACAAGGACTGAAAAAAAAAGAATGAAAGAAAGAAAGAAAGAAAGACGGAATGAAAGAAAAGAACATGCTGAAACACAAGAAAAAGAATAATCAAGAAAGAGAAAAGAAAAAATAGAAAGGGGTAGAAAGAAAGAAAAAAAAAAAAGAAAAAAGAAAGAAAGAAATGCTGTAAGTTGATGTAATTTTAGAAGAAACAAAAAAGAAACAAAGAGAATGTAGATCGGCGAAAAAGCAAGAACTGAATGAAAGGAAAGAAGAAAGACACAATAAAAGAAAGAAAGAAAATAACTTGGTGAAATGTAAGTAAAAGAAGAAAAAAAAAGAAAAAGAAAAGAAGAGAGTATAGAGGCGTTGAAAGAAAGAAAAAAGGAAAAAAAAGAAAGAAAAAAGAAAGAAAGAAAAGAGCTGAAAATAATAAGCATTATAAGAAGAATAAAGAAAGTGAGAAAAGAGAAAATTAGAGACAGCTAGAAAGAAAGAAAGAAAGAAAGAAAGAAGAGAACGGTTGAAAATTAGAAGCATTTTAATAAAGAAAAAGAAACAGAGAAAAGAGCAAACTAGAAAAGAATAAAAAAAGAAAAAAAACGGGCTAACAATTAGAAGAATCTAAAAAGGATAAAGAAAGAGAAGAGGGAAAGTAGAGAGGGCTAGAAAGAAAGAAAGAAAGAAAAGAAAGAAAAGAACGTACTAAAAATTTGAAGAATTTAAAAAGGATAAAGAAAGAGAAAAAAGAGAGGTAATCAAAGAAAGAAAGAACGAAAGAAAAAAAGAAATAATATAACGAACTGAACAGTAGAAGTAATATCCCAAGGAACACGGATGAGAGAAAAGGAGAATGCAGATAGGTGACAAAGCAAGGACTGGTTGATAAAGAAAAGAAAGAAAGAAAGAAAGAAAGAAAGACGGAATGAAAAAAAAAAGAGTACGAACCATTTCAATAAAAAATATATTTCAAGATATTTTGAGCTGCTGCTTGGTTCTTGAAGAACTCTTGTAAAAACTTGTTGAGATTCTTGAAAAAGTGGTAGTTGGTGATCGAGAGGTCGGATTAGTTAGCGTTGTCCAGCGTAATTTCCAAGACATGCAATCAAGCGTTGTCAAGGAGAACAATGTGCTATTTTTCGATGACCAATGTCGGGCGTAAACGTCGCGGTTCTTTCTGTATTTCTTGGATTCTTGGCAATACTTTAATGCTGTGATAAGTTCCACTTGCTGACCAACAAAACAATAACTTTTAACTAGTGTGTGGCACCGGTTGTATAATACGAACTGTTTCCATTTCACATAGCACTAATGCCCACGGGAAAGGGCCTAACTATGCTCCCTCCAATTAAAGATACATATTAGAGACTACTATACATGGATAAATCAGGGCTAACTGACTATTAAAATCTTACAGATAGACCAACTGTATTCCATGCAGAATGAATGTCTTGGACATGACATTAAACTTGTCCAACCAAATACTAAACTCACTAACTTGTGTATTGTATTGTATTTTTCTAAATAACAAAAAACAAAAATTATTAAAAAAGAAAAAAAAAAAAGAAAAAGGGTCCAATACTATTATTAACAATAATAATATTAGTAATAGTAATAAAATTAAGAATTAGTAATAATGATAAGATTAAGAATAACAAAATAATAATAATAACAATAATGAAAATATTAATAAAAATAGGGTTAATAAATAAAAATAGGATTAGCAGTAACAAAATAAAATAAAACAAAAATAATGCTTTAATATTTCTGAATGGAACAGCCCACCTTATATCAAAATAGGGGGGTGTTGAGTTTTTGGACATATAAGATGTTTTAATTGCCCGCTCCTACTTATAGACTGGGCCAGAATGATGTGATCTAACTCTTGCCCAATCACTGGCAGTACTCTGAGGTTGATACAATACTTAACCCCGACCCTACTGGTCATAATTACTGTGATATTCATGGACGACGGACATAGGACTAAATCACTGGACCTTTGCCAATACGTAGGATAGGACTTATACGCTTACCAAAGGATTCCATAACACAGGACTTTCTCTAAGCCCTTTTCAACTGGCCACGGATGGCATTTAAAAGCTTTATAACATTCATCAGCTCTGTACGGACATTGTATACCGTGTTGAGGACTTGGAGCAATGACCGCTAGAAACTGATAGACACCTGTTGTGTAATACGCACTGTTTGTATTTTAACATAGCACTAATACCCAGGAAAAGGACCCAACTATCCTCCCTTCAGCTATAGATGGAGATGCGTGGTATAATTGTTAGAGTCATTGGAAATTGACTTGTCGACTCAAGTTCAAATCCTGTACGAGGCTGTTTACGTTTCATATAGCGCTAATACCCTTGGGAAAAGTGTGCATCCAACTACTCTCCCTCCAGGTAGGGGTAAATTGGAGGGCAGACTGGGTTCTTTAACCTTGGCTAGGTAACCAGTCTTGGAAAGGAAAACTCTGAATTCAAACCTGTTAAACTTCGCTTAAGAAATTGGCCTTGTGACACATCCTGCTCGTGCAGAGGGGTTGGACAATATTGGCAACATCAGGGCTGCCGATCATAATAGACTTACATCCATCAGCTCTGGGCGGTCACTGGATACCGCGTTGAGGACCTGGAGTAATGACTGCTAGAAACTGATAGAAATACGGTTGTGTAATACATGCTGCTTGCAATCCACATAGCACTAATACCCTTGGAAAAGGATCTAACTATGCTCCCTCCAGCTATGGGTAAAGAGTAGGGGTTATATACAGGGACACGTCTCTGCTGCCGACCATTGAAAAGTTACATTGATCAGCTCTTTTCGAACACTGGATACCGTGTTAAGGACCGGGAACAATAACAGAGAGAGAGAGAGAGAGAGGGGGGATCAGAGAAAGAGAGAGAGAGAGAGACAGACAGACAGAGATACTATTTCAAAGAAAGTAAACGAATGAATGTTAAAATAACGGAGTTAAAACAATGGAAAAAGAAAGAAAAAATAGAACCAAGAAACAGAGACAGAGAGAAAGAGAGAAGAAAGAGAGAGATTGAGAGAGAGAGAGAGAGAGAGAGAGAGTGAGGGAGTGGATGAGTGAAGGAGTCTTACAGAGAGACTGAGAGAGATACTATTTCAAAGAAAGAAAATTAATGAATGATAAAAATAACGAAGTTAAAACAGTGGAAAAAGAAACAGTAAATTGAACCGAGAGGGGTAGAGAATAAAGAGAGAGATAGAGTGAGTGAGGGAGAGAGAGAGAGAGAGAGAGAGAGAGAGAGAGAGAGAGAGAGAGAGAGAAAGAAAGAAAATGAATGAATGAATGGTAAAAATAACAGCGTTAAAACAAGGCAATATATATATATATATATAGAGAGAGAGAGAGATAGGGAGAGAACGAACATGAAGTCCTAAAATCTAACAAGAGATAAATTGACCTTGATCTTTGCATTTCAGATAAAAAGAATTAAATGTAGAGAAATATCAAGCAAATGGAAAGACCGAAACGCATTCGATATTCGTTATATTTTACGATTAAAAAAAACCATCACAACTTTGCCGGAAGCTTTTGTTAGAAAAAACAAAAAAGCTTCTCTTTGTTTCATTTGTCTCTTTTTTTAAAATAACTTTTATTCCTGGGCGTGAGAAAGAATTTATCTGAAAGGAAATTACAACCTTCGATTTGCCTATCAATATGATAACGCTTTTTTCTGGAGCCAGGGTATTGTTAATTAAATTTACTTTCTTTTTACAATAACAAGTGTAATTATCCCCGAATGCCATATCAAATTATTGCAATTCTTAGGATGTTTTCCTTTAGCTGTGGTCTGATTTGTATGAATATACATAAAAAAAACATAAACAAAAGGCGCATTCTATAGTATCTATTTTCTGACCTGAAACCATGTCAGATGAACGTAAACTCAGATTATTGTGGGTGAGTTAAGCACAAACCGAAGCTCATACAATGACCAGTGTTAAAATTTCAGGAATTCCTTCGGATCTCATTTTTTGAGGCGCTTCAGATACCGGGTAATAAAATCAGCCCTGTCACCTTTTTAGACGAGGGATAGGTGTTGCCTGGGAGATGAAACGTATATATATATATATATATATAATATATATATATAAATGTGTGTGTGTAATTTAGTGCTAAGTAAACAGGACTAAATATAATGTCCACGCTACCTTAATTTATATATATATATATATATATATATATATATATATATATATATATATATATATATATATATATACGCTTCCCAATTTTCAGGTTGAGCACTCTGTATAGAAGGGACTAATTGCGAAAATTCACCGCTTCGGCGAAATGGTAGTCTCACTTGTTTACAAGTTAGAGACCTCTGGTGAGTTTATTTCCGGTTTAAGAAATATAGCGATTATTCTGCCTTCTATTCTAGACAGCTGCTTGTGTACCCATCGGTAAGAGACTTGACGAGCGAAGGTTCGTTCGGGTCTCGATCCCGACCAGAGGTAGCTGCTGAAAAATAAGTCTAGCTGCACTGATGAGGGGTAAACCCCGAAACGCGCGTCTGCAGATTACTTTATTTATTTATATATACTAGCAAATATATGCACCCTCCGGGTGCAAGTATTTGAATTTTAATGTAATGAAATATGTTAAATTTGAAATACTTTTGAAACTAAATAAAAATCTAAATAAAATGATTTGAAACAGAGGGGGTATAATCGAAGAATAGAACAACTTTGAAACTAAGTCTTCCATCATTTTCCATCACTCCCTCGTTTTATTGCTGAATTTTCCTAATTTAACTATTTAGTTAAATTAGGAAGTAAAGAATAAAATTACTGTTATTTCTTTATATTAAAGGATTTCTTTTAAGATTTATCCCCGAGTTTTTTGCTCATATTCATTAAGAAAAAAAAACAAACAATTAGAAATCAATAATACCAAGCGCATATTTAATAAAATTAAACTTTTAATATCAATATGCAAATTAGCTTTCCTGGTCACACTGTAACCCGCTATTTTGTTGTATATATAAATACAATTGCATGTTATTAGAATGTAGATAAAGTCAAAAGTATTAATAAGGTATAACAATTTTATCAATAACTTGAGGTTAAATAAAAATAAATTCATGGTGAATGTGACGTCAATAACTAAGGGAATTGTGACTTGAGTAGTGATTTAGTTTCGGCTTCAGACAGACAAACACAATCTCCATTATAATAAGATATATATATATATATATAATATATATATATATATATATATATATATATAAGAGATTTATCCAAAACTTGGTAGTAAGGGATGATTCTATATGTGATTTCTAAGATCCACTGTACTAATATTGATGATCCAGTATGTATAAATACAGCGAATCTTTAAATCACTGAAGAGAGCTCAATGTAAAATAACCTTTTAGATTGTATACAGAGCATATTTATCAATAAAGGAAGAAAGAACTCAATACAGTAATACCATAATAAATTTATTTCGTCGAAAATTGGGGCCCATATAAATCTAAGTTGATTTAAACCGGCTCCCAAATTTTCGTCTCATCAGATGGTCTCAATTCACTTATGGACAAGCATATCACAAAAAAACCAAAGAGCTGAATATATATAAATTCAAACAAAAACAAAAAATAATAAAAATATATATATATATATATTTTTAACAGTGTAGGATTGTAACCATAGAAACAGGAAGTGAATGAAAAAAGAGATACATCTCAAGGTTGATTCCTAGGGTTTTCAGACAGACAAAAAAGTGACAGGACAGAAAAAACAGAGTAGTATATTAAAATATAAATAGACAAGTAAAAAAAAAAGATTTTAAATTTAAACATTAGAGTATAATGATGTATAAAAGAAAATACTAGTTAAGATATAAATAATAAAATAAATTAATAGTACGATAATAAAAATTAAAATAAAAAAATAAATAATAGAAATTAAAATCAATTAAAAATAATAATACTAACAATAAAAATAATACTCAGAAGAGTCCTGGAGACCTGAGGAGACTTGCTGTCACTCGGACTCCATGAAGAGTTATTGTGTGTGTTAAAATTATAAGTTAATGGTGCCCAATATCGTGGATGTATATCTGAGTTAGGTTAGAGAGAATCGATCAGTAACCAAGCACCGTTGACTTCATTGCAACGTTACTCTAACATATATATATATATATATATATATATATATATATATATATATATATGTGTATATATATATATTAGTGTGAACAAAAAGTAATAAGACAAACAGGAATATTTGTATATGTTATTTATTCTCAACTAGTTTCGACCTTAGGTCATCGTCAGGAGAAAATTTCTAATTTGAAGAAATTGTTTTTAGATTTTTTGAAAGGGAGCATTATGGAAAAAAATTGGAGTATTTTTGAGGGTTTGACATGCTATTAAAATCCGGATAGAAGAGTGTGTTAGTAGTAGCAAGTCCATCTGTTCCGTGAAAAACCTCTTTGAGGTGCGTTATTTTTTGAATGCTCTAATATATATGAGGGAGGGTTCTTGGGAGTATATGTATACATATAAATGTATGTGTGTGCATACATATATGTTTGTTAATGTGAGTGTGTGTATGTATCTGGGTACTGTGCGCACGACGTTTAGATTTTTAATAGGGTCAAAAGTGGCTATATATATATATTATATATATATATATATATATAATGTGTGTGTGGTGTGTGTGTGTGTTGTGTGTGTGTCTGTGTGTCTGTGTGTGTGTAGTTATATAGTTATATATATAGATATATATATATATGATTAAATGATCGGGACATTTTTTGGATTGATGACATAGCAAAAACCACTATTTAAATAAGATCATATTAAATTCTTCAACGCTTTGTTTGCTTAAGAGTCAAACTATACAAAATGATTTCCCAAGTTGAATCATTGCTACGCTCGGATAAACAAAGTCTTGACAATTGTAGCAAAGTGAGAGCAGTCTACCGCGATTGATTACAACAAAAAAAAAACACCTTAAAGAAGACCGAAGTATACAACTGCCGAAACGATGTGTATTTTATAATAATGATAAGAAAAAGAAAAATAAGACAAAATACATTTTATAAAATAATTGTTTGGTGTCTTCTTATTTATATGCGATACTGTATCTAAACCACTCGAGATCCGATCCATATATAAAAGCTTTTTTTTTTCTCTTTAGATAGGTTCAAGAAATACTCCATGGATCGATCGCTTTTTGTATACGTCAAGGTCTTATCCCGAGGGAGATATCTTGCCTCAGGATAAATTACTGGTCACGGATATACTGTTCGTTTGTGATGACTTTCCAGAAGTTAATGTAGTCCGGTTTTGTAGAGTTAATAAAACATCTCTGACATATAGAAGAAATGAGTAAATATGGAATCGGGCTGAAACCCATTTCTCCTGTTTGCATTCAATAGAAATCCATAAGGGAAAGCTCGTGGAAGTGTTATCTCAACGTGTAGGAACGACTGCGTGTGAAGAAGGGGTTTCTTAAGCTTTGGGGGCATTAAAGACCCATTGAATTCCCATGATTGTGAGAGGTCTCTTTTTTTGCAATAACTCTCATCTAAACAATGAAAATAATAAATATTACCATCAAAATGTTTGCTTGCTGGATTTACCTCCCCTGACAGAAAACAACACAGGTTATCATAGAAGCATATAAATGTTTCTCAGAAAATTACAGGGTAAAGTAAAAAAAAAAAAAATTTCCACATTCTAAACTGTTTGTTTGTTGCTCGGTTGGTTGAATTTTACGGCATGTCTACCCTTGTTGGGTTATTTCATGCCAAAGACGTTCTTGTTTTATTCATTCTTGTTGGGTATTATTTTTTTTTAAACATTTTTTTTTTACTTCTTTTAATTTTTAAGGCGAGGCTTGGTAATTTCGACATTTGGATTATTCGGACTATTGTCCTCATCATTATTGTTTTCTTGATGGGTATTATTTTTTTAACCATTGTTTTTTACTTCTTTGAATTTTTAAGGTGAGGCTTGGTAATTTCGACATTTGGATTATTCGAACTATTTTTATCATAACGTCAAGGAATGCAAGTTTATTGTTTGTGTTAAGTTCGTATGTGAAGTTTAGTACGGAGTGTTGTTGAAATGTTCTTTGTAGTGCGTGGAGTTCATTTACATTATTAACAAGGAGGAGAATATATATGTATTGGTCCGACATTTAGCAATTTCTATATGGCCCACCTTGAAAACAAAGTATTTGATATTATTAAAAAAAACAGAATCTATGTTCGCTACGTTGACGATATTCTCCTCCTTGTTAATAATGTAAATGAACTCCACGAACTACAAAGAACATTTCAACAACACTCCGTACTAAACTTCAATACGAACTTAACACAATCAATAAACTCACATTCCTTGACGTTATGATAGACTCTAACAACAACATATTCACTAGCTATCCACATATATATATATATATATATGTGTGTGTGTGTGTGTGTGTGTGTGTGTGCATGTGTGTGCATGTGTGTATGTTATGTGTGTGTAATATTTTGTACGTATGTTGTTGTAAATATTCCACAATTTTTCTCTATTGAAAAAAGATTAAAACGAAGGGTAGTGGAGTAGCTGGAAAGTCAGTGGGCATTGATGAGAACATTAGAAAGCTTTCCTACGTCTAACGACTCATATAGCAGCAATATATTTTACCCTTGAATGTTTTTTTACAAAATTATTTCGTCATTATTAAAGGAAATGTAAGTTATGACGTTATTGTTTAATGAATCAGAACGGCAATATTACGATTTCCGTAAAGAACTCGTGTTTAATGTCTTCATTTAATTTATAGTGTTTGGACATTAAAAGTTTATTTGGCTGCAAAATAAATATCACAGAAAATATTGATTTAAAGGAAAACATTCTTTTATAGAGTCCGACCTGAATTTGATTAGAGGGCCAGGTTGAAAATTGTATACTGTGATTTTGTGTATTTTTGACTGGAGAGGTTGTTCTGTGATTTTCCCTATGTTGCGTAATTGTATGGCGCTGTAGGATTTTGACAACACCCTTGTAATAAACAGGATTAGTAGCAAGCGTATGGTGGCAAGGAAAAACAAACACAGATTTAAGTTTCAAAATGGTATTGAAAAGTAATATGAAAAACAACGAAAAGTTTAAATGAATTCAAGAGAGAAAAAGGCTGAAATTTGGTGATATTTTAGGTGAATAGTAAGTCCGTAAAATGTCCAGGATGTGTATCGCACAAAAAGCTGAAATGAATTTAGGAGAGAAAAAGTCTGATTTTTGGTGATATTTTAGGTGAATAGTAAGTCCGTAAAATGTCCAGCTTGGCTGTGGTAGTGGGGTGGTGATGTAGGCAGAGTATTTTGTATACCATACGTATTAGGTTTTTTTTGTATCGCTGAATGATGTTTGCCCCTTTAAGTTGACGATCGATGAGAGCGGGGTTTGGGAGGTAGAGGTAAGTTTACTCACTTGTGATGTACGTTCGCTGCCTTGTGAAGAATGTTCGCTCGCGAGCCGTTTTGATATGTTCGACGCTGTGTGTTCGATGGTGACGTCTGGACATCTGTGTGTCGTCGGCTTTTCAAAGTTGTTTATTTATAGAAAGCCGCGACCCAAAATCGGATCAATTGAAGTCATTTTCATTTCACCCGGGAATCGCTTTCATTGGATGAAAATGCGAATTTTATTTACACATTTTATTTTCTTTAATGTTAGGAATTGATTATCAAAGCGTAACTCCAAATCGGAGCCCATGTGCAGATATGTGTTAAATTGGTCATTCTGTTTTGGGCTACGATGGAGTAAACTTCCGATTTGGCGTCTGTCACTTGTGTTTGTTTTGTTGGCGAGTGTGTGTATCTTTTTTATATTGCGGTGTGTGTGTGAATTGAATTGCTGAATTAGTGAATCGGAAGATATCTACATTTGCTTATGCAACACCCTGTATCGAGATTTAACTGTGTAGCCTTCTGAAAAGGTTACCTATGCAGTCTTCCGGTATTAATTAGCGTGCATTTGATAATAAAGTAATCATCTTTTTAACTCTTTGCTCATCAAATTTCCGTGCAGGCTAGTTTCTTCGTTTTTTTTAGGAACAGGCTCTTTTCATATCTTTGTTTTGTTCCTCATTCTCTGTTCACCTGAATGTTAGTCTCCTCGCACCTCAGCCACCAAATGAAATAAAGAAATCTGGAATCCCGAAATCCCGAAATCCATCGTCCTATATTGGGGTTCATAGTACACTCTACAGCCACTTACACCTTAGATGAGTGACCTCGTGTAATCCCCCGTCACCACTGGGCAAAATACTTATGGCCTCAGCAAGATCCGGTCCACGGCGCTAGATCAAGCATATCGTGTTACACCTAGAACACTGGAACTGATGTTCCAGCTGATTGCTTTTTTGATAAGTTTTCTATTTGCGTCCTTTTAGCTTGAGGCATTTTTGAAAATCCTACATTGTAAAATACGCATTTATTAGAAATTGCTGTACCAAATTCATTTGGTATTTTTTACCTGTATGGTGAGATATTTCAAAGTTTACTATCTATTCACCAAACAATACATTCTATTTAAATAAATCGTCGTCGGGGTGGCCTAAATTAGCGTGGAAGTATATCACCTTTTCACTAGCACTAGACCAAGGAGATTATCTTAGCGTCTGAGGTGGAACGCTACACCTAACATCAGCTCCTTACTTTACCGCATAGAGCCCTGTGTTACTCATACGCTGAGTTGACAAGCAAGGGTATAGAACTAGGAACTTTGTGGATTCTATCCGAAAGCTCTAGCGACTGAGAGGGTCGGTTTATCTTAGTCGGTAGAGTGTCGGGCTACGTATCACAAGGTTCCAGATTTGATACCGGCCCTCGCTAGTGAAATGGGGATATACTCCCTCGCTGTCTGGCTAATGCCGACTTTAGGCAGCCCCGATGACTTACTCTATTCAAATAGAGTCCTGTAATTTGAGTCCTTCTACTCATTTATAATGAACGAACTATCAGTTTTTGTGCTTTGCTTGGCTTTGGTATGCGCAGAGTTAGGGGAGCCACTTGGAAGTGGTGTGGTTTAAGAACCGAAAGCCATGAAAAAGCCCCCCCCCCCAAAAAAAAAAACACAGAAAAGTAAATGACGAATACAAGAGGTCTCATTGGCTAGTCTCAAGGATAAGGAAAATGTATTTCCAATTCTTACTCTGGCGACTTAAACAAACTACACGTATCACATTTTTCGGTCAATATATTCTCTGGTCTTCTTAAGGTGTAGAATGCATTCGTAAAGTGAGAAGGGTTAAAATATTGGGGTGGGGTTGTGGTAATTAACAATGGCAGGTAGCAACCCCCAACTTCAAATGCCAGTTCTGATGTGTTGGTAATCGAATAAGGTCGGTCATTGATCAACAATTGTTGTATATTTTCATTACAAAACCAGAAAAAATCTTTACAATTTTAAATTATTATTCGAGAAGCGCAGATTATTTGTAGCGTGGAAGTCACAATAAGTTTCAATGCTTTCGAGTTGGCGACTATGAATATGTTTTATATGAAAGTTTTCAGTGTTTTCAATTAAAGAAAAAGTTCCGTGTGGGTTTTATCAGTAGAGATAAAAGTGATTCATTGGATTGAACTTCAAAAATTCCGGAAGAAAATATTTATGGGAGACTTTATTAACTACTATTGAATTCTTTCAAAATTAGTATCTATTGAAAATATAACCAAAATAAATAATTAAAAAAATATTTTATTTCGCGCATTAAAAATAATATATATGCGTGTGTGCATGCGTGTGTGTCTAATAAATGTTAGTCTATCTTTCTGCATCAATCTATCTATTTATCTATCTATCTATCAATATATCTAACTATCGCTCTGTTTTTTGTCTGTTCGTGTGTATGATATTTTCTAAAGATTATAAAGGAAAAGTTCCATTGATTTTTGCTGTATATCAGAATACAAACCAGTAGTCCCTATCTGTCTGTCTATCAATCTATCCTCTTATATATATATATATATATATATATATATATATATATATATATATATATATATATATATAATATAATAAGATAAATATTTGAAACATCTTCACCTGATTAATGCATCGCATGAAACCAATATGGTTGTGAATGTTCCTTTGTCACCCAATAAATAGATATGTAAAACCTATATATTTATCTTATTATATTATATAACAGCTCTATTTTATATTGAGCACTCTACCAATTAATACTGCCTTTGGTACACAATTCCAGCAAAAGCTGAAATAGTGACCATCTCACACTACAGTATATATATATATATATATATATATATATATATATATATATATATGTGTGTGTGTGTGTGTGTGTAGTGTGTATGTGTGTGCGTGCGTGCGTGTGTGTATGTGTGTGTATCTTTAATTGTCTCTGTACGTATACAGATTTGTGATTCTCTCTCTCCCCTCCCTCTCTCTCTATATATATACATATATATATATATACACTCACACATATATATATACAGACAAACTTCTCATCAACAGAATAACAACGGTTGGGGTGGTCCATTAAAATCCGTATATACATATATACACACAAATATACATATATGCATATATAGAAACACATATACACACATATATATACACATACACACACACACACACACATATATATATATATATATATATATAATATATATATATAACACTGACACGCACAAATACTCAAACACACACACACACACACACACACACACATATATATATATATATATATATATATATATATATATATATATATATATATATAGTGCATTTTTGGCATAGTAATTTAACTTCATTTAATTGAAATGAGTTCATTCACGAATTCTTGTTTCCTTCCCCATTGATTTTGGTAAATCTCTTTTTTAATAAAGATTTTGAATTCATTCTAAAACGAATTGAAATTTTCGATCATCTCAAAATTTCAAATGTTGTATCAATCGCTAAACAAAAGAAAATTCTTTCAAATTTCACATTTTTTTCTTCTTCATTCATATTCCCTAGGCCTTTTATGCACATACATATTTACTTATTTAATAATCGATTACATATTAAAAGGTAGATGTATTCTTAGATTTCTTTGTAAAATATAAAAGAATGAGAACATGTTACTGGAAATGTCTAATTATGACTCTTTGTTGCGTTAGAATCGCTCGTCAATGGAACTTTGAAATCAGAATTGAGTGTGCACAAAGTTTTATTAATTTTCACACATTATCGCTACACACTCAGATTATTTTTTTCTTTTCAAATAAATGGTGTATTATTCTGTTTTCTATTTTATTTTGCATTTCCTCATTGACACAGTCTGATTGAACGTTCTTTATTCACCAATATAGGTACTGGTGGCCCATTGACCAGATAAGTTTCTAGACAACATGAGAGTATTCGTTTGGGTTGGTTTACATTTACAATGGCATCACTAGGCCATGTGTCCAATTGGATAAATGAGTTAGGTTAAGACAGTTCTAAGTGACAGCCATCTCTGGTCTGCAGGTTCAATCCTGGCCAAGGGCAGCAGTAACAGAATATTAATTAACACAACTTAACGCCTCTACCCCAGCTATGGTTAGCGGAATGAGAACAGGATACCCCCGTGGATTGAATAAAGGGTTAGGTTCTAAGTTCCAAGATGGCTCCCGATTACGAAAAGAAGGTTCCCGAGAAGGTTCTTGAGTCCGACCAGAAATACCTGAAGAAGACCGGAGGACACATCTGTCGAAACGTTGTACAGATAACAATGAAGATGAGGACAATAGACCGAATAACGCAGATAATACAAATCATTAAGCCTCATCTCAAACATTCAGAGAAATAGCAATGGTACTATCAACCGTCGTGAGTTATTTACTGCTAAATCCATTATTATAGAAGAACACTAATGGTACTATTGGAGACCTTGTTACATTTCATGTATCATGAATTGTTGACAAACCCTATTGCTGAATAGGGGGGGGGGTATTGGCTTTGAAATCAGAGAGTGGAAATTTACCAGTAACGGTTATAGCTTTCTGACCCCCGAAGAACACGTCACGAGAAACAAGTGATTAGATTTAGATTTTAGTTTCGACCGGACTTTAAAGTAGAGAGAACGTGCTTATCTCAGCTGAGGTTAAATATCACCCGCGCAGCGAATAAGAATGGACTAAATAAAATCTTGATCAGGAAAATAAAAGTCTTGTAGTTCATTTGATTAATTACAATGACTAGAGTTAGCCAAGAAGAAGCCCTAAGAGGCAGCAACTAGAAGATGACAATATGACAGCCAGACAAGAAGTTAGCAGAATCAGTTAAGCAGAAATGAAGCAACAATTAAGTCTCTAATCTCTCTCTCTCTCTCTCTCTCTCTCTCTCTCTCTCTCTATATATATATATATATATATATATATATATATATATATAATCCGAAAGTCCGGAGAAGAAATCTTCCTTACGATACAAGAGTTTTATTTAAACAAAACAACGTCGCAGATTGAGAGCTCAATGTGTACTCTTAATATAAGAGTCACAGAGCAAATATATGAGTAAAGAAATAACAAAAGACTTAGAGATTTAGCATTTTAGTCTATTTCAGGGAGCTTAGACAAATAGTCTAAATCTCCCGACTCATCAGATGCGAATGATGAAATGCCTTTAAAGTAATAAAAAAATTCGTCATTCGCATCTGATGAGTCGGGAGATTTAGACTATTTGTCTAAGCTCCCTGAAATAGACTAAAATGCTAAATCTCTAAGTCCTTTGTTATTTCTTTACTCATATATATATATATATATATATTTTAACAATGGAAAGGAGTAACCTACTCGAGTTTCATCGATTGATTCTTCAGGGTTACATTAGTTAAATTAATCGAGTTTTCGATTAATCTTAGATGATATAATGCATGCCCGTTGGAATGGGATTTATCCAACGGGCATGTATTATACCATCTAAGATTAATCGAAAACTCGATTAATTTAACTAATGTAACCCTGAAGAATCAATCGATGAAACTCGAGTAGGTTACTCCTTTCCATTGTTAAAATAAATGTTTGCTCTACATTGTATTGAGCACTTTGTATTTGTTTTTTCTCAATCTTAACCCCAGGATATTGTGCGCTTCCAACGATCGTACTCATACCCACCGGTAAGTTACTACTTATACATTTACATATATATATATATATATATATATTATATATATCATTAAATTTTTACTTGAAGGCACTTACAACGCATGTATCGCATAAAATTCGATACTTTTTCTTATAGAAAATGAACTTGACAAGTGTAATCCCAACAAAGGATGGCTCGATGTGTAGAATACCGTACAGACTGTTTCGACTTTATTAAGTCTCATCAGCGGTATATACTAACGATTTCCCTCCGACAGAAATCGAAACCGGGACCTCAGCAGACACAGTGAAACACTAGTGAAACACCTTATCGCCTCGGCCACAGTACACAGCTGACCATCCTAGCGAAATTAAGCTTGTCAAGTGATATATTATATATATTATTATATATATATATATATATATATATATATATATATATATATATATATATATATATAATATATATATATATATATATATATATATATATATATATATATATATATATATATATATATATATATATATATAATATATATATATATATAATATATATATATATATATATATATATAATATATATATATATATATATATATATATATTATATATATATATATATATATATATATATATATATATATATATATATATATATCACCCGAGTTTCCTTTCTCGATTATATACCCGATGTTGGGTATACAACAAAATTACCTCTGAAATTACCATCCTGGAATGAAAGGGATTTCCTAATATGTAAGATTAAGATAACGTTAGATGGCTTAAAATTGCAGTACACCAATCAAATAAGAGATTTGGCTATGTGAATCCACATCGACTGCAATTCATTTGACGGTTGATGAAGCAAGTACAAGAAAGCGCTACCCACTCACAATAGATCCAGAAAATTTTTTGTGGAAATAAAATCAAAATAAACAGTTCCAGTTAATTCCAGGTTTTCCTTCAACCTCAACGTGGCTCTTAGTGACAAGAAAAACAAACAGTCCAGATGTTGAGCAAATACAAATTAAAACTGCATTTGTAAGAGAGACGAACGTAAAAAGAAGAAATAAAAAAAAAACGATTAAGTATAAGAGTGACACTAAGTGTAATAATCAGAAGACGGTTAAAATAAGCTCCTTTATTTGAGATGGATCAAATGTATGGGAACACCGAAATGCTAAAAAGAAACCAACAGCGAAATTTATGCAAAAGAAGTACGCGATCCACAAAGCTGTTTTGTAGGATAAACCTCAGCTATTTTTTAGGAATAATTACCCTTCGCTTCGCATCTCACTCGTGGCTTCTGTCGTCGTGCGGTCACTGTTGTGTGTGTTTTTCGCCAGTTAAACTATTTTCCGTTCTTTTGTATTTGGGATGAACAATAACTCAGTCTCATTTTTATTTGGGCTCATGTTAATTTTATTTACGAGATACAAATGAAAAATGCATTTGAAATTAAAGACAGACTTAAAAAGATGGAAAAAAAACGATTAAATATAAGAGTGACAGTAGGTGTAATTATAAAAAGCCGGTTAAAATGAGCTCCTTTATTTGAGATGGATTAAGAGTATGGAAACACCTAAATGCCATCATTAAACCAACGGCGTAATTCCTGCAAAAAAGAATTGTTTTATTTCGTATTTTCCTAATCGCATTTTTTTTACACATTATGAATTATTTGACAGCCATGAATACTTGAAAAAATACTTGATTAATTATAAACAAAATATAAATGAAATTCATAAATAAAACATTCATAAATAAATTCATAATTAAAATATAAATCATCATCATCATGTCGCGCAATTAGCACGGATCTCCATGACAATCTCTCGCCAACCTTCACTATCATTCATTGTCCCAGGGAGGTCTTCTGCGCAGCATCCTGCATCTTTGCTTAGCTATATTAATGGTTGTCACTTGTGTGGAGGGATTAGTAAATATATATAATGATAAAATGTTTGTCCACTGATTTGATGATGAGCATTAACCAAGATGAATCTTAACAAATGAACTTCACAGAGGATTTGTTTATAATGATAAACACTTGTGTAGGACCATCTACACTTTTTGAATGATCTGATGACAGAAGTACATAAATATACCATGGATACTTCTAACAACACTCCTCAATTTCTTAATTCAGAGTTTGATTTTTTTTTCCTAGACTGGTTAACTTTTCAATGCTAAAGAGGCCAGTCTGGCTCATGATTTATATCTAGGAGAGAAGAGATGGATTCATAACTTTCTCAAGTGCAATAGCATAAATTGAAACAGTCTTGTTCAGGATTTGAAATTGACTCACTTTTTATTATTAGTATATATATTTATATTAGTTTATTTTCAACAATGATGACCATTATGACATGCACTCCCAAAAAACGAACGAACCCTGATTAGTATTATTATCATTATCATTAATATTATTATTAATATTATTAACTCCTTTTGAGTTTTCACACCAGTGTTAGCTGATGGTATTTCACTGGAGTCTGAGTGACAGCAAGTCTCCTCAGGTCTCCAGGACTCTTCTGAGTATTCTGGCAGATTACAGCAGTGCAGTGTTCTGAATGGTTTCAATCCTTCCTTTGATATCCAAACTTTCCAAACCCTTTTCTAATCCTGTTGGGACTGTTCCAAGTGCACCAACCACAATTGGTATCACTTTCACTTTCATATTCCATAATTTTTTTAGTTCTCTGGCAAGCTCCAGATATTTGTTCATTTTTTCATTTTCCTTTTGCTTCACCCTGTGATCTACTGGCACTGCAAAATCCACCAGTTGACAAGTTCTTTCTTTTTTGTTTATCAACACTATGTTGTCTATTTAATCAGTGATAACCATTAATATAGCTTAGTCCTTGATGGGCGGCCCACACTAGCATGTCCGTCTGCTGGCTTCCACAGGAGAACGTCGCTTATGAGCTCGTCCTTGTTTCTCCAGCAGTGCCCGGCATGCCTTAAATAAAATTCATAAAATATTTGATTATTAATTGAAAATAAAGAAAATTAGAGTTAGGTGCCGAGTAGCTCAATAGGGGTAAGTTAAGTAAAAAAGTAAGTTGTTGGGGTGGCCTAGAGTCGGTATCAGCCAATCAGCGAAAGAGTCTATCCCCTTTTCAGTAGCGCTAGACCAAGGAGATTGTTTCTTTTTGCGTCTGAGGAGGAGCGCCACACCTACCATCATTTCCTTACTTTACCGCACAGATCCCTGTGCTACTCATGCGCTGAGTTGGTGAGGGCCGGTATCGAACTAGGAACCTTGTGATTTCTAGACGAACGCTCTACCGACTGAGAGATAACCCGACCCATCTGTAATCTGATCTGTGCGGTAAAGCATCTGGGAGATGACGGTAGGTGTGGCGCTCCACCTCAGCAAAATCTCTCCCTAGTCTAGCGTTAGCGAAAAGGGGATAAATTCCCTCACTCTCCGCCTGATATCTACAATAGGCCACTCCTCAGTGACTAGAGTGTTAGAAGATATTCAAGTTTAAATCCGAATGTTTCTTGGCAATATTTCACTCATCAAAATTATGGTAGCCTCTAATACCAAAAATAAACAGAAATACACAAAATGTACTATTGCGGAAAAAAAGGAAATACTAAATCGATTATTAAAATAAAAAATCCACAAAAAGCAACATTTCGAAGTGTACGGAAAACCTTATTGCAATAAGTAATTGAGAGTTACCACACATATTTTATGATTATCTCCCGTTTGGAGAACTCTCTAGTGAATACTAGACTATATAATGTCTCAATAAGTGTACCAATTTACAAGTAGAATAAAGTTTTCACAAGTCTATGTTTTGTAAAGATATTTAACAGAGATTGTACGTATTGTGTTTATGAATAATGCGATAGTTATGCGACTAATAGAAAGAGGAGAATTTGCAAAAGAGATATATATATATATTATATATATATATATATATATATATATATATATATAAT
>CM042161.1:69655236-69715236 GCA_023376005.1 Doryteuthis pealeii | reverse complement strand
TCTCTGTCTCTCTCTCTTTCTCCCTCTCTCTCTGTCTGTATGTCTGTCTCTGTGTGTGTGTGTCTCTCTCTCTCTCTCTCTCTCTCTCTCTCTCTCTCTCTCTCTTTCCATTATATACCCGATATCGTATAAGGGCTATATAACAAATTGATCGGTGTCTAAAGACAAGTCACAGTACATTAGTGCTGCTTTTTATTCCCAATCTTTGAATTCAATTTTTATGACAGTCTGAGGATGCGAGCCGCACATTAGATGATTTTATAACTAGAATTTTAACTATAAAGTCAACTCCTTCGTCGACAACATTTAACCTGATTGAACATTTTTTTTTTTTTCATTCATATACATCTGAGGAGTCCATTAACAAATTCATTTGTCATTTGAAAGGAAAAAGAAAAGAAGAAAAAAAAGAAGAAAAAAAAGAAGAATTTTGTGAAGAGTAATTTCTTCTCAATCAATTACCATTTTGAAAAACTCCAAACCTCAGCAAGACATTTTTTGAGTCGATTATATTTTATTTCTTTTAAAAAGCGGTTCATGTTTGTGGTTGAAATTTGTTATATTACAATTAATATAAATGGAAAATAAATTGAAAAATTTTCTTTTTTATTTATTATTTTTTTTTTGTTATTTTGTTTTTGTTCATTACTTTATTTGAACATTTTTGTCCAGCTCTGAGAAAGGTAATTTTAAAATGAAATACTGCAGAGTTCGGTTTTCTGACTGACTCCCCGAGGAGTGGATACGTCTTCCTTCAAAAGATATTTAGCTCTAACGGAATTGTCTATAATGATAAGGATTTGTTTGTTTTGTTTTGTTATGCTATTTGGATGGTCATTTCTGAATCAACTAACCATTATCTATGTGTTTGGAGTTTCGTAGAGTATAGATACAATTATATGTCCCGCCCTGTCGGCTGGGGCGTTAGAATGCACCAACTGCACCTCTGCAGAGGGGTAAAACTCCCCCAATGTGGCCACCTGTTGGCCGTGGGTGGCGACCCGTGATGCTTAAGGATAGAGCCCAGGTGGATGAGCAGTTAATGACATGCAATACTCCACTTTGGCCCTATCTTGGGCTAGACGGGCGGTCGGAGAGCCCCCCCCCGATCAATCGGCTGGTCACGTCAAGCTCTAGCACCTATATGACTTTCCCAACCCTATTGCTCTTATGGCAAGCACCAACCCTCTTTATCATATGGGTGCTAGAAGGCGGTGGCTGCGGGTCTACATGTCCTGGGAATAACGTTAAACTATATCTGATGGTGAGGTTCCAGTTTTGGAGGTTTGGTGGAGCACCCCTTCATCACCATTGCTCCCTGGTCCACTCTGACCCGGAGTGGTAGTAACTGTTAGGGTCCCATCTATGGGTTAAATAGAAAAACATGAGTTTATAAACAAAATTGTATTATCCATTAAGAATTGATTTATTTCACAACTTTGTCGGCATTAAATAACCCACTGAGGTTGATATGCCGTAAAACAAACCAAACCAAACCAAACCAAATAAAAGCTTAATGCATCTTTACTGATTGAGCATTCGACCGATATAAAGCTTTGTTTCTTTACTGTTATTCCACCCGAAAAGATGGAACGGGTTTAAATATACTATAAATGAGAAAAAAGAAACTGTTTGTAAAAATAAAAAAAAGTAGAATAAATAGGTGGGAATTTGCCAGAATCAACATTAACGATTAAGTTCTTTCTTACACAGCAGGAATACTCGAAAAGAAAAGTAAGGGGAGACAATCAACATGTCGAATTTGATTATTTTGTCAATAGTGAAGAATTAAGAAGTAAGTTAGCTAATCCGCATTGAAGTGGCCGGAAAATTTACCAGATTCCGGGAGGCTGGAATAATATATGGAAAACACACTAATCTTAAACAGACAAAAACAAACGGTGATTTTTCACGTTAGCTAAATATTTGGAAACTGGAGAGACTCAACTAAGGGATATTGATAAACGAGAAAAGATAATATATAAAAAAGATTCTACTGTTCGATGGTAGACAAAAGAAGCACATGTGTGAATGGGGGGGGTGCTTCTTGATTGTTTGGTTAATAAGAACAGAAAAGAACGGGCATAGAACTTTCCTGGTTTTAGAAGTCTTTCTTATTTCCGACTTTATATATACTAGCAAATATATGCACCCTCCAGGTGCAAGTATTTAAGTTTTGATATAATATAATATCATATTAAATTAGAAAGGCTAATGAAACTGAATAAGAATGCAGATAAAAAGATCTGCAGCAGAGGGGGTATAATCGAAAAATAGAACAACTTTGAAACTAACTATTCCATCATTTTCCATTACTCCCCTCTTTCATTGGTAAATTTTCCTAATTTAACTATTTAATTAGAATAGGAAGTAAAGGATAATATTACAGTTATTTCTTCTTGTAAATAAATTTCTTTTAAGATTTATCCACGAGATTTTTGTTTATATTTCTTAAGATAATTAGAAATCAATAATACCAAGCACATATTTATCAAAATAAAATTTTAAATATCAATATGCAAATTAGCCTTCTCGTTCAAACTGTAAACCGCTATTTTGTTGTATATATAAATACAATTGCATGTTATTAGTACGTAGATATGGTCAACAGTATTAATAATGTAAACAATTTTTATTAATAACTGAAGGTTTAAAAGAATGAAATCATGGAGAATTTGACGTAAATAATTAAGGGAATTGTGACTTGAGTAGGAATATAGTTTCGGTTACAGACAGAAAAACACACAATCTCCATTATAATAAGATATATATATATATACGCTATGTGATGTGCAAACAGCTTCGTCTAGGAAATTGAACTCGAATCAACGAGTCCAACTTCCACGACTCTAGCCAACGCGCCTATCTCTATCTCTATCTATCTCTCTCTCTCTCTATATATATATATATATATATATATATAGATAGATAGAATAGAGAGAGAGAGAGAGAGAGAGAGAGAGAGAGAGAGAGAGAGAGAGAGGTGCGTGGGCTAGTTGTTAAAGTCGTGGAAAATGGACTCTTCGATTCGAGTTCAATTCATAGACGAAGCTGTTGGCATTTCCCATAGCGCTAATACCCTTGGGAAAGGTATGAATCCATTTATACTCCCTCCAGCTATGGGTTAAATAGTAGGGCAGACTGGGCCCTTTAGCCTTGGGTAGGTAACCAGTCTAGGGGAGGGATAACTATGAATTCAAAATTCCCTACAGCTATGGGTTAAATAGCAGGGCAGACTGGGCCCTTCAGCCTTGGGTAGGTAACCAGTCTAGGGGAGGGACAACTCTGAATTCAAAATTCCTGAAGTCGGTCGTTGATTGGGTTGGTGGCAACCCTTGATGCACCAATCCTTTCCTATCGACTGTGCCAAAAAGTGTGGATGGTCCAACACAAGCCTTCACCACTATAAACAAATCACTGTGTGCATTGTATGATCACTCATACGTCGATCGACGGGAGGGTCCATCATATTTTTATATATATACTTACAGACACACACCCATATATATATATATATGGGGATGAGACAGAGAGAGAGAGAGAGAGAGAGAGAGAGAGAGAAAGAGAGAGAGAAACAATACCTCTGTTGTTTTTGTTGATTCTGAGGTTGCCTTTTACACCTATATGGTATTTACCTCGTACCCCACTTGTCTGGGTTAGGCCTATTAATCTGGGACCACCCACAAACCGAAGCTCATAGGTGGCGGGTGAAAATTTGCATTGATCCGTTCGGCATTCGCCCTCAACGTGGCGCCCCAGGCACTGGGCAATAAACCCAGCCATGCCCTTTAAATCGAGGGGACACGTGTTGCCTGGGGGGATGGCGCCTGGGATCAACGCCGTTAATTATTGCAATCCCCACCTGAGGAGCCTTTTACACCTATATAGCTGAATCAAAATCACTGTAATGGTTTTCACGGGCGCGTTTTCCTGATGATAAGTGGCTAGCACTCTGCTTTGATACCAATGATAACAATCGCCTTTGATTTATACACTGTATCAAATATATATGGTGGAATTTCTCATCGTAAAAGATAAATGAGAACCAGAGAGTGAGTGATTCGTTTCCTCCCACGTTGCGCGTGCTATCAAGAAGACATTTTGTGTTTTCTTGAGTGTGATACTAGCCAAGCCTAGCTGCGGACTACAAAGCCACACTGACATGAAATTTTCTAAAGCAGGGGTAAGATTTTTTTCGCTTTAAAATTTGACAGACCTGATCACGATGTTTCAATCTAAAAATGTATATATATTATATATATATATATATATATAAATATATATATATATATATATATATAAACTTTTAAAGAAAGAAAAACTTAACAAACCGACATCCATTTATAATCGTAAAGTTTGACTGTAGAGGCTAGACTCATTTTGAATTTCTGGTCGAAATAAAATTATAACTGTATGAAGGTTTGTTAAGTTTGTTTTTTTTAAATTTAGATATTGATCTGTATATAATTAATCTATTTGTTATTATACATTCAGCTCTCTTAGGGATTAATAAAAAGTCTTGTATGAATATAACAGATGTGTCATAAAAGAATCAAGTATTCTGTATTTACCAAGATAGAAGTGAACTATGAATGGAACGTTAATTTTTTCAGAATACAATGTGTGTCAATGGTAGAAAAAATATCGATCCTTTTTTTACATACATTCTGTATGTTTGCACCTACAAGAGCATACCATATGTGCGTATGAAAGAGCGTATTTGTGTTTGGTGGCCATGGTGATGTATAATATTTCGTGTTGGACGTAATATAAATCATTTAATCATTTCTTTTCTTCTTCTTCTTCTTCTTCTTATTATTATTATTAATTATTATTATTATTATTTTTATTTGATTATTTACTTATTTATATTTAATTGAATTTATTTTTAGTTTTAGTTTTTTAATTCTTTCCTATTTACATTCTCCATAAGTGTGTATATGTGTGTATGTATACATACGCACGTGGATACGGTCATTCATACGCACACAAGCGCGTGGATACGGTCATAACATCACAGTCTACTTGAATTTTCATGTACACGCGCATGACAACATACGCTCACGTACAAACAAAAAAGCGCCTTCACGTAAACATGCAACACGAGAATACAGTTATAAAAAAAATTCCATTTGTAACATTTTCAAAAAGAAATTCATTTAACTAAAAATGCCATAACAAGACGACAACTACTTCAATTCCAGTGTTCTTCTGGAAAAGAGATTTTTATCTCGAAATATCAAGAATAAAATACAGATTAACAAACAACACCTTTGTTACCTTATTATTATTTTTCTTTACACCTGCATTGTGATAGCCTTCAAAATCAACCTCCAAACCAATATATATATATATATATATATATATATATATATATATATTATATATATATTTTCCGTAGTTAAGGTTTTCATGTGTGGTTTAACCAAGCTGATGCAGGTAGACCATAAGGAGAACTCAATGTGCCTAATAACAGTGAGTAAAGGGACAGAGCAAGAAATTTAGTAAATGAAGAAAAACTCTAAACTTGCTTCATTACAATAATTTATTTCAACCGTATTAATACGGCATCTTCAGGTAATCACAAGAACATGACTCTTACCGGTAAGAGTCATGTTCTTGTGATTACCTGAAGATGCCGTATTAATACGGTTGAAATAAATTATTGTAATGAAGCAAGTTTAGAGTTTTTCTTCATTTACTATATTATTATATATATATATATATATATATATATTATATAATTATATATATATATATATTGCACTGTTCGGTTGTAGACCAAAGAACCACATAAACATTTTTAAAAAAACTACCGAAGATTATCAGAATATAATGAGATTTCGAAGATTGCGAAGATGAACAATTTATGGTATAATGTTCATTGCCAAAAATCAAGGCACTTGAAAAGTTTGGAAATCACATTATGAAGAATGGAATGTACAAACCTCATCAGAAAGTAATACTAAGTAATTAGAAAATAAATAGATTTAGCAAAGGTAGGAATTATATGGAAGCTCATCGGTGCTATAATAATTGTTTTTGAAAGGGAAAATAGATTAAGGGGTCAGAAATCAAACTATATAATGAAGTTGGACGCCAACAAGTTTGGCGTCAAAACATGAAAATCAGTCAACCAAGATAACAATCTGCGTAATATATATATATATATATATTATATATATATATATATATATATATTATATATATGATATACCAAGCGTTTGGTAAATCCTTGCGGAGAGAAAAAAAAAAACAGCAGAAGGTTTGATTGTAAAGATATACTACCAAACATCAACCAGGGAAAAAAATTGTGAAAAAAGGACCAAGATATTCGTACCAACAAAAAATAATCTATTGGTACAGTATTTGGTCAAAAGAAAAAACAATTTATTTATGTATTATATGTATATAAGATATATATATATATATATTCATATAACCGCTAGGAGAAAGCTAATAAGTAAAAAGTGTTCGATACCTAAGTAGAGCCAATAATAAAGATAATCTAATGAGTCAGACGAACCTACTATTAGTTTCGCATAAAGCTCTTCAGGGCTAAAATCTGACTCTCTCTCTCTCTCTCTCTATATATATATATAGCTCTTCAGGGCTAAAATCTAACTCTCTCTCTTCTCTCTCTCTCTCTCTCTCTCTCTCTCTCTCTCTATATATATATATATATATATATTATATATATATATATATATATAACCCCTCCACACGAGTAGGATACGACACACGGTCAATTTTTTAAGCTGAGGTTAGGGGTTTGAATATAGTGTTCCTTCCCCTAGACTGGTTATCTAGCCATGGTTAGAAAGCCGAATAGTTATCATAGCTGGAAAGAGAGTATTTGGATGCATATATTTCCTAAGTGTGATAACGCTATGTGAAATGTAAACAACCTCACCCAGGCTCTCAAATTAGATTTGGATAACGAGAAGAAAGCCCATTTGGTTTGAATTAAGAGTTTTCCTTATCTTAGACTGGTTGACATGCCAAGATCAAAGAAGCCAACATACTCTAATATTTTCATATAGATGGAGGGAGAATGGTTGGATTTGTAACTTTCCTACGAATATTAGCGAAGGTGAAATGTGTGGGGTGACAAGTATTTTAATGTCTATGTTTAGCCTCATTATATTTGGTAGTCGCGCTGAGAAGGAATTAAAGAAGGAAAAGGAAAAGACAAAGACAAAAGTTTGTTTTGGGGTTAGGTTATATTCATTGGTCATAGCTACCCCGTGGAGATAAAAATTTCTTCCCGTCTAGTAATAGTGTATGATCCCAGTTGAAGCATTAGTCAGAATGGCCGAGAGATTACATTGGTCGTAGGAAGTGTGTTTTTTTTCTGGCACACGTGTAGCTTAATTATTGTGAAAGAGAAAGAGAAAAAAAAAGAAAAAGAAAGGTTAAATTTTGGAAGAGTAAACACTAAGCGGGGTCCCAGTAATTTGACCGAAGAATGACCCCGTAAATAGATTGAAAAAACAAACAGATGTGACGCCGTAACGAGAAACGGGAGAGGAGAAAATCTGCCTCTTTACCCTTGGCTCTAGTGGGAGCCAGACGTTGGTACCGCTACCTCGTATGGGTGTAGGATAGGAGTACAGAACATGATACTATGTTAGAAGATAGAATAGTTTGACTATATTCTCTCTCTTTGTTTTTCTTTCTCTCTGAAAAAGAACCCACGAGCCTAGAAATAAATTCACACTTGGGACTATACAACATGCGTGTATATTGTTTCTGAACTAACGACTATTACTAACGGCGACTACTACTACAACTTGAGTTGGTCTATGCGACAAACACCAGTCTCGTGACCATCGTTATGCTAAACATGCTCGAGGATTCTTCCTGTCTGTAGGCTGATGGGAGATTGTTATTTTTTAATTTTTTTATTTTAATTTTAATTGTATTCCCATTTATAAAGCTGCTGTTTCCAGTATTTGAACTCGTCTCGCCCTGTCCATTTACTCCGACGGTAACCATTACAATACGCGCCTCAAACAAACCGCGAAGGACATTACCGTGAAGAACTCGGCGGAAAGCAGCAATGAAAGAAAGAAGGAAAGAAAGAAAGAAGGAAAGAAAGAAAGAAAGAAAGAAAGAAAGAGAGAGAAACCATAGAAAATACCAGTCAATAATAACAATTGGTTCCAGCAAGATGTTGTTGAAATAATTTCTTCTTAAATTAGGCTGAATAATCGAGGAGATATCGCAGAATAAATGAGGGAAGAGAAAGAAAACGAAAGCAAAAAGTAATATATCGTTTTAGAATTTACAGGAAACAGTGCAGTGATAATGACAGTAAACAGAAATCCCTATACTGTAATGCGTTTGCGCCGTTCGGACCGGATTGGAGTACGAGCCACCGGTGTGGGGGTGATAATTGTCCCGTTTGATAAATGTCCCACTGTTCGATGCACTAAAAGAAAAAGTAAGCTAAGAAAGAAAGATGGAGAAGAAAAAAAAAAGATTTTCTTAAATGAGGTGCTCGCGTTGATTTTACAGATGGTTTTTCTCAGAATTAGAAAATAGGAAGATGTTCCAAATGCAATTTTTCAACCACAAAATTGCAAATACAGTGCTACCTTGACTTACGAGTTTAATTCGTTCCGCATATTACTCAATTTCCTCGTATATCAAATAAATTTTCCTTACTAAAATAAACTGAAATACCATTAATCTGTTCCAGCCCAACCAGTGGTATTTTGACTTACGAGTTTAATTCGTTCCGCATATTACTCAATTTCCTCGTATATCAAATAAATTTTCCTTATTGAAATAAATTGAAATACCATTAATCTGTTCCAGCCCAACCAGTGATACCCTGACTTACGAGTTTAATTCATCCCGCATATTACTCAATTTCCTCGTATATCAAATAAATTTTCCTTACTGAAATAAACTGAAATACCATTAATCTGTTCCAGCCCAACCAGTGGTATTTTGACTTACGAGTTTAATTCGTTCCGCATATTACTCAATTTCCTCGTATATCAAATAAATTTTCCTTATTGAAATAAATTGAAATACCATTAATCTGTTCCAGCCCAACCAGTGATACCCTGACTTACGAGTTTAATTCATCCCGCATATTACTCAATTTCCTCGTATATCAAATAAATTTTCCTTACTGAAATAAACTGAAATACCATTAATCTGTTCCAGCCCAACCAGTGGTATTTGACTTACGATTTAATTCGTTCCGCATATTACTCAATTTCCTCATATATCAAATAAATTTTCCTTATTGAAATAAATTGAAATACCATTAATCTTTCCAGTGATACCCTGACTTACGAGTTTAATTCATCCCGCATATTACTCAATTCCTCGTATATCAAATAAATTTTCCTTACTGAAATAAACTGAAATACCATTAATCTGTTCCAGCCCAACCAGTGGTATTTTGACTTACGAGTTTAATTCGTTCCGCATATTACTCAATTTCCTCGTATATCAAATAAATTTCCCTTACTGTATATCAAATCAATTTTCTTACTCGTATATCAAATCAATTTTCTCGACGGAAATGAACTGAAATGCCATTAATCTGTTCCAGCCTACCATGTAGTGCTTGTAAGTAAAGTAAAATAGTTAGATTGGCCTATTGTTGCTATCGGCCGGACAGCAAGAGAGTCTATCCCATTTTTAATAGCGCTAGATTGGAAATTATTTTTATAAACCTGAGTTTTTTCAATTTTCTTAATATACTACATGCCGTCGGATTCACTTCCATCTCTTCACACACACACACACACACACACACACACACACACACATATATATATATATATAATATATATATATATATATATATATATATATGAAAATACACAGGGATATGCAAGAGTAGCTGGTAACAGAGGTATAACAATCATGAACATTCATTTTAAAACTTCAAATAATAAGAAGAAATAAATGGGTATGCAACATTTATATTCTACCTTATTTTGTGTTATTTCTGTTAAGTTTGCTCAGACAATAAAGTATATATGTTATCCCTTTCGTCGGGATTTGTAATAATGTGAAAATTATTTGGAGTGGGTGCATATCATCCTCATCATCATCTTCATCCTCATCCTGGCATGCGGAAAGAAAATGATAGTGACTATTAATTATAATAATGATCAATTATTTGATATGATTAATTATCACTTATTTAATATAATGCTATCTAATGAAATAATAAAATAATATAATTATTTAATATGATATAATATAATATAATATGATAATTATCACATATCTAATGTGAATAATTACATTACCAGTTATTTAATTCATCATAATTAGCTTTTTTTCGTTCGAAGCGCTCCGTTGAAGTCTAAGTGATATTTGAGAGAAGTGGTATTTTGGAAGCAGCACTCCTTAAAACAGCAACTATACAGCCTCTTACCTCCTAGTGCATAAAACATCTAAGACTGAGAAGTCTTACTAGTCACTGCTGGAGAAGTAAGAACGAACTCATAAGTGACATTCTTAGATGAACTACAAATTGACACACCAGTGTTTGCCGAACCAGCAAAAACTTATATCGATCAGTTCTCTTACGGAAACTGGCTGCTGTGGAGCGGGCCTGTCACGAGTTATGCAGAGAGCAGAGAGAGAGAGAGAGAGAGAGAGAGAGAGAGAGAGAGAGAGAGAGAGAGAGAGAGGATTGAAAATCAGCGGAAAAATCGATACCATAAGACAGCATTTTAAGATAGGCTAGATTACTCAGAAAAGTCCTGGAGACCTTAAAGAACCTTGCTATCTCTCAGCTTTTAGTAAATTACATCCAGCTACATTAATTAGAAAAAGAATCGTCAGTAGTGATGTAATACACGTGTTACATAATTCATGGATAGTTAATGAATTATGTACGTACAGTAGTTAGAATATTTTTGAATTAAGAGTTCGTTAGATTAAAAAATAACGGGGATCCAATGGAATGTTACTATGACCGATGATTGGCAACTAGTAACATTCCCTTGACCTTCCGGTAGAGCACGATTAGATGCGTGAGAAGTTTTAGATGCGAGGAGAAATTCAGAGTGAGCGGATGCATAGGCCGCTCGCTCTGAGAACCATCCCTCCACCTCGCGGTTAAATCCGGGGCTGGGTTGTTGAATAAAGACTTTAAAGAATAACTAAGTCTTGCTGATTCGTTTAAACAAGAAATGACCAGCCCAAAGAAATGAGTCCGACAAAGAAACAACCTATCAGAATCAGCCCTGAGATGAATATGGTGACCGACGAAATAGAAGCCAAGAGTAACAAATAAAGACCCTCATCCCATCATCTCTATTCTGTCTGTCTGTCTCTTCCCCATTACATACCCGTTAGAGGGTGTATTTGCCTCATACCCCACTTGTATGAGCTGGGCACAAGGCTTCGTTTTTACGTGGGCCCACCCACAAGCCGAAGCTCAGGGGTGGGAAAGAAAAAAAAATTGCGTCGATCCCTTCGGCATTCACACTCGAGAGGGGCGCCTCCGACGTTGGGCAATAAACCCAGCCTTGCCCCTTTAAATCAAGGGGACAGGTATTGCCTGGGGGATAGCCCCCTGGGATCGACGCTATTATTAAAAAAAAAGCTCTCAACAAGTTCAGCGCGAAACCAGAGGTTTTTTTTTACATATGTATATTTTCCTTTCACTTTAATTTTCTCTACTTCAAGCTTCTATCACTTGTGTGTCAATTCATACTCTTTCTTTTGAGTTCTATTCACCTTCCGCCCTGTCGGTGGGGCGTTAGAATGCACCGACTGCACCTCTGCAGAGGGGTAAGAATCCCCCAAATGGGGACACCTGTTGGTCGTGGGTGGCAACCCGTGATGCTTAAGGATAGAGCCCAGGTGGATGAGCAGTTAATGACATGCAATACTCCACTTTGGCCCTATCTTGGGCTAGACGAGCGGTCGGAGAGGCCCCCTCCGATCAATCGTCTGGTCACGTCAAGCCCTAGCACCTATATGATTTTCCCAACCCTATTGCCCTTATGGCAAGCCCGAACCCCTTTTTATCATATGGGTGCTAGAAGGCGGTGGTTGCGGGTCTACATGTCCTGGGAATGACGTTAAACTCTATCTGATGGTGAGGTTCCAGTTCTGGAGGTATGGGGAATGTGGAGCACCCCTTCATCACCATTGCTCCCAGGTCCACTCTGACCCGGAGTGGTAGTACCTGTTAGGGTCCCATCTATGGGTTAAATAGAAAAATGTATTTATAAAAAATTGTATTATCCATTAAGAATTGATTTATTTCAAAACTTTATCGGCATTAAATGACCCACGGAAGTTGATATGCCGTAAAACAAAACAAACCAGACAATCTATTCACCTTCAAAGTATCTTTTCATTTTATTCCACCTAAATTTTCTTTTTTTCTTTCTTTCTTTCATCATTCTTTCTTTCTTTCTTTCTTTCTTTGTTCTTTCTTTCGTTCGTTCGTTCGTTCGTTATTCATTTATATCTTCCTCCCTTCTCTTCCTACAGTAGATTTGAAAGTGGTTAACGTATTAGCGCTTGTAATTCACACATACGGTAGAGGTTTCGCTTTGGTGCCCAAAAAGTGTTATACCATACCGTAATAGCTCCGGTGTAAATATCGGAACCTCTGTTAATATATATATATATATATATATATATATATATATATATATATATATATATATATACTAGCATTTCATATATATTACCATATTTTATCTATAAATAAACTTGCATAATATATATATATATATATATATATATATATATTAGCATATCATATATACACACGGGAATATTATATATCTATCTATATATATTAGTATTTTAGATACACTAACATATTATATATATGTACACATATACATAGACTTTTATACTATATATATTCATACATATATATACATATAAACACACACATATATATATGTATGGAGATATATATATATAGAGAGAGAGACTAGCATCTTATATATATATATACATATATGCATATATATATATATATATATATGTGTGTGTGTGTGTTATGTGTGGTGTGTGTGTGTGTGTGTGTGTGTGTGTGTGTGTGTGTGTGTGTGTAATATTTCAGGAATTTGGATGGTGTGATTGCACGTAAGATCCTAAGGGATATGATAAAGGTATAGAGAAACATACAAGAATTGTCTTACCAGCGATTGGGAATACGTGTTTACTGCTGGCACATATGATATCGATTCTCTAATATTCTTGCTCCCATAGAAGTGTTAACATTTTTATCATCAACGTGCCTCTCCCACCATCAGTCTGTTTACATATATATATATATATATTATATATATATATATATATATATATATATATAGAGAGAGAGAGAGAGAGAGAGAGAGAGATAGAGACAGAGACAAACAGACTGACAAATAGAGAGAAATATGTTGTTTACAAAAATGTTTACACTTCTATAGAAAAATGTTGAAACTTCAGAGAGAGAGAGAGACAGACAGACAGATAGAGAGACAGAGACAGAGACAGAGACAGAGACAGAGAGACAGAGACAGAGACAGACAGACAGACAGACAGAGACAGAGGCAGAGACAGAGATAAACAGACTGGCAGATATAGAGAAATATGGTGTTTACAAAAATGTTTACACTTCTATAGAAAAATGTTGAAACTTCAGAGAGAGAGAGAGACAGACAGAGACAGAGACAGAGACAGACATACAGAGAGAGAGAGAGAGAGAGAGAGAGAGAGAGAGAGAAAGAGAGAGGCATAAACCGACAGTTTAAGGCAGATGCATCGACAGACAAAAACAAAACAAGAATGAATGAGAGAATATATCCAAAAAATAGGATGAGCGAAAATACCTACAGTGAAATATAAATATCATTAATATGAAGATAGTATAATATCTTATTAAAATGGAGATTATGTTACTGTCAGATTATTACCGAAACTCCGTCACCCCTGACGTCATTATTTCCTTAGTTATTTAAGGTATATTATTAACAATTATGAAATAGTCATTATTTGATGTTAATTAGCGTCTTATTATTTAACTTCCTGAAATGTGTCTTATATATCTCTAAGAAATAAACATTTACATGGTATATGTTGGGAATAATATGTATAATTATTTTAGAACAACTAGTTTTATTAAATAATTATTTGCTCTTATTGGATTCTAATACTCTTATGTTATTCTCAAACATATTAAAAGCAATACTATATATGATTTTATATAGAAATCAATTAGAATGACATTGAAATAAGTGTACTATTTGTATATTAGTTCTTATCTAATGTAATATCATTATCATCATCATCAGGTCGGGCTGTTAGCACGGATATCCATGACAATCTCTCTCCATCCGTCCCTATCACTTATCGTACTCGGGAGGACATCTGTGCAGCATCTTGTATCAGCACAGAGCTGGTCAATGTATGTCTTTTTACTGGCCGGCCCACACTAGCGTGCCCATGTGCTAGCTTCCACTGCAAGACCTCAATTATGAGTTCATCCTTGCTTCTCCAGCAGTGTCCTGCGTATCTTGTCCGTCTTACTGGGATGGTTTGGGTGATATGCGGCCGGTGGCCGTACAGTTGTTTTCTCGTGGGATGTTGTTTCTACGTTTTATTTAGGATCACAAGCAGCATTCTTGTGCAGCTCTCATAACAAAAAAGAAAATAACAAAAAAAATAATATAATATACTATTACAGTAAAACTTTAATACTTGCGCCAAGGGGGCGCATATTTTGCTAGTTTTTTTTTATTTTTAAATAGAACATTCCTTCCTGATATCTACTAAACGATTTCTGATCCAATATACATGACCACCAATCTATTGATATTCCTTCGTAATTGTTTGGACATCGAAAGTCTTGTTTATTTTAAAAATTACCAAGCATATCCCATACGTACTATCGTTTTCTATCTAATGGTTGATATAGCATTAAAAGTTGTCAAAAATAAAACTACTGTATAAAAGCCTGACTTTTATGCACCTATCCTTATTTTAGGAAACCAATATCAAGCCACTGCATTTTCTAAATGAACTCTTCTAATAAAATGAATGTCGATTCCGATCCCTGATTTGTATATTGTTACATAAATGGCTTTGGTTAGTTCTACCTCCTTTTCTCCTAGGGGCCTTGTGATAAGTAAAAAGCTATGCACTTACTGGGATATTGACAACGAAATACATAAAACGTCATGCTTTAACAGCACCTTTCAGCAAATACCGAACAAGGGAAGACATTTAACACTGGAAATATGCAGCGAAATGCATTTGATAGTTGTAGTGGCAGGGAGACTTGTGCAAATACGTGCACAGGCCAAAGCTTGATGGCTTCTTTGTTCTGGGAATCAGCAGGAAGTTTTTTTGTAGATTTATGAGGACTCTTCATGTTGACTCCCTCAAATAGGTTTGTGCGTTTTGTTTTTACGTGATTTTTATTGGCCAATAAAATCGTCCCGATGTCCAAATCTGAATTGGTAACATACTAGAGGTCCAATCGTGACCCTGGTGAAATTCTTTCAGTGGAGCATCGTAAAAGACTGATTTTCCCTCAAACTCACCCCAGAAAAAAAGGTTTATTGTTAAAGTCTTTCAGGAAATCGATAAATGATAAACGGATCTTTGTCCGAGGACCTGTATCGGGGTGGGATGTCTGCAACGAAGATAAAAGCACTTTGTGTAATTGTTATCAGCGAAGGAAATGAACACGGTTCAAATCCTGGTAAAGTTTGCTTGCATTTCTCATAGCGTTAATACCATTTGGAAAGGTGTAAATCCAACTCTTCACCTATGGATAAATAGTAGGGCAGACTACGCTTTGGTTAGGCAACCAGTCTAGGAGAAGGAAAACTCTTAATCTAAACCTCTCAAAATTCACTTAAGAAATGGACATTGATACACAACCTGCTAGACAAAATTTGCGATGCCCAGTATAATGTTTTATTATTTCCTATAATATATACATTGTAGGTATATTGAGAAAAATGAAAAAACACAGGTTTAAATGGGTTAAGTGGTGAGTTTATTGGCCGACGCTGCAGTGTTTCGATCTATTAATTAGATCATCTTCAGGGCATTTGTTGGTATGTGGAAGGTGATAAGAAATTATTTATCACAGAATAGTGAGAAAAAGCGAGTGGTAGTTCTTGTTATTCAGTCCGTTTAAAACATTTTGAGGTTTGAAAAAGGAGACGGTTTTGAAATATGACGTCAAATATTCTATTTTATGGCGTGAGTATGGAACGCTGTATTCTGATGACAATTGTGTGCTAGTGAATGTTTATGCAAATAGTGTTATTGTGGTTATAATTATGTGAAAATAATTATTGGTTTATAAGGATGTATATATACATTATACTACAATAACTCACTAACTGTATTGCATTGTATTGTATTGTATTTTTCTAATAAACACCAAAAAATTTTTAAAAAACAAGAACAAAAAAAAAACGAACACAAAAAAAAGAAAAAGGGGACAATACTAATTTTGGCAGTATTAAGTTTAAGAATTAGATTAGGAATAGCAAAATAATAACAATAATTAATATTTTTTTTTACAAAATAGAATTAGTAAAATTAGGTTTAGAAGTAATATAACAAAAATACTATTACTATACATTTAAAAAATTTCTTAATGAAGTGATTGTAAATTGTAACTTTATATTCCTGAATGAAATGATTTAATATTTCTGAATGGAATTACCCACCTTATATCCCCAAAAGGGGGTGGGTGGAGTTTTGGGGTTATAAGGCGTGTGCTAGATGTTCACTTCTACTTATAGACTCGTCGATAACCATGTGACCAACCTATTGACCAACCTCTGACAGTATTCTGCTGCTGATATTATTATTTATTCTGGCTGTCCTGGTCATACATGTTCACAATGCTTTGAACCTTCGTGGACGACGGAACATAGGATTATATCACTGGACCGTTGACACTACGTAAGATTCCATAACTCAGGACTTATTCACTTACCAAAGGATTCTATAGCTCAGGACTTACTTACTTTAAGTTCTTTACAACTGGCCAAGGATGGCGGTCAGAAACTTAACATATACATCACTCTGAGCCGGAGCGTTAGCACCTGTTACGGGTTCCATCTATCGGTTAAATAGATCCCACAAGATTAAAAATGTGAATAAAAATGTGTATACAAAATTGAATATCCACCAAAATTGAATAATGAATGTCTTCAGCATAAATTAACCCATAGGGTTGATATGCCATAAAATCCAACAAACCATTTAGAAGACATATAATGTTTCAGATCTCCACAGATATCATTTAACAGGGTCGGGTTACCTCAGTCGGTAGAGCGTTCGACTAAAATCCACAAGGTTCCTATTTCGATACCGGCCCTCGCCAACTCAGCGTATGAGTAGCACAGGGATCTTTGCGGTAAAGTAAGGAGCTGATGTTAACTGTGCCGCTCCACTTCAGACTCTTAAATAATCTACTTGGTCTAACGGAAGAGAAAAGGGGATTGACTCCCTCGCTTATTGGCTGATACCAATTTTAGGCCACCCGGACGACTTTACTTATCATTTAACCTAAACACCCAATAAGATTATAACCACGCTCCTGTTAATGGAGGCGCGTGGTGTAATGGTTAGAGTCGTAGGAAATGGATTCGTCGACCCGAGTTCAAATCCTGAGGCTGATTGCATCTCACATAACGCTAATGCCCTTGGAAAAATATGCATCCAACTACTCTCCCTCCAGCTATTGATAAATAATAGGACAGACTGGGCTCTTTCATCTTGGCTAGGTAATCAGTTTAAGAGAAGAAATCTCTAAATTCAAATGGTAAACTCCACTTAAAAAAATGACCTTTTGTCGCATCCTACTCGTGCAGAGAGGTTAGGTGAATATATTTAACCATGTCTCTGTCTTCAAAATATAATGTAAAATCTACAAATTTTAGGAAACCTTGCCATCTAAGCTGCATCAATGGTTAACAGTGAAAGTGTTAGAAAATTAAGGAGGATCGTATAAAGATAATATGTAACATTTGCGGAGACTAGAATTGAGTAGGACAACGCTTTCCCTGTTGTAAAATAAATAATTCATTGAATAATAGATGTTTCGATATTTGAGACATTTTTTGTGACTTTTCTTTTCTTTTCTAATATCAATTTTCCAGTTTTGTCGTTTTCAATAAAGAAATGAATATATTTCTTAAATATCTCTTGTATTATTTATAACAGTTATTTGTCCCATTTTTATTCCACTGACAACGAAAATAAATTGATTTCTTAACATTTTTTAAATGCCATAAATTTTATTTGGGTAGAAATAACTATGTGAATGAATATCTATATATGTAAGTATGTGAATGTGTGATCAGGTGTGAACGTCTTCTGTTGGCTGGTTGGTTGGTTGGTTTTACGGAAGGACAATCTTTCTTGGGCTAGTTTATGCCCCAAACCAGTTTAACACTGTTTCTAATTATATGCGGTGCGAAAATGCATTTTCAGACTCATTTTAAACAGGTAAACAATTCCATTTTTCAACCTTGGCTGGTTGGTTGGTTGGTTGGATTTTACGGCATGCCAATTCTTGGGTTATATTATGCCAACAACTTTGTTTTATTCTTTTTGGGTATTCAATTTTTAAAAACTCATTTAACACATTTTTAAAGCCATTTTTAATATGTTTAACCCATAGATGGGGCATTAATAGGTACTACTACGCCGGTCCAGAGTGAACATTGAAGTAATGGCAATGAAGGGGTTCTCCGCACTCTTGAAAGCTCCAAATTCGAACTTCGCCATCCTGTATAGTATTTTTATCTGGCAAAAAAAAGAACATTAAAATTGCTATTTAAAAAAAAAGGCTTCTAATTATAACCTCTCATCTTTTTTCAATCCAAAATGGAAGTCATGTGCCTTATCCTGTCATATAGGTGTATGATATATTGATCGAAAGTTTGATTGGTTCGATGATTGGTTGGTTGGATTGATTTTACAACATGCCAACCTTATAATAACAGAATACATTTCACACCCACATAACTATTCTATACATACTAGCAAATATATGCACCCTCCGGGTGCAAGTATTTAAGTTTTAATGTAATAAAATATTGTATTAATTTAGAAAGGCTAATGAAACTAAATAAGAATACAGATAAAAAGATTTGAAACAGAGGGAGTATAATAAAAGATTTGAAACAGAGGGAGTATAATAAAAAATGGAACAACTGAAACTTACTCTTCCATCACTCTCGTCTTTCATTGTTATTTTTTCTAATTTAAGTATTTAGTTAAAAGAGGAAGTAAAGAATAAAATCACAGTTATTTTATCTTGTTAATGGATTTCATTTAAGATTCATTGAAGAAATGTTTGCTTATATTCATTAACATAAAAGCAAACAGTTAGAAATCAATAACACTAAGCACATATTTATTAAATTCGATTTTTTAATATTAATATGCAAATTAGCCTCCCCGTTTACACTGTAAACCGCTATTTTGTTGTATATATAAATATAATTGCACGTTGTCAGTATGTAGACATAGTTAACAGTATTAATAATGTTAGACAATTTTATTAATAATTGAGGTTAAATAAAAATGCAATCATGGAGAATGTGATGTCAATAACTAAGAGAATTGTGACTTGGGTAGGAATATAGTTTCGGTTACAGACAGAAAAACAGACAATCTCCATTATAATAAGATATAAAAGGCAGTTAGTGTGTATGTATGTCCGGATGAAACTAGAAAATAAAACAGCTAATGACAGAGTATATATATATATATATATATATATTTTTTTTTTTTTTTTGCTTGAAGGCAATTGCAATGCGCATATCGCATAAATTCGATAATTATAGAAGATGATAATGACAAGTGAATTTCGCAAAGAATTACTCGGTGTGTAGAATATCATACAGACTGTTTCAACTGTATTAAGTCTCATCAGCGATATATACTAACAATTTCCCTCCGACAGAAATCGAAACCGTGACTTCAGCAGAATAGTCAGAAACTATACTGTTTCGGCCACGATACAGCACCGAGAAATTCCTGCGAAATTAACCTGTCAATGATACTGAGACGTCTCTACCATATGAGGTAAGGGGGCGCTGAGTGATATATATATATATATATATATATATATATATATATAGGGTCATCCACAGACACGTGTTTCGACTTATCAAGTCTCCTCAGTGTGGCTAGAATGGGAGCATATATAGGGCCATCCACAGACACGTGTTTCGACTTATCAAGTCTCCTCAGTGTGGCTAGACATTTTGTAAGCTACCTACAGCCGGAATGAAATCCGATCGGTTGGGTTCAGTCCGGCACCGTAACCATTAGGCTGTCTTCACTTACAGAATGGGAAGGGGATTTTAACTGTTTTAATACACACATTTTGTATATATATATATATATATATATATATATATATATATATATATATATATATATATATATATATATATATATATATATATATATATTATATATATATATAATATTATATATATATATATATATATATATATTCACTGTTACTGAGTCTAGCTTTTTGTGCAACATTTATAAAGGCTTGATCTATATTCATGAAGATATTCAAAAATTGAATTAGCATTAAAATTCTACTTAAAAATCTCCGATAATATTAAGTTCAGCAAATAAGCTAAACAATCAATTTTTTCTTTTTATTTATTTTTTTCAGGCCGGATAAAGATAAGGTCTTGGGGATTTTTATGGGGCATCCAGCGAAGATTGAACTCGTTATTCAGTTGGAACAGATTTGCAAGACTAGCTTGCTAACGATTACACCGTGTTTTTCCCTCTTTCCCAGGCGATGCCAGGTAGACACTTCTAGTCAAATATAAAAAAGAAAATTAAGCAAATAAAAAACTGTACCTTGTTTTGGACGGGTAATTAAAAGAAATGAAAGGGAAAATTTTAGGCTCCCTATATATTATCTTTTGTAAGCCCTTTAATCTAATTACTGTTGTTAAAGAAGCTCATTAGCCTTGGTTGGCAACCAATTAAGACAATGAAAGTCCGATACAAAACATCGGCTGCCAAACAAATCAGGAGCTGATGTCCCTAAAGTAGTGTGATACTGAAATCCACTGCTACCCAGTAACTCCGCTGCCAAACTGCATTGGTTCCTTACTTTTCCAGCGGTGGTGTGGAGAGGGAGGATGTGCTGCTTGGGCAACAACACATCCTTCACATGAACCAGCCCAGGCTACGTAGCTCCGAAAAGAATTGACACTACTCCATTGTCTCTCGTAGACGGAAGGATGCCGCCGCCCCAACAACAACAACAAAGCCCTTTGAATGATTGAAGCAATTCAATAAAACCATTTGTTTTCATTTTAATTCTTTCCGGATTTTTTTTACTACTGCAACTACCACTAATACTGCTACTGCAGTGAGGGTATTTGCCTGCTCATCCCACTTATGAGGGCTCGACACAAGGTCTCGTTTTTACGTGGGCGCATAAAAATTGCGTCGATCTGGGAGGATGGCCCCCAGGGATCGACGCTATTAATTATACTTTACCGGTCCAGTGGCCGAAGCACACTGGACCCCCAGTCGAAGCCGGGTGGGTTAGGCAAGAATCAGAGCATAGAAACTGGAACAGATACTACACATTGATCGCCTCATCACCAGATACAACAAATTTCATATAAGTCTTTTACGCTTAAAGTGTTCAAATTGATTAAAAAACCATGAATTTTGCCTCATAATTAAAGACGAAAAGTGAAGTTATTTAATATAAGAAAAAAATTGTAATTGTAATATGAGAGTGCCTAAGTATATATATATATATATATATATATATATATATTATATATATGCGTGTGTGTGTGTCTGTGTGTGTGTGTGTGTATATATATATTATTCATTCATGTATTATTATATAATGTATATATATATTATATATATTATATATATATATATATATGCATGTGTGTGTGTGTGTAAGATAATCCAAATGACTAGTAAGAAAGTATTGATTCTATTTAGGATCATCGAAATCCTATTGTACATCCATACTGTATGCTCTTTTCGGTGCAAACTTATAGACTCAAGCACGGTATTTTTTATAATTCCCTAAGAGAGCTCAATGTATAATAACTAATAAACTATTATATACGGAGCAATATTTAACTTCACAGAAAGAAAAACTTAACAAACCGCCATTTAACGATGATGAATTTATTTCGACCAGACTCAAAATGAGTCTCGTCTCATCAGATAGATTTAACAAAATACAGGAAAATCGAATAGAAAAGTCATTTGCCAGAATTCTATCTTACTACAAATAACAAACGTTATTAAAATAACAAAAACAAGTATCGACAATAATTATTAGACCTTCCCCACATTTTATTGTTGCATAGGGCCAAATTCGAGTTGTAGTAGTAGTCGTTAGTTGTAGTAGTCGCCGTTAGTTTATAAACAACATACGCAAGTCATATAGTCTCAAAGGGGTTATTTATTCCTTTCTAGGCTCGTGGGTTCTCTTACAGAGAGAGAGAGAGAGAGAGAGAGAGAGAGAGAGAGAGAGAGAGAGAGAGAGAGAGAGAGAGAGAGAGTTAAACTCAAATTATTCTATCCTTAAATCATGTTCGGTACTACTATGCGCAACACCTCACAGGGGAACCTTTCTTCTGTTTTCTCGTCCCGCAGAGACTAGAACTTCCGGTTTTATTTTTAACTTTAGTTCCGGGGTCATTGGTCGGTTAGTGGATGTCCCACCCCCCGCGTTGAGTGTTTACCGTTTCAAACTTTAACTTTTCAATCTCTTTTTCTTCTCTTTCTCCAGAAATCCGATTAACGTTTTCTTTTCAATCCCCAAATTCCCTGTAGTCCATAATAGTTACGCTACATTATTACCATTTTCTACTTCTAAACCACACAGTAAGTGAAATCGGTGAAGTGGATTTTTATTGGCATCAGCTAGGAAGTGTATACGCTTTTCACTATCGCTAGACCAGGAATTGCTTATGCGTCTGAGGTGGAGCCTTATATCTACCATACGCTCCAAACATTACAGCACAGATCCAAGCTGTGCTACTCATGCGAACGTGGATACTCAAGATTCCAAGGGAGATGCTCTACCGACTGAGATAAGCACGATTTTATTATTTCCCGGGAATGTTAAATTGGATGTAATTAAATATATATATATATATATATTATATATATATATATATATATATATATAGGTAAATATAAGGAAGAGGCATTTGTATATATTGGGTAGACAATTAATGTCACGTGACCCTGGCGGTATTTACTCTCAGACTCACCGAAATTACGTATAGTATCTCGTATATAGGTACTACATATACATCGAATATATATGTGGTGATTAATGAGTCCTCTGATTATGTGTGCGTCTATGCCCCCCCCCCGCTGCGCTACAACAATATTAGCATAAATTTTGGCATGATGATTCAAAAGACTGCCAATGGGCGAGGTTAACAAAAGAAGGTCGTTTCAGTTGACCCGAGGTCAAAAAAACCAAATTTCCTTTTGCAAACATTTGAAACGTAGATTGTGTATCGTAATGCTCTCCTTTCATTTTATTGGCACAAAATATTTATTACAACAAAATTAATTTTATAGAATCTTTCGGCGTTTTTGTCTGATATCGCTTTTTTGTTAAGCTACACACACACACACACACACACACACACACACACACACGCACACACGCACACACAGACACATACACATGCATACACACAGATACAGACGACAACACATACCCACTCACAAAACACATATACACACAAATACGCTTACACACACACACAAACACATATACACCTACACATACAAATACACACACAAACACAAATACACGCACAAGCAAGCATACCAACACACACAGAGCCACATATACACACATAAATGCACATTCACACATTAACATGCATACACACAGAAACAAACACACACACAGAGAAACACATATACACACATACACACACAAACATAAACACACACCAACACTCATACTCTCACACCAACACACAAACAGACATATACACACCCACATCCACACATGAACACACATAACCACACAAACAAACACACATACACACAAACACGCAAACACACCATAAACACACACACACTACAAACACACATGCACAGAAACACACAGAGAACACACACATACACACAGAGAGACAAGCATAAACACACATACACATACAAACACACGTACACACACAAACGCACACATATACATACACACATACAGAAACACACACACACACACAGAAACACACTCAGAAACAAGCATAAACACACATACACACAAACACATACACACATATAAACACACAAACACACCCAAATACACACATAAACACAATACATAACACACACATAAACACACACAGAAACACATACGCATACACACACGGAAACAAGCATACACACACATACACACAAACACACATGCCCATACAAACACACATACACACACATACCTGCACAAATATACAAATACACCCACATAGGCACATACTTAAACACACACACACACACACACACACAACACACAAGCCCATACACATACAAACACACATACACGCACAAATACACACAAATACACCCACATACGCACATACATAAACACACACACACACACACACTTCTATTTTCGCCCCAGTCCTTTTTCCCCATCCTCATCATTCTTCCCTCATCCCCTTTCTCTTCTCGTCAATAAATCAAATCATTTTTTCAAGCATTAAAACACATTTATTTCTTTTCCTTTTTTTTTGTCATTTTTCTCAGCCTATTGGTTTTAGACACCTGAATAAATAAACAATAAACAAATAAATAAATCAATAAGCAAAAAAGAAAAAAAAAGAAAAAGAAAAAAAAGAAAAGAAAATCATTAACTTTATATACAACTTAATTTTATTATCAAAGTCTTTCTGTCAATCTCAAGAGGAAAAGGTTAGGGAAAATACTAAAATAAAATTACTTAAAATTACTTTTAGAAAACACTTCAGAAGTGGAAATGTGCTTGAAAATCTATTTCACATTGAAGTATTTTTAAACGAAAAACATTGAGATTTCAAAATTGTAAGGACAATTAATTGATTATTACATCTACTAGCAATAATAAGCGCACACCGGACGTAAATATTTCAGTTTTAATCTAATGAAATCTATTAAATTAGAATGACTAACGAAATCAGATAAGAACGCATATAAAAAGATTACACTTATATTAATTATATTTTAATTATTTTGTATATAAAATAATTCATCCGCCCTGTCGGCTGTGGCGTTAGAATGCACCGACTGCACCTCTGCAGAGGGGTAAGACTCCCCCAATGGGGCCACCCGTTAGCCGTGGGTGGCGACCCGTGTTGCTTAAGGATAGAGCCCATGTAGATGGGCAGTTCATGACATGCAATACTCCACTTTTGCCCTATCTTGGGCTAGACAGGCGGTCGGAGAGGCCCCTCCGATTAATCGGCTGGTCACGTCAAGCCCTAGCACCTATATGATTTTCCCAACCCCATTGTCCTTATGGCAAGCCTCAACCCCTTTTTATCATATGGGTGCTAGAAGGCCGTGGCTGCGGGTCTACATGTCCTGGGAATTAAGTTACTCTATCTGATGGTGAGGTTCCAGTTCTGGAGGTTTGGGGAATGTGGAGCACACCTTCATCACCATTGCTCCCTGGTCCACTCTGACCCGGAGTGGTAATACCTGTTAGGGTCCCATCTATGGGTTAAATAGAAAAATGTATTTATAAAAAAATTGTATTATCCATTAAGAAAAACTTTTTTAGCATTAAATGACCCACTGAGGTTGATATGCCGTAAAACAAACCAAACCAAAATAATTCATAGGATTGAGTTTAATCCGTTGTCTGTAATCGAAACTATGTCACTGCTTACGTCACAATCCCCTCAGGAATTGAGTAAGTTTATCAATGATTATCTAATTTATAGACAAAATCATTAATACATTATTGTATTAATTCCCACTGAGTGCTCCGTAATTTACAATAGTCTGGTACAAGGCCCTAAGAAATGAGTCCCCATTTATTATGATCAGTGCAATTATTACAAATTATAGCTGATTTCGATACCCACTGAGTGCTCCTTAATTTAGTTAGCCTGGTAAAAGTCCACTAAAAATGAGATCCCATTATGATCAGCGTGATTATTTCAAGTTAGTACTGATTTTGATTCCATAAATGTACATTAGTCGGGTACAATAGAAAAAGATAGAAAGAAGAAAAAACATGAAGCTTTGCTTTGGTTTGGTTAAGTTTGTTTTGTTTTACGGTATATAAACCCCAGTGGGCCATTCAATGCCGACAAAGTTTTGAAATAAATTCATTCTTAATGGATATTCAATTATTTTACATTTAACCCATAGATGGGACACTAACAGGTCCTACACCCCGGTAATTAGTGGACCAGGGGTGCTTCACATTCCCCAAACCTCCAAAACTGGAACTTCACCATCAGATAGAGTTTAAGGTCGTTCTCAGGGCATGAAGACTCTCAGTCACCGCCTTCTAGCACCCATATGATAAAACGGGTTTGGGACTGCGATAAGAGCAATAGAGTCGGGAAAATCATATAGGTGCTACGGCTTGACGTGACCAGCCGATTGTTTGGAGCGGGCCTCTCCGACCGCTCGTCTAGCCAAGTAAGGGACACAATGGAGTGTTACATGTCATGGACTGCTCAGCCACCTGGTTATATCCTTAAGCATCACGGGTTGCCAACCACGGCCAACTGGTGGCTTCGCTGGGGGAGTCTTACCCCTCTGCAGAGGTGAAGTCGGCGTATTCTAAAGCCCCAGCCAACAGGACTGACGATGAAACTAAACGCAGGAGAGATACAAGGACACCGGGTTTGTAACATCAATAACAAGTCTATCTATGAAGATAAGTAAGTAAAGTAAAGTCGTCGGTATCAGCCAGACAGCGAGGGAGTATATTCCCTTTTCACTAGCGCTAGACCAAGGAAATTATTTTAGCATCTGGGGTGGAGCACCACACCTACCATCAGCTCCTCACTTTACCGCACAGATCCCTGTGCTACTCATATGCTGAGTTGGCGAGGACCGGTATCGAACTAGGAACCTTATGGTTTCTAGTCGAAAGCTCTACCGACTGAGTTAACCCGGCCCTGAAGATAGTGGTAAAATTTTATGGGCCATCCTTTAGGCGTCAGGCAAGAGCGCTTGTCCGGTAGAAATCCTTTGGTAACGAATCCTTTGGTTCCCCTCAGTATTACAAGTTCCTCGTTAATAATCGCAAATGGACTATGGAAAGTATCAGTGTTTAAGTAGGCAATCAGCCACGCATTTTAGCTGTTCATTGGCGCAGGAAAAAAAACACGTGACCTCGCCCAGTCTATAAATTTAGGTGGTGTATTACAGGACACCTTATATTACAAAATAATGGGGACCTCGTGTGGTGTAATGGTTAGCAAGCTAGATTCGCAGACCATTGGTAGTGAGTTCGATTCTCACTGGGTGCCCCATACTTCTGGCCTTGTGCTATATCTAAGCAAAGCTTAGTTTTTTTAAGGCACCTTATGTGGTGTAATGGTTAGCAAGCTGGATTAGCAGACCATTGTTTAGTGAGTTCGATTCTCACTGGGTGCCTCCCACTTCTGGCCTGTGCCATATCTAAGCTAAGCTTAGTAAATAACTATATTACAAAATAATGGGGACCTCGTGTGGTGTAATGGTTAGCAAGCTAGATTCGCAGACCATTGTTAGTAAGTTCGATTCTCACTGGGCGCCCCATATTTCAGGCCTTGTGCCAAATTTGAGCTAAGCTTGGTAAATAACTATATTACAAAATAATCCACCACCACCCTATTTTGATATAAGGTGGGCTGTTCCAGTAAGAAATATTAAAGTGACATTTGTCTAGTAATGCTTGTGGGGTGGACGAAAACAAATATTGACAAGATGACCTAGAAGAAGAAGAAGTAGAAGAAGAAGAAGAAGAAGAAGAAGAGACACTCGGAAGATAAGTACTAGAAATAACAAGATCGCAAATACCTAGTTCTGCATAGAATAACAACATGCAAACGTTGAAGGAGAAACAGAGAAGCAGAGAAGAAAGCCGTGGAAATGAAACGAGAGACTGGAAAGAAAGACACGAGGCGAGGGATTTAGAGAGTAAGCGAGCGAGCCAATGAGCGAACGAGGAGAGCGGGGAGAGCGAGTGAGAGAAAAGAGCAATTGAACGAGCAGAGCATGCGGTCGAGGAAGGAATTTAGAGAGCGAGAGAGAGAAAGTGAACGAGGGGAGCAAGCGAGTGAGTGAGGGGGTTGCGAGTGGGTGAGCGAGGAGAGCGAGCGAGTGAGGAGAGCGAGTTGGAGGGTGAGTGAGCGAGTGAGCGAGTGAGGGAGTTGGAGGGTGAGTGAGCGATGAGTGAGTGTGGAGAGCGCGTGATCGGAAAGAATTTAGAGAGCGAGTGAGCAACTGAACGAGGAGAGCAAGCAAGTGAGTGAGGGGTTAACAAGCGAGTGCGAAGAGCGAGTGAGGGATTTAAAGGGTGAGTGAGCGAACGAGTGAGGAGAGTGTGTGGTCGATGAAGGAATTTAGAGAGCGAGAGAGCTAATAAACGAGGAGAGCAAGCGAGCGAGCGAGCGAGTGAGGGATTTGCTAGCGAGGAGAGAGAACAAGTGAGGAGAGTGAGTGAGGAATATAGAGGGTGAGTGAGGGGAGTGAGTGAGGAGAGCGAGCAAATGAGGGGAGTGAGTGAGTGTGGGATTCAGAGAGTGAATGTGCGAGCAAGCGAGGAGAGCAAGTTAACAAGGAGAGCAAGCGATCGAAGAGAGCGGGCGAGTGAGGAAGTAAGGGAGGGATTTAGAGAGTGAATGTGCGAGTGAGCGAGGAGGGCGAGCGAGTGAGAAGAGTAAGTGGCAAGCAGAGCAAGCAAGGGGGAGAGCAAGCAAGGGAGGAGAGCAAGCAAGTGAGGAGAGCAAGCAAGGGAGATCAAAGCAAGGGAGGGGAGCAAGCAAGGGAGGGGAGCGAGCGAGCATTTAGAGAGCAAGCAAGGGAGGGGAGCAAGCAAGTGAGGAGAGGAAACAAGGGAGGGAGCAAGCAAGGAGGGAGCAAGGCAAGGGAGGGAGCAAGCAAGTGAGGAGAGCAAGCAAGGGAGGGAGCGAGCGAAGCAATTTAGAGAGCAAGCAAGGGGGGGAGCAAGCAAGTGAGGAGAGGAAACAAGGGAGGGGAGCAAGCAAGGGAGGGGAGCGAGCGAGCAATTTAGGAGAGCAAGCAAGGAGGGGAGCAAGCAAGTGAGGGGAGCAAGCAAGGGAGGGGAGCAAGGCAAGGGAGAGCAAGCAAGGGAGGGGAGCAAGCAAGGGAGGGGAGCGAGCAATTTAGAGAGCAAGCAAGGGAGGGGAGCAAGCAAGTGAGGAGAGGAAACAAGGGAGGGAGCAAGCAGGGAGGGAGCGAGCGAGCAATTTAGAGAGCAAGCAAGGGAGGGGAGCAAGCAAGTGAGGGGAGCAAGCAAGGGAGGGAGCAAGCAAGGGAGGGGGAGCGAGGCGAGCAATTTAGAGAGCAAGCAAGGGAGGGAGCAAGCAAGTGAGGAGAGGAAACAGGGAGAGGAGAAGGGAGGGGAGCGAGCGAGCAATTAGAGAGCAAGCAAGGGAGGGGAGCAAGCAAGTGAGGAGCAAGCAAGGGAGGGGAGCAGCAAGGGAGCGGCGAGCAATTTAGAGAGCAAGCAAGGGAGGGGAGCAAGCAGAGAGAGGAAACAGGGGGGAGCAAGCAAGGGATGGAGTAGCAAGGGAGGGAGCAAGCAAAGGAGGAGATCAATCAAGGGGGGGGGGAGAAAGCAAGGAGGGGAGCAAGCTAGGGAGGAGAGGCAAGCAAGGGAGGAGAGCAAGGGAGAGGAGAAAGCAAGTGAGGAGAGGAAGTGAGCAATTTAGAAAGCAAGCGTGAGCGAGGAGCGTAAGTGAGGAGAGAGAGTGAGCGAGTGAGAAGAGTGAGGAGAGCAGGCGTGTAAAGAGAGCGAGAAAAGCGATTTTCAAGAAGGAATGAGAGAGGAGAGCGAGGGGTTTGGGAGAGCCAGCTAGCGAGCGAGCGAGGAGAGCGCAAAGCAAATAGCACGTATTTTCTTTCTCCGTGAAACGATCCGAATGAGAAAAGGCCGTCTTGCCTGACAAATGCTCGTCACATTCCATTTTCTGACTCTCTGCCCGGATCAAGTCTTTTCGCCAGATACCGCAGCCGTCGGAGTAAGGGTGGCGAGAAGAATTTAAGTAGCGTAATGTGCACTGCAACTCTGGGAGTTTCAATACCGCCGAGGCCGGAGATGTCGATTTGTATCAAGCAGATCGACTGGTAATTCTGTTTACTGCAATGAACTAGATTTTAAAACTACCAGCAGTGGTTTAGCTCAGTCGGTAATGCGCCCGACTAGGAACTAAGAGGTTCCTGGTTCGATATCGGCCCTCACAAACACTTTTGTAGTTAGCACAGAGTGCGGTAAAGTAAGGAGCTGATGGTAGGTGTGGCGTCTAAAACAATATCCTTGGTCTATCGCTGGGAAAGGGGGACTCCCTCGCTGTCTGGCTGATACCGACTTTAGGACACCCCGACGACGAATTACAGTAGTTTCATTGATGGAATTTTTAAACTTATTCATGAATCAAGAAAGTGAGTTCAAACATTTTGATCAGCAGGGTAAAAACATTTCAACAGATATATATATATATATTATATATATTATATATATATATATATATATAATATATTATTGACTTTCCGGCTAGGATAATAAAGCAAGGTTCGTCTTTTGTTTACAGATTTGAACTCTCTGTTGATCGTAAAATATATACACAGATGTATGTTTTTATTAGTTAAAAACACCACTCTCTATAGGCAGCTGCCAACGACCAAGAGGTTGAAGAACCACCCTGATGAAAATTCAGTCGGGTTTCGCTCCCGACTATAAGTAGTTGCTGGGTCTAGCCACACTAAAGAGACGTGAAACTTCGAAAACACTGGGTCTGTGGATTACTATATACGAGTAGGATGTGACACAAGGTTATATTTTTAAGCGGAATTTAACAGTTGTGAATTCAGAGATTTCCTTCTCATGCACTGGTTACTTAGCAAAGTTTAACGAGCCCAGTCTGACCTACTATTTATCCATAGCTGTAGGTAGAGTAGTAGGATGCATACCTTTCCCAAGGGTATTAGCACTATGGGAAATGCAAACAACCACAACTAGGGTTTGAACTCGAGTTGACGAGTTCATTTCCCTTGACTACCCATTAAACCACGTCTTCAACGTAAGAACAACATTCTGCAGGTAATGTATTCACCAAACCCCTCCTCCAGAGCAGGATGTGAAACAAAGTCAATTATTAAGTGTAGTAAATGTTAGTTTAAATTCAGAACTTTCCTTTTCCTAGACTGGTTGCTTATCAAGTCTAAAGAACCATGTTTCCTTTACTACTTAGTTATAGCTTGGGGGCATGTGTATTTATTTTTATAATTTTTAGGCCTGTTGTCCTCTAATACTATATACACAATGTTTCAGACAATCAGCTCTCCGGATTCTTCAGGATCCCGATTATGATATGAAGGATCCCGAGTTCGACTAGAAGGTTCCCGAGCTAGACTGCAAATATCTGAAGAAGCAGTAGAGCACACCGGCCTAATCATCGAGCATGTAAACAATAAAGATGAGAACAAGTCAGAAAAATTTAAATAATATAAATTATTATTAAGATTTCTAGAAAACAAAGCTGGAAATAAACATCAAGAGTTCTCTTTTGTTCTACTTTTTACCCATGGATAGAGGGAGAATAGTTGGGTGTATACCTTTCCCATATGTTAAATACAACCAACACTTGTACCGAGTTAGATTCCCGCATTAGTTTTCCATAATCTCATTAGTCGGATACAAGGCCCCTCAGAAATGAGCACCCATTTATTATGATCAGCGTGATTATTACAAATTAGTGCTGATTTCGATACCCAATGAGTACTCAGTAATTTACATTAGTCTGGTGCAAGGTCGCCAGAAAATGAGCTCTCATTTATTATGATCAGCCTTCTTGGCGTTAGAATACACCAACTGCGCCTCGGTACAGGGGTGAGACTCCCCCAATGGGGCGATTTGTGATGCTTAAGGATAGATCCCAAGTGGTTGAGCAGTCCATGTCTTGTAACACTCCACTTTGGCCCTTTCTCGGGCTAGACGGGCGGTCGGAGAGGCCCCCTCCGATCAATCGGCTGGTGGCGTCAAGCCCTAGCATCTATATGATTGCCCCAACCTTATTGCACTTGTGGCAATCCCTAACCCTTTTTACCATATGGGTGCTAGAAGACAGTAGCTGAGGGTCTTCATGTCCTGGGAATGACGTTAAACTCTATCTGATGGTGAGGTTCGAGTTTTGGAAGTTTGGGGAATGTGGAGCACCCTTTTATCACCAGTGCTCCCATGTCCATTGTGACCCGGAGTGGTAGTACTTGTTAGGGTTAAATAAAAAATATATGGGTTAGATAAAAATATATTTATAAACAATGAGTATCCATTAGGATTGACTTTATTTCAAAACTTTATGGGCATTAAATGACCAACTGAGGTTGATATGCCGTAAAACAAAACAAACCAAACTAAGTTAATACCGATTCAGAATCCCACTGATTTTTCCATAAATTTTATTAGTAGCATACAAGGCTCCTAAGAAATGAGCACCCATTTATTATGGTGTGATTATTACAATCTGGTGCTGATTTTGATACCCACTGAGTATTCCGTAATTTACATTAGTATAGTACAAGGCTGCTAGAAAATGAGCTCTCATTTTTTTGAGCTTCTTCCTTTTTTTCTATCTTTTATCAACCTTTACCCACAATAAGTCATTGCACAGAACATACTGTTAATATAATATATATTCACAGATAATATTTTCTTAAGTAAATCATCCGATATTTCAAAAGTTGCACTCTTAAATTATTCTTCCCACTATTTTTTCTAAAATCATGTAAATTAATCTTAACTTTTGTTCGCTTTTGATCTGATTAGGCAATTTGTTTCAAAAATATATTTCTCTTTTCACCAAAAAGAATCCAATTTGTTAATACACTTTGTTTTTGAAACATGTCTTGACATTTCAGTTTCCAGTTGGAAGAAACAGATTAAAAGATGTGTCGACAATAATTAGTAATTCCATTTATCATTTTGAATGTTTCAGTTACATCACTTCTCATTTTGCTTTCCACTGAAGTAGTTGATTCTATTTTCTCTAATCTCTCCCTGTAATCTTTTACTATTTTTATTAGATTTGTCACTTTTCTGTTGCCCTTATGGCAAGCCCCAACCCCTTTTTATCATATGGGTGCTAGAAGACGGTGGCTGTGGGTCTACATGTCCTGGGAATGACGTTAAACTCTATCTGAAGGTGAGGTTCTAGTTTTGGAGGTTTGGGGAATTTGGAGCACCCCTTCATCACCATTGCTCCCTGGTCCACTCTGACCCGGAGTGGTAGTACCTGTTAGGGTCCCATCTATGGGTTAAATAGAAAAATGTATTATAAAAAAAATTGTATTATCCATTAAGAATTGATTTATTTCAAAACTTTATCGGCATTAAATGACCCACTGAGGTTGATATGCCGTAAAACAAAACAAAACAAAACCAAATCACTTTTTCTGTGTATGCCCTGTAATTTCAATATTACACTCTATTCATTTCCATGTGTAGACCAGAACAGAGTACAATGCACTCTACGAGCTTTTATTATGTTACGCTCTATACGCGTCGTGTAATGGTTAAAGTCATGGGAAATGGACTCGCCCCCGAGTTCAAATCCTGGACGTACTAATTCACTTAGCACTAATACCCTTGGGAAAGGTATGAATCCTACTCTTCCTCCATCTATGGGTAAATAGTAGGCCAGACTGGGCTCTTTAACCTTGGTTAAGCAACCGGTCTAGAAGGAAAACTCTGAATTCAAACTTCTTAAACTCCGCTTAAGAAATTGATCTTGTGTCACATCCTGCTTGTGCGGAGGGTTTGGTAAATATATATATTATGTTGAAACCATCAATGTTTAACACAAAAACTGGTTCTTATTGATGGAAGTCGTGATTTTCTTCACATGATCCCTCTGCAATGAGCGGTCCATTAATATGCAATACTCCTCTCTAGCTCTTATATAGGCTAGACGGGTGGTCTGAGAGGCACCCTCCGATCAATCGGTTCGTCACGTCTATCCCTAGCACCTATATGATTTTCCCAGCCCTATAGCCATTATCGAAAATCCCCAAACCCTTTCTATCATAGATGTGCTAGCAGGCGGTGACTGAGTGCCTAGATTCCTTGTGATGACGTTAAACTATATCTGATAGTAAATTTTCAATTCTAGAGCTCTGGGAAATGTAGAGTGCCTCTTCATCACCATTACTTCTAGGTTCACTCTGAGAGGTAGTACCTATTAGGGTCCCATCTATGGGTTAAATTGAAATACTTAGTTTAAAAATGTGTTTAAAAATGAGTTTTAAAAATGTGACTACCCATCAAGAAAGAGAATCTATTTCAAAACTTTGTCGGCATGAAATTCCCCACCGAGGTTGATGTACCGTAAAACAAAACAAACAAAACAAACAATCACCACTCTGTCAATATAAACGACGTATGTTTTATTTAGTTTCTCTGTTTTCTTTAGTTCTCTGGTAGTATTACTTTTGAGTCAATAAATTACGTGTATTTCTATGTATGGAGTTAAGACAGAGCGGGCCTTTCAGGCCGTAGTGTAGTGGCTAACGTGCTAGACTATGACATCGTATTTAGCAACTTCGAAATCCAGTCGTTCTATGGGTTAAATAGTACCCCTACTGTTCTTCTACAAGGATTGCTTTGGCATTAAATAACCCGCGAAGATTAATATGCCATTAAATAAAGAAACCAAACCAAACGTTTAATCTCCATTTCTGTCTTCTCCCCATTTATCTTTCTCCCTTTCACTTTTCTTCTTCTTCTTCTTCTTCTTCTTCTTCTTCTTCTTCTTCTTCTTCTTCTTCTTTTCCCTCTCTCTCTCTCTCTCTCTCTCTCTCAATCTTACTTTTTGTGCCGCGCTCTCTCTCTCTCTGTCTCTCTGTCTCTCTCCCTCTCTCTCTCTCTCTCTCTCTTCAATCTTCTTTTTCACTCAATAATAAAAAAAACAAACAAATCTTTTATTCCCTTTTCACTTGCACCTCCATTTCTTGCTCTATATCCCCCTAATAATCTTTCTACCTATTTTCCAAGAAACCAAACCAAACCTTTTATCTCCCCAAGTAATTCATCTCACTCTCCCTCTCTCTCTCCTTCTCTCTTCTCTCTCTCTCTCTCCTCTCTCTCCCATTCTTCTCTCTATCTATCTATCCATCTGTCTTCCGTCACTTCTATTTCTCTTTCTTTTCTATTCCCTCGTCTCCTCTCTCTCTCTCTCTCTCTCTCTCTCTCTCTGTCTCTCTCCCTCCCTCTCCAGTATTGTTTCTCCCTTATTTCCACTCTCTCTCTCTCTCTCTCTCTCTCTCTCTCTCTGTCCGTCTGTCTCTCCCTCCTCTCCAGTATTGTTTCTCCTTTATTTCAAGAAACAAACAAGCCTTTTATCCATCGCCCGTGTTTCCCTCTTTCCCTCCCTCCCCCCCTCTCTCTCTCTCTCTCTCTCTCTTTTATTTCAATAAAACAGACCAAACCTTTTATTTACCTTCCTCCTTCCTCTATGTCTATCTGTCTGTCTGTCTGTCGGTATGTCTGTCTTCTCTCTCTCTTTCTCAATCACTCTCTATGTATCACTTCTATTTCTCTCTCTCCCCTCTCTCTCTCTCTCTCTCTCTCTCTCTCTCTCCCTCCCCTCCATTGTAATATTCTTTCTCCCTATATTTCAAGAAACCAACTATACCGTTCTCTTCCTCTTTTGCTCTGTGTCACTTCTCCCCCCCTCTCTCTCTCTCTTCTCTCTCTCTCTCTATCATCTTCTTTATCCCTCAGTATTTCTATTTATCCCTGTACACACATACACATACCACACACAACATACACACTCTCTCTCTCTCTCTCTCTCTCTCTCTCTCTCTCTCTTTTCTCTTTCTCTCTTTTTCTCTATCTCCAATATTCTTTCTACTATATCTTAAGAAACCAAACTAAACCTTTCTCTTTCCCCACTCACTCATTCTTTCCCTCTTGCTCTGTGTCAGTTTCTCTCCCACTTCTAACTTTCTCTCTCTCTCTCTCTTTCTCTCTCTCTCTCTCTCTATATATATATATATATATATATATATATATATATATATATAATCGTCTTTCTTCCTATACATTTCTATTTAGCTCTTCATATGAATCTCTGTTTGTGCTCAATTCCGGATTCCTCGTCTCACATAAACAAATCCCAGTTCGTCTTGAGGAATGGTTTCGTCGTAATTTCAGAACTCTTTTAATGTCCTATTGTGTTCCTCTTTATTCTCATCTTTAGAAAAGAATATTTTCAAAATAAACCTGGACGATAATGAAGTTTAGCAAGGTTTCTTTCCTTAAAAAAAAAAAAAATCCCAACCCACCCGAATTTCAAATCACAACGTGCAAAAAATAGACAAGACTTACAAAAATTTAAAAAATATATACGGGGCTTTTGTGGTAAACGAAAACAAAACTGATTTACGAGACAATAAATATCGACCCTTTCGTCTAAATATAAAAGCAAGAATACAGTAGAAATGAAAAACAAGATCTCTTATTTAATGATGTCACACACAAAAGAGGAAGGTAGGAATCGATTGAGTGTATTTTTCATACTTAACAAATAGCTTTTCATTCGGCCTTATTGTTGGATTGAATCAACATTGCCTGGGAAAAAAAGAAAGTAACTATGGGAATTAATCAATAGTTTTTCATTCATTTTTACAAGAACAAAACTTTCTTATTTAAACAAACATTCTACTCGATTCTCTCTTGAATGTTTAATTGTAAAGTCGATTTAAACTAACGCTAACAGAACGTATTGTCTGTGGAAAAAAATAACTATTGTTTCTATCTTCAAGCTGACCTATCAGTGTTTATCGCACTTTAACATCGGCTTTATTTGTACGTAAATTTCTTCTTTGTCTTCATATTATCTTCAGTATTTTTTCAATTAAATCTTCTATAGATACTCACTGTGATCATTATCTTCTATTAATAATGGAGATTCGCTTCCGGTTTTTGTCTGTAACAAAAACTGCGCCACTGCTTACGTCACATTACCCAACACATAATCCAACGTCATAACATAGAATAAATATACTCAAAATGTGAGCATGCATTGTTAGACAATCCTCATTGTTTCAATAAATAGATGCCCGGCGTTATATATTTATATATAGATTGTTTTATTCTAATATAATATTTAAAGTTATCGGAACTGTTTCCATTTCAAATTGTCTTTCTATCTTTCTTTCTTTCTTTCTTTTTACCTCCTTTAATAAATTTTACGATTTTACGTACTTATGGTACACACTCTATAACATTGAATTTTCAGCTCCCATCCCCTCAGGCAATATCTTTCAAAAAATTATTTTTACATCGCCCGGGGGTCGTATTTTTATTTTGCTAGTAATCATAAATAAGCTGGACGGGAGCTGCACAATAGTAAAAAAAGGAAGTCGTCGTCGGGGTGGCCTAAAGATGGTATCAGCCAGATAGCGAGAGAGTCTAGCCCCTTTTAATTAGCGCTAGACAGGGGAGATTGTTTTAGCGTCTGATTTAGAGCTCCATACCTACCATCAGCTCATGACTTTACTACACAGATCCCTGTGCTACTAATCCGCAGTCGGCGAGGGCCGGTATAGAACGAAATGGTTTCTAGCCGAACGGTCTACCTATAACTGCTAATAAGTAAAGTAAGTAAAGTCGTCGGGGTGGCCTTTAGTCGGTATTAGCCAGACAGCAAGGAAGTCTATCCCCTTTTCACTAGCGCTAGACCAACGAAATTGTCTTCGTGTCTGAAATGGAGCGCCACACCTACCATCAGCTCCTCACTTTACCGCACAGACCCCTGTGCTACTCGTACCCTGAGTAGGCGAGAGCCGGTATCGAACCTGGAACCTTGTGGTTTCTAATCCGACGTTCTACCGATTGAGCTCTTCCTCAAATTGCTATATCTCTGGATGTTTTAGTTAAACTACTCTAATGACATGAAGTCGATTATGGTGAACAGACGTTATGTATTCCGCCTATTTTTCTGCCTAATCTTTGACATAGACGTATTTTTCAAATCTGTGCCGTATCAGTGACAATCTTTAATTTGACGCGACGAGCCGATTGATCGAAGGGGTCTCTGTGACGGTCCATCTTGCCTAAGTAAGGGCCACGGTGAAATACTGCATGGTAGGGACTGCTCAGTCACTAAGGTTCCATCTTTAAGCATCTCAGGTCACCACCCATAGCCAACAGATAGCCCTATCTGATGGGGTACCCCTCTGCAGAGATGCATTTAGGTTTCCGTCTATGGGTAAAATAGATAAGATAATGGGTAATTTTCACCTTTAGTTGGCTAAATTCCTAGCAAATAAGGCAAATAGAGTAACCACCCTTGACTTTCACTTTGAATTAAGCCGGTAGCCTTTTTGAAAGTCTCCGTGTGAAATAAACAAATCTTAGAAACTTTCTCGAAAACAATACAAAAATAACACAAAAATATCATAAAATGTGTTCTTTATAACAATTAAGTTCATTTCAGATAATGCGCTCAAAGCTTTATGCTAGGAATTTAGCCAACTAAAGGTGAAAATTACCAGATAATGAGTATTAAGAATATGTTTAAAAATTGAGTTTGAAAAAAAAAAAGAATCCCTAACAAGAATGAATGAAACAAAAAATCTTTGGCTTAAAATAACCCAACAAGGATTCAGATGCCGTAAAATCAAACCAACCAACCCAACAACTCGGGATGTTTACTTTCCTTGATTATTGTTGGCCAAGTTCCCTTAGCTATAGCGAAAAGTAATACTTTTCCAAAAAGAATTGTTCCCCATAAAATACTACGCATATTTTTCTACTTAATTGTGACGTTATTTTTGTCAGTGACGTAATCTTTGTCATTGCCATAATCTTTCTCAGTGACGTATCATTGTAAGTGACGTAATCTTTGTCAGTGACATATCTTTGTCATTGACGTAATCTTTCTCAATGACGCATCTTTGTCAGTGACGCAATCTTTACCAGTGACGTAATCTTTGTCAGTGACGCACTCTTTACCAGAGACGTAATCTTTGTCAGTGACGTAATCTTGGTCAATGATATATCTTTGTCAGTAACATAATCTTTTTCAATGACGTATCTTTGTCAGTGACGTAATTTTTGTCAATGTTGTATCTTTGTCAGTGACGTAATCCTTATCAATGATGTATCTTTGCCAGTGACGTAATCTTTGTGAGTGACGTAATTTTTGTGAGTGACGTAATTTTTGTCAATGATGTATCTTTGTCAGTGACGTTATCTTGGTCAGTGACGTGTCAGTGACGTAATCTTTCCGATTATGAATTCTAATCATTATCAATTTTAAGACAATCAATAATATGGAAAAGTCCTGAAATGTCTAAATTGCCATATCGAATTTTATTCAATAAAGAAGTAACAATACATTTTGGGGAAAGAAAACACAAAATAAATGTCACTTAATATATCGTCTCTCTCTCGTATAATTACGCGTACACAGACTACTTAATTATAATTCTCGTTATACTTTAGTGACTATAATGGCTACCCAACTTTTCCCCGGATTTGGGAATAAGATAACATTTGACAATGTAGAAAGAAGTATATTCTATAATATGAATTAATTAATATATATATTTATTTAATTACTTTTAATTTGAGATAGATCTTAATAAAGTGTTTTGTGCGACAATATTCGTACAAATCAAATCCGAAAAGTTCAATAAATATTCAAATTAAATTAAAACAAACATAGATTGAGAGATGCAAGTACACACACACACACACACACACACACACACACATATATATATATATATATATATATATATATGAGATAGACAGATGTGTAAGATAGATATAAGATAGATATAAACTGATATATATATGTGTCTCTGTGTGTTTGTGTGTGTTGGAATATTTTGTTATGTAAGGTGAGCTACAATACATCACTTAAATTTATAGACTAAGCAAGGTCACGTCTTTTAAACCTCAGCAAATCAACTGCCAGAAGGTGTGGCTGGTTGACTACTTAATCCCTGATACTGAGAGATGTATATTTGCAATCATTGACGAAGGACTTGCAATACTTAGGAGCACCAAGGAACAACCAAAGGATTACCAAGGACTTCCGCTGGACAAGTGCTCTTGCTTGAAGCCTAAAGGATGGCCCATAGAATCGTAACAGTTGGGCCAAACCTCAAGTGAATCAGGTGATACCTTTACAAAAACATCGGAAACAAACTCTTAGAATCGTTGTGGACAATTTAGGAGTTTAGTTGTTCTGTTATCCACAGAATTCAGTTGGTTATTCTTATTCAGTAGATTTCCTTGTAAAATATAAGTCCAAGTCTCTAATGTTCCTTGTAATATGTATAAATCCAATTGTGTAGTATTTCTCTGGTGTTAATACAAAACCTAGATCTTGCTGGGTATAAAGTTTAAACAGTAACTGATTTGAGGAAATTTGCAATCGAGCTTAAATGCTTTCTGTTCTCGTATCTTATTGGCTAATTTCTGATGGAAGTTCCTGTTGGTGAAAAAGTTCATTATTAGAGGTGCCAATTCCTCTTGCATCTTATACCAACAGATAGTCCAACTAAAACATCAAATGTTAAGAAACAATGGGATCCTTCGATGATAAACGCGTCATATAGGAAATCGAAACGAGCAGGATGTGGCACAAGGTCTATTTTAAAGAGAGTAACAGGTTTTTCTTTCTTCTTGACTGGTTTGCATGTCAATGTTAAACAGCTCTTGCTCTCATACTTTTTTACCCATTGCTTAAGGGTAAATAGTTGCATTCATATCTTTCCCAAAGACTCATCCAGGATTTGAACTCTTGTCTCCATGTCCATTTCCTACGACGATAACCCATGCACAACCGGTACCTCAATGTGTTGGGATATTTTGGATATAATTTGTGCTATATTACACCACTTAAATTTATAGACTGAGGTCACGTCGTTGCAATCATTGACGAAGGACTTGGTAGACTGGGGAGCACCAAGAAACAACCAATGATTCTTTACCAAGGATCGTGCTCTGCTTATCAGAAAGGATCTCCGCTGGACAATCGCTCTTATTTGAAGCCGGAAGGATGGCCACTAAAATCGTAACACAGTGTTACAATTTATGAGCCGTCATAAATTGTTAATGTTAAGACAATGACCAGCCCAGCCTATAAAAAGAATTAACAAAGAAAATCAACCCAGCCAAAAGCCCTGAAGAGAGGTCAGCCCAGAGAACATGGCAGCCAGACAAGTTAGACGACCTAGAAGAAGAAACAGTAAGCAGAAGTGTAATCAAGTAAGACTAAGAACTATCAGCTCTAATCAAGCTAAACTATCTCACTGTCTGTATGTCTGTCTGTCTGTCTGTCTGTCTGTCTCTTTCTCTCTCTCTTATATGCCTGAAAACTCGCTCCACGGATTATATACACCCGAGTAAAGATCAGCTCTATACAAAATGTAGAATGACCCGAAAACTTATTTATCATACTTCACTGGTAAATAATTAGATTCATATCTTTCCCAGAGACTCATCCAAGATTTGAACCTGTGTCTCCCTGTCTATATCCTACGACGATAACCATTCCACAACGGATGACTCAACTCTATACAAAATGTAGAATGGAATGACTTCTTGGCCCGAAAATTTATTAATTATTCTTCACTGATGGCATCACCAAAGAACGTATTTAGGACGAGAGACATTTTGTTATTACGTTTATGTAAAAGATGAAAGAGAAAAGAAAAGAAATAGCGTGTAATGACTGCAATTACCTAAATAGAATATTGCGAATCTTTATTAATTAATGTCTTAGGAATTATATAATTAGGATTAAATGTAAGGAGTGCCAAATGGGAAGCAAAGAAGGAGTGAATACTGTGAATTGGTTGGATGGGTAGGAAGAAAGGATATGAAGAGAAAGAGAAAGAGCGTATAGAGTATAAGGAAGAGATTAATAAGGGAACGAAAACAACGAGAGAAAGTAATAAAAGATATCGAGCGAAAAGTCGAATAGTAGAAACGGTAAGAATGTAGAGAGGGAGAAGAAAAAGAAAGAAAGATGAATGAAAAACACCAAGAGTTAAAATAAACGAAAAGAAAAAGTTTAAAGAGAAAAAAAAAGAGTGGAAAAATAAAAAAGGAATGAAAGAAAGAAATTCATCGGGGGGAACTAAAGTCGGTATCAGCCAATCATCGAGGGAGTCTATGCCCTTTTCACTAGCGCTAGACCAAGGAGATTGTTTCTGCATCTGCGGCGGAGCGCCACACCTACCATCAACTCCTTACTTTACCGCACCAATACCTGTGCTACTCATACGCTGAGTTGACGAGGGCCGGTATCGAACTAGGAACCTTATGGTTTCTAGCCGAATGCTCTACCGACTGAGCCAACCCAGAAAGAAATAATGAAAGATAAATGGAAGATATACAACGTAAAATAATAAAATACTTTAATGAAATTAAATAAGAACTATAAAAAAGTCAATAAGAATGAAAACATTGCAGGAATAGATCTTTTGCAAGGTCCAAAAGATTCAAGGTAATATCAATCCTTTGCAAGTCTCTCCAGCAAACGAAATGCAATTCCTTTCCCAACCGAACACGCCACTCCCACTTCAAATAGCAGTCGTCAGATTTTACTTGCCGTCCAAACACTTTCTTCCTCACCCCCTGTGTCAGAGACAGTCCGTCTTTATTTCTGCTCGTTCGGCTGCGCTTATGCAAATTCCTATATACTTCATACGGGTCTCTACTAACAGTACCTCAGCTACGAGGATGTGGCGAGTTCAAATATCCGTAGCCACTCGCCACACTCTTCCCCCTTGCAACAGACCAAACATATCCTGACGCGCTTTGTTTGTGGGGGCTGGGAATCCGCTTGTTCATAGGGCTGCATTTCAATTTCGTCACAATATAGAAAGAGATAACGCAAAGACGAACAACAGTTGGAGATAAAAAGTAAAGACAGAAAAAAAAAGGAAAACTTTGGAAAAAAAAGATTATAAAAACCAGAGTTAAAATAAATAACAAAAAACTGTGTTTATATTGGTTTGGGGGTTGGTTTTGAAGGCTATCACAATGCAAGTGTAAAGAAAAATAAGGTAACTTTGGTGTTGTTTGGTAACCTGTCATTTATTCAAAATATTTTGAGATAAAATCTCTTCGACAGAAGAATTCAGAAATTTCTTCGACAGAAGAGTTTAAACATCTCTTTGACAGAAGAGATTTTATCTCGAAATATTAAGAATAAACCACAGGTTAACAAACAACTTATTTATCTTTACACTTGCATTGTGATAGCCTTCAAAACCAACCAACAACTTAATAAAAAAAAAGTTTAAAGATAGAAAAGATAGGAGAGCTTTGGAAGAAAAGTAATACAAAACAATGAAAAATAAAGAAAGAAATAAAGAATAATATAAAACATGAACGAATAAAATACATTACAAAATAAGAACGAACTATAAAAATGTCAGTAAAGAAAAAGAAATCACGTTAAAATGGTAAGTTTCAATTCGGGAGCTCTGCGGAGTGTAGAGTATCCTTTATTGGTATTACCCCCAGGTCTACTTTGATCCGGAGGGATTAAGATTTTGCACAGTTCTAAACTCTCTGAATTTCTGGACCCAATCCAGTTGAGATTTAAGTTTAAGTTAAACGGGGGGGGGGGATTATGTTTCTATTTCTGTTTCTTTTTTTATTTTCGTTTTGGGAGTGCGGGGAGTTATCCTCTTTGTATTCAAGGTTGGTTTTGAAACCGCTGGATTTAAGGGCTTGTTCATATATGTTTTTGGTTTTGTTAATATAGTTTTGTTAGATGAGTTTTTTGTTATGCCAGTAGGGATGTGTTTGAATGTTTATTTAGGGTGGTTGGATCCTGTGTTGATGTAAGAAGGGGTGTATGTGGGTTTCATGTAGGGGGATATAGATCCGTCATTGAGGTTTAGGGATATCCTGCTTTTTGATGGAGCACGGAGACATCGAAACTTTCTCCGAATATTGTCTTGAACTACAGTGTATGATTTTTTGATTGAAATAGGCCTCCACGTAAAATTTTTTCCTTTGTTAACCACGGCAAATAGAGGATAATTATTTTTACAATATTTTAAGCACCAAGTGGTATGTAAAAATGTACGCATATAGAAGGGGGGGTGGAAATAGATATTCGAATCAAGAAGTTCCTGCTAGGGGGACCAAAAACAAGCGAGTTCACCGTCTTTTCACAAAGCCAGACTTTCTTTTGGTCTACACATTCTTCGTCTTCGTCTAGCAGCTGGAAAATCCGTCGTCGTAGTCGAAATAATCTTTAACAGTTCAAAATCGCATTTCCTATTTTGTTTTGTTTCTGTTGGACTAAAATCCATTTCTTTACTGGGTCGTTCGCAAAGCGCTTTCGTCGTCGTCGACTGCTTTTGCTGCTGCTGACTCCCCAGCACTCGACTCACTCGTTATTTAAGGACATATTTACCCAAACATCCGGGCACATCAGTCGAACTTCGCGTCCGTCCAGTGCCCAAATTGCATTTGTTTTTGCATGCGGAAGGACGCGAGTTCGATCCCGGCAGGCAAGACAATGTCTTGCTCTTTTTCCTTTCTCGTTCTTCGTCTCCGTCCGTTAAAATTAAAATTACCAGTTTAATTAGAAAGTTTGTGTGTGGATTCTGTTTTTTTGAGGAGGTCGCCCTGTAAATATCAACAGGAAGAGACAAGTCGATAAAGCGAAAAAGAAATAAAAGAAAAGACAACGGAGAAAAAAAAGGGAAATCAAGGTGGGATCAATGAGTGAAGGAAGGAGTGTGTTGGGGTGGGGATTAATAAAAGTAAAAATAAATAAAACAAAAGTAAAACAAATTAAATAAAATAAATAAATAAAAAAGACACAAAAACAACAATCTCGCAGAGGGTTTAGGACAGGAAGAGCCCTCCGGGCATGCGCAGGAAGAAAAACATATTCTTGGCGTCGAAATAGTTTAAAAGACGCTTGGTTATTGAAACTTTGGAGAGATAAAACTATCAAATTGTTCGGGAAATATAGCCCCTCAACGAAATAGTGTGAACCCGATAATAAAGTCTCACTCTAAAGTCATCCCTGTCTCTGTTTATTTCTTCTCTTCGTTAAAATCTATTTCAGCTCACCAGGCCACACGAAAGTAAGTAATATTTTTATTGGTGGATAGGATAGGATGCAAATAAACCAAGACTTATTCCCATAAGTGAAGAAAAGCAGCAAAGAAGAGGATGTTTTTGTGGGAATTAATAAGTTGGAATAAAAAAAAACTTATATATAACATATAGAAAATAGAATATAACGATAAACATACAGACAAATAAAAACGGAAGATATTTAATTCATATGGTCTTTGCGTTAATAGTGTATATTCTCATTGTTGCAGAAAGAAAACTTGCAGTCCAGATAAATCGAATATTTCGAAAGCTGATTTTAAAGGCCAAAAACAAATAATTGTTGAATTGAGGATTGGTACCACATAATGTTTATGCTAACAGAATCAGCAAACGATCTGCTGTTATTTTAACTCGTAAATATGAAAAGAAAATATCCCTAAGGTTTACGGCCAAGCCACGCTGAAATTTTATGTTCCTGTAAGATTACAGTAGTTGTTAGAAAATATTAAATGAATAACATAAAAAGAGACTGAAAAGATGAAAATATGAATAAATAAGTGGCAATAGTAGCTTCACCTAACTAATGTCTAAACATCTTCTGATATACAAAGAACGGTAGAAATACCTCCCATATTTTAAAGTATCAACTGTGTAGGCAATCTACAATGATAGCATTATTCAGCTAATATTTTACCATGTTTTAATATACAACAGAAAAATCTCCCCGTATGTTACTGGTGGAGCAAAAGTGAATTTAGGCAAGTGGAATGGTAGCTCCATCTAGCAAATCTCATATCATCGTTTAATATAAGGCCTGCAGCAGAAATATCTCCCACATTTTAATTTGTCGTTTATGGTATGTAAGTGAGTTTAGGCAAGTGGGTAATTCCATGTCAAATCATCCAGAAAAAATAGAATTTTCACCCACCCACTTCAATTTTTCTGAATTATTTTCAGGTGTGGACTGTGTTACTATTAGAAAATCCCCAAAATTTCAGCTTCCAATTCAAAAAATTGGCGGAGTTATATTTATTTTTAGCTGTCCAAATTTGACGGGTTGGCAAAAAGTGATGACTTTAGTAATCTATTTTTGTCTGTAAAATGAGTTCTAGAGCTTTCCTACTACTAAAAATTGGTTTATAAAAGCATTTATGTCCAATGAATCCAAAAATGCTATCACAAAGTCTTAAAATCAACCAATTTTAAGTTATTGATAATTTCCGTATTTTTCCCAGTAAGATCAATGTCCCGATGTGGCAATGCGTCTACGACATTTTTTTCATTTAATAAAATACTTCGAACTGAATAGATTTGAATTAAATTTATTTGTAGAAAGAAAGAAAGAAAGAAAGAAGAAAAAGAACGTGTTGTAGAGTAGCTAACCTCCCTTCAGCACACTACAAGATGGACTGGCCCATAGCCATGAAATAGCCCACGATTAAAGTAGATTAATTCGCTGAATAATAATCCTGCTGACTTCGCTGCGTTGGCTATACGGAACTGACCCTCCTCTTTTAGGGTGAGTTTGTCTTGTTTATTGTTTGTACTTATGTGTTCTGTGTTTGTATGTATCCGTTTAACACCGGATGCTGGTGCTTAATAAATATGTTAAGCGCAACATTCATCTGTGTATCTTTACACATCGCGATACAACAATAAGAAAAGAAAGAAAGAAAGAAAGAAAGACAAAATAAGTAAGTAAGTAAGAAAGAAAGAATCAACGAATGAATGAAGAACATTATAAAGAGCACGAAAAGGATTGTTGGAAAAGATTAAAGAAAAAAGGAAGAAAGAAAAAAAGGAAGAAAGAAAGAAAGAAAGAATGAATGAAAAAATAAAAAATAAGTAAGTAAGAACGAAAGAATCAAGGAAGGAATGAAGAAAATTATAAAGAGCACGAAAGAGGGGTTGATGGAAAAGATTAAAGAAAGAAAGAAAAAGAAAGAAAGGAAGAAAGAAAAAATAAGTAAGTAAGAAAGAAAGAATTAACGAAGGAATGAAGAAAATGATAAAGAGCACGAAAGAGAGGGTTGTCAGAAAAGATCAAAGAAAGAAAGAAAAAAAAGAAAGGAAGAAAGAAAGAAAGAAAGAATAAGTAAGAAAGAAAAAAAAAGAATCAACGAAGGAAGGAAGAAAATTATAAAGAGTACGAAAGAGGGGGTTGTCGGAAAAGATCGAAGAAAGAAAGAAAGAAGAAAGAAGAAAGAAAGAAAGAAAAACGAAAGAAAGAAAGAAAGAAAGAAAAAAAAAGGAAGAAAGAAGAAAGAAAGAAAGAAAAATAAGTAAGTAAGAAAGAAAGAATTAACGAAGGAATGAAGAAAATTATAAAAAGCATGAAAGAGAAGATTGTCGGAAAATATTTTTTAAAGAAAGAAAGTTGGCAGGGATCGGTAAAGTAAGTAAAGTAGTCGGGGTGTCCTAAAGTCGGTATCAGCAATCCCATCAACTCCTTACTTTATCCGCACATATCCCTGTGCTACTCATACGCTGATTTGGCGAGGGCCGGTATCGAACTCGAAATCTTGTGGTTCCTAGTCCGACAACTGAGCTACCTTTGCGATTCTGAGGCGGGTTCTCTAACGAACGAGCTAAACACTGGGACCCAGTGAATAATAACAGGACGTATTCTTTAAATGTCAGCTGAATATGACGAAAATGTGAACCAAGTAAAGCGAATAAGCAATTTGCAATTTCAGTATTAGTTTCTATCCAATTATTGAGGTTCAGCCGCGTTCAACGTGATGGGTAAGTTAGATAACTGGTTAAGAACATCAGATAATACAGGAAACACGTAGACTTGTTATAGAATAAGACAGTCTAAGAAAATAAGAGGGAAAAGTCTGGACAAATTAGCTAAAGAAAAGAAAACACTAGAATCTATTCACTTTCAGTTAAGTAATATACAAATGTTGCCTTACTTCTTAGTCCTGCTGAACGCCTCCCGTATCAGCTAGATCACTACCATCAATGACTGATAAATGGGTTAAATACTCAGGTTGGTAAGCAAGGGCGTCTCCTAATGATATTAAGTTTGTCTCGCAGATCCATTACTGATTAATCGGCTGGTCACGTCAAACCCTAGCACCTATATGACTGCCCCAACCAAATTGCCCCTATGACAAGCCCCAACCCTTTTTATCATATTGGTGCTAGAAGAGGTGACTGAGGGTCTACATCTCCTGGGAATGTCGTTAAAGTCTATCTGATGGTGAGGTTCCAGTTTTGGAGGTCTGGGGAATGTGGAGCAACCCTTCATCACCATTGCTCCCTGGTCCACTCTGACCCTGAAGTGGTAGTACCTGTTAGGGTCCCATCAAAGGATTAAATAGAAAAACATGGGTTTATAAACAAAATTTGATTATCGATTAAGAATGAATTTATTTCAAAACTTTGTGGCATTAAATGACCCACCGAGGTTGATATGCTGTAAAACCCAAACCAAACCAAACCAAAGATCTATTACTACTGAAAAAAAACGAGTTCTAACAATGAGGACTGGTATTGAACCTGGAATGTAATTGGGAAAAATAACTCATTTCTATGTTTGTAAGGATTTCTCACTGTTTATGGAATTATGTAAAACTATAGTTTTGAAGCTTTGAAAACTTGTCGATTCCTTCCAATAAAAGAAATGTTCTGGTGGACTCTTATTTTTGGCATTTGTTTTATAAGGAAGTGCTTAATGGAGTAATATATGTGGAATAGATTTCAATTTATAGTCAGTTTACATAAAATCAAAAATATTTTTTTAAGTCCATTTAAAAATCCTGACTCTAAAATGGGTGAATATTTAAAATCTTTCAAAATCTGAAATTGAAATGATGATATGAAATTATGGTCAAGTCCCACTCAAAGCACACGTTCCTGCTTGAACACGTAAATCAAACAGCGACGTGGATGTTCAATACTTTAATGTATACCCCACGATTGCGACTTTGTGTCACATTCTATCCGTGGCGAACGGATTGTTTAAATAAGAGCGTCCCATCGTGATGAAATTGTTACAACTATATGGGCCATCCATTAGGCTTCAAGCAAGAGCTCTTGTCCAGCGGATATCCTTTGTGTTAAGCAGAGCATAGTTTCGATCTCTAGGTAAAGAATGCTTTGGTTGTTCCCTGGTGCTCCTTAATCTGGTAAGTCCTTCGTCAATGATTGCAAATGGACGTCTCTCAGAATCAGTGATTAAGTAATCAACCAGACACATATTGATTGGCTTAAACCACATGACCTCACTTAGTCTATAAATTTAAGTGTTATATTGTAGCACACCTTATATACAAAAAAGTCCAGCAGAAATAATTAGCAACCTTATCTCGCAGATCCATTACTATTGAATTGTGAGTTTGTTATTATTTTTGTGGTCATACTTTGACTTCAAGCAAGAACACTCCCGAGCGGAGATCCTTGTATTAAGCAGAGAGCGATCCTTAGTGAAGAAACTGTTGTGAGGTGTGGTTTCGTATTCTCTGTTATAGTAGTATCAATAATTCTTCGAGCGAAATCGTAGCTCAGGTCTTAGCTTCACGTAGCTAATTTCATACCAGTCCTCTAAACTGTCTCTATATATCTCCTGCTGTAATACACATAGTTAAATGAGATATCACGCCATTGGCTATCTCACTACAGAAACCTTAGGTTGCTTCTTGGGATCCCTTAATGTTGGGTATGATCCTTTCGTTGTTCCTTGGTGTTCCTTAATGTTGTAGGTCCGTTCGACAATGTCAAATAACGTATAAATGAACGGCTGTCAATACCAGTGATTAAATTGTTACCTAACCTCGTATTCGGGTTGTTGATTGGCTGGGGTTTAAACCACGTGACTTCGATTAGTCTATAAGTTTAAGTAGTGGATTACAGCACGACTTATATAACCAACATTAATCCAACAGAGTTCGCTTCTTGCTGGGTTCCCCATACTTCAACCTGCTTGTTGCGAATGGGTTGGGTAAGACGGGCGTCCCATCGAGGTGTAATTATTAGCAAGCTCGTCTCGCAGATCCATTTCCACTGAATTGTTAGTTCGATTCTCACTGAATACCCCGTACTTATGACATTGTGTCACATCCTACCGGTAACGAAAGGTTTGGGTAAATACTTACTTATTATATATATTTACCAACCCCTCCGCACGAGCAGGATGTGACACAAGGTCAATTTCTTATTGAATTTAAGAGATTTGAATTCAGAGTTTTCCTTCTCCTAGACCGGTTGCCTAACCAAGGTTAAAGAGCCCGGTCTGCCCTACTATTTACCCATAGCTGGAGGAGATTAGGATTCATACCTTTCCCAAGGGTATTAGCGCTAAGTGAAATGCAATTACCATGTCCAGCATTTGAACTCGTCCATTTCCCAGGACTTTAACCATCACACCACGCGCTTCCTGAAATACTCACTTAATAGGGTGACCACATACAAACAACAGATTTATAAGTATCCTGAGACTTGCGTACACGGTAAAAAAGCAAAGACTGGTCTATTGTTGGTATCAGCCGGACAACGAGGGAGTCTATTCTCTTTTCGCTAGCATTATTATTTTTCCGTCTGAGATACAGCGCTACACCTACCATCACCTCTCCACTTTACCGCACAGATCCAAGTTGTGCTACTCATGCGCTGAGTTGGCGAGGAAGAGTATGGAACCCGGAACCTTGTGGATTCTAGGCCAATACTGTACGGATTGGGCTAAAACAGTCCTACACCAAAATAGGTATACACATTCTATGAATAGTAGGGACGTGTAATCGTGCTTAATAGCCATTGAAGAGGGCATTTAGGCGAGTTATATCATTGTGACGAGAAAAACTGCTTTCCACGCACAATTTTTAATAAAGTTAAGTATTATATTCAATTGGAAAGACTATTGGAATTAAATACGAACACAAAAAAGATTACACTTTTTTCCACTTTATTCTAATTGATTTCAATAAAAAAATATATACATAGGATTGCTTTTAATACGTTTGAGTATTAAACAAAATCATAAAACCAAGTAAGTATTTATTAAACACGGTTTTGTTAAAACCAGTATGGAAATTATTCACACAGTATACTATTTAAACATATATTTATTAAGATATATGACACACCGCAGGATTTTAAACACAATAATATGGGTTGTATTGAGGCAACTCTATCTCAGCCAGACGTTTATTGAGACATTGTTAATAATTAAGGTGCTAATCAAGATCAAATAATGATTATTTAATAAGCATTGGGAATATAATATAAATAACTTAGGGAATTGGGACGTTGGTGGTGATACAGTTTCGGTGAAACACACACAATGTTCATTATAATCTGAATTTTAATAAACAAATACTTTGATATGATATGCATTGTGTAATGATTTCTAGGTGCTCTTCCATTATGTGATCAACCGAAGGTTTGTGATCTACTATTGATCTACTATTCATGGCATGTGATCTACTAGGAAAAGAAAGACAGGGTTAGAGTTAGGATTAGGGTTAGGGTTTAGGGTTAGTTAATGGGAAAATAGTGGGTAGTTAATGGGTAGATCACATATTGGAATGTAAACAACTTGGTAGATCATATATTGGATTAGAAACCATTGGTAGATCACATGTAGGAAGAGCACCGATTTTTATTCTTTCACAGCTTTCATCTTGTGAAGAAGTTAGACAATGAAAAAGGATTAACCACACCCACCCCACCCTTCAAGAAAAAGCCTTGTCCGTACCGGGAGAATTATGTGGCTGTGATAGCAAATCTTAGGCCTGGTTCTGATTAATTTCCTGTCAAGTCCTATGAGAAAAAATATCCTCTAGTAAAACGTCTTTGTCCGTGCGGAATGCCACACTTTTAGAGCAATACATAAACCGGTTGACCCTCGGCTGAACAATTGTATCCTAACAAAAAAATCTCGTGTGCAAATTATCGATGTTTTCGTTCTCTGATCTTTGTACATATCTAGGAAATAAATAAATGGAAAAAATATGACAGAGTCAATCAGTTTTAAACTCCAGTTTCTAAATGGAAAGTTTAACGATTTTCTGTTTGTTTCAGTAATTCTTCTCCACATCATAATGTTGTATAATCTATGTGTTAGCATGGATTATTGACAACACTGTGTAGCGAGAATACAAAGAGCCAAATGGAATAAATACACACCGTTTGGAAAGTTTGACTTCAGAGGCAGAAACTCCGCAAGTCACGTTAGATTTAGTTAGTCAGTTTGCAGCCAGATTCCGGGTTGGGCAGACGTGTACTACTTCGGTTGTCACTCCACGCAATGACTTAGAAAGGGTAAATAAAACTTTGATCAAAGACATAAGTCTTGTTGTTTAGTTATTACATGACTTAAACGCATGCCATTAGTTAGAAGACCCAAAGAAGATACCACATGTTAGAAGACCAGCCAGACAAGACGCAACAAGTAAATCAAGAACTTAGACTTAGACAATCATGGCTGAAATAGAAAGAGAAGTGTTGTGATGTTAGTCCTAACAGTAAAAAGAAGTCAAGTCGAGATAGGGTAAAATAAGACAAGTGTATTTACAATCATGGTACATGTACGACTAGCTTGTCGTTAACGGGAACAGTACTACCTTTCCACTCGGTGTCTCACTATTTATAGTGAGAACTGGTGCATGTTCTCCACTGTAGGAACGGCCGGTACAACAAGAAGACAACCAAGTAAGTCATGAATCTGTGTCTATCTGTCACTCTCTAATGTCTCTATGTTGCCCCCCCCACACACACACTTTCTCTCTCTCTCTCTCTCTCTCTCTCTCTCTCTCTCTCTCTCTCTCTCTCTCTCTCTCTCTCTCTCTCTCTCTCTCTCTGTATATATATATATATATATATATATATATATGTGAAACCCGCAAGTCACGTGAGATATAGTTGGACAGTTTGCAGCCAGACTTTAAGGGTGACAGACGTGTCCTACTGGGGTTCGGCTCACTCCGCGCTAATAATAAAGCTTTAATAAAGTCTTTGATCAAAGCCATGAGTCTTGTTGATTAGTTATTACTTTTTTAAACGCATGCCCTTAGTTAGAAGACCGGCCAGACAAGTAGAAAGAAACAACAAGTTAGAAGACCAACGAAGATACGAAGAAGTAAAGAGAAACCAGACATGACGATCACACAAATGACCGGAATAGAAAGAGAAGAAGTAAAGATCCAACTTGGCGACTAGAATGAAGATCAAGCAAGTAAGTTTATCTATCTGTCTATCTTCTCTCTGATGCCTCTACTCTCTCTCTCTCGCTATCACATAATAGATCTTGTGTATATACCCAACGAGAGTATATGAGTACATAACACTAGGCCAATTTCCTTGGAGGCGCTTGAGTAACGGTTATATCGAATGAGATTTAGGAAGCGCGTGGCGTAATGGTTAAAGTCATGGGAAATGGACTCGTCACCCCGAGTTCAAATCCTGGACGTGGTAAATGCATTTCACTTAGCACTAATACCCTTGGGAAAAGTATGAATCCTACTCCCCCTCCAGCTATGGGTAAATAGTAGGGCAGACTGGGCTCTTTAACCTTGGTTCGGCAACCAGTCTAGGAGAAGGAAAACTCTGAATTCAAACCTGTTAAACTCCGCTTAAAAAATTGACCTTGTGTCGCATCCTGCTCGTGCGGAGGGGTTGGTAAATATATATATCGTATGAGATGGAATCGGCGAACTTGGTTTAAATCCCGAACAATCTGCGTTTCACTTGGGAAAGAAATGGATGTATTCTTTCCCTCGCCAGCTATTAGTAAATAGTTGGTCAGACTGGGTTATTTAGTCTTGGTAATGATAGTCGATTGTTTTATTTTAGGGCTTATGAAACCTGTCTGCGTAATTCAAAGCCAAACTAAATGATTTTTATTCAGTTTCTTACAATACACGCTGTTGGTTAAATGGTCACCCAATTAAATACTGAACAGGCTCATCCATGTTTAACTTCGGTGATTTAGCGGAAACCGATGATTTCCTAGTCTAGGTAAGGGAACCTTCTGAATTCACACAAGCTCCTATCGTCACATCCTGCATGTAGTGGACTAATTGGGTGAATACTTATATTTCGAGTTCCGAGTGGAGGCGCGTGGTCTAATGCGTTCGAGGCAATATTAAATTTTAGTTTTCAGGCCCATGTCTGACATCCATGCATTTCCTACGCCCACGTGCCAGTCATCTGCAGCTGGATTCCCGGTGCGAACTCGTCAACCAGGCAATATATTACAAGATATGTTCATCTTATTTTATTTTATATTTTCGGCATTAGTTACAGCGGTTCTATGAAACAATGTATTTAGCGATTTGTGTCGCTATCTCCAATCATGTTTATCAGAAATCTTCATAATTTCATTCTTGCAAAACTTTTTATCTTTCTTAGCTGTTAGACTATAATCTTCCAAGGAATTGGATTTTCTTTTTTCATTAGAAGTCGCTTATTATCGAAATATTTGAGAAACCATAGTTCCAATAGGTTTTTGACAAATGAGTGAAATCTTCTTTCTCTTAAATTTTTTTAGATTAGGTTTGATAATTTGTATCATTTAGATTATTTTTTACTATTGTCCTCATCTTTATTTAAGCAACAGTGGGTACTGTAAGAAACTGAATTAAAATAATTTGGTCTGGCATTGAATGACGCGATCAGGGTTCATAAACCCTAAAATAAAACAACCGACTATCGTTACCAAGTCTGCCCAATTATTCACACTACGTTTTGGCCGATGTGGCCTCCGGTCCACTTCAGGTGGTTCTAAGAATAAGTCTACTCTGATGGATTGAATAAAGTGTTCGGTTCAAAGTTCCGTGAAGGCTCCCGATTGCGACATGAAGGCTCCAGAGTTCGACAAAAAGCTTCCAGAGTTCAAAGAAAAGGTTCCCAAGATCGATAAGGTTCCTAAGTCCGACAAGAAACACCTGAATAAAACCGGAGGACTCATCAAATATGATGTGTAAAAATTAATTTTTGAGAGATACTGTCTGATGGGGGCGGTGAGCTAAAAATACAATATCAGAGCGTTTGTACGATAAGTATGCAAAATTATCAAATTTTGTAAAGGTGTAAGAATATGTGATAATTCAAATTGAAACTTAGTTCTCTCCTTCCTAAATAAAATGTTTCGCACATATATTAATTATCAATTAAATAATTATTTTAAATATTTTACACATAACTTTTATAGACAATCATAATTATTTATTATTCGTAAACGTTCAGTTAACTTCCTCTTGCTGAAACAGCTTAGTCGTTAGAGCGTTCGGCTAAAAACCACAAGGTCCCTAGTTCGATACCAGCCCACGTCAACTCAGCGTATGAGTAGCATAGGGATCTGTGCGCTAAAATAAGGAGCTGATGGTAGGCGTGGCACTCCACCGCAGACGCTAAAATAATATCCTTGGTCTAGCGCAACTGAAAAGGGTATAGATTCCCTCGCTGATTGACTGATACAAACTTTAGGCTGCCCCAAGACTTTACTTACTTATTCCATCCCGTTTTTAGGAATATATTCAAGGAAACTCTTCTTCGGCATTTTGTGTTATCTGAAGAGTTGTGGTTAGATAAATGCATTATTCCAAATATATGTCAGAAAATGTATTTATATATGTAAGAAATCAAGACATGCTAGACACTGCTGGAGAATCAAGGATGATTTTTAGTGACTTTATTCTGTGGAAACCAGCGCATGGGGACGTCTGAATGGGTTGTCCAGTCATGACCTACGTTGACCAGCTCTGTGCGGATACGGGGTCTTGCACAGAGGACCTCTCTAGGGCAATAAATGTTAGTAACAGTTGACGGGAGATTTTCATTGGTAGACAAATTTAAGAAAAACAAACGCTATTACATAACACCGGTATATATAGAACGCTTAGATAGTTGTATTGTTTGTGCAATATGAATTTAAAAAACAAAAACAATGACGGACCGAAAGTACTTGGGAAGAAATTAGTGTTAAAAATGTGTCTAAAAAACTGATTTAAAAAAATTAATACCCAACAAGAACTAATAAAACAAACGTCTTCGGCATAAAATAACCCTACGGTTGACGGGCCGTAAAAAACAACCAACAAACCAACCAATTTTTAACAAACGAAGGCTATACCTTTAAAACGGCAGTTAGATTCACAAATTCTATAAAACCGTCGGTACTTTTCTCTAAGTGTTCTGGCTAAAGAAAGAACAAAAATATCCGGTTTAAAATATGGATCGTCAAAAGCACTATGAAATACAGCCGTTCTTTGTTTAACTATAACATTGCACGACACATATTTTTGTTTATCTGACATTGAAGACTGAAATATATGGAAGGCTACAGTGGACAGTAATGACTTTCTATCACTGACAGCCGAGAAGAGGAATTATGGGATGCTCTGCCTATAACTATGGCCTTCCTGTCTTCTTTTCAACTAAGATTTATGAGACGACTGCTCTTACTGACTTCCATATTTGTAATTTATTTTTTGAAAATTTTATTCCAGCCGCCGGAACTCTACACATCTAATCCTGGTCACAAGATAAAGTTAATATAAAATAAAGAAAATACAGAGAAAAATCTTGATTCTAGAAGGGCCTATGTCATTTATTTTCATGAAGATATGGGCTAATATTTATGACCGAGTCCCGGCAGATTTACCGCCCTCAACCTCTTTATCAATAGAATTTTTTTTAAAAAAGATTTAAAGAAAAAAAAAAAGAAAAAAAAAACACGGATCAATATAAAAATCGTCCAAAGTCAAACAGTGAACTAACACTAAAATTCTTCAGGTATCCGATCGATATCCGATAACCTTAGACCATTAAACAAAATAAATGCTGTGAATTATTTTTTCATGTGTCTGCTGAGAGAAGAGATGCGTCAAACCTTAGATCATTAAATAAAATTAAATGCTTGAATTATTTTTTCATGTCTGTAGAAAGAAGAGATACGTTAAACAGCTGTTATCAACGTTCACCTCATGCCATTATTGTTTGAGTCTCCCAGGTAGTCTCATCAGTTTAAAAAAATTCGAACTTTGAAAGATTTTAGTAGACTACAAATGGACCGCTTTATCTCATTTGATAGAGCATCAGCCTTGGAACCGCAAGGTTATGTTTTAATAGCGGCTCCTCGATAACTCGGTGCAAGAGTAGCAGGGTCTGAATCTGTCGTTAAAGCTGGAAGCTAATGGTAGGTGTGGAGCTCCACTTCAGACGAAAAAAACCAATCTCCTTGATCTAGCGCTAGAGAAAAGGGAATAGACTCCCTCGCTGTCCTGGCGATACCGACAATAGGCCACTTCGACAACACCACTTACAGACGTAACTATGTATATATTTAGTTACCTTCTAGGTATGATACAAGGTCAATTTTTAAGAGAAACACATCTGGTCTGAACACAGGGTGTCCCTTCTCTTATACAGCTTTCCTTACCAACGTTAAAGACCTCAGTCTTCCCTATTATTCACCCATTTCTGGAGGTAGAATTGTTGGATTAATGGTTGGGTTACCTTTCCAGTGACATTAGCCTGAAGGGAAACGCAGACATGTTTAGGATTTGAACTAAAAAAAAAAAAGCTGAAAAAGTAATCCGCTCAGAAGTGTTTTGTGAAGGTTTTTTTTGTCGATCCACATTGGTTTATCCAGGTGTAGGTGCCCATAGGAGAACGTCAACCTATGAGTTCTTACTGGGTTCTCAAAATGTCCAGCATGTCCTGTTCTTCTCTCCTGGACAGCTTCTGTAATAGAGGGAACGATCCTTACATTTGTTTTAGTCTGGAATACTTATTTCAAGTAACTATATATATATATATATATATATATATATATAAAATCTGTATATATATATACACACACACACACACACACACATATATATATATATATATAAAATTAATTTTTATAGGTCCGCAAAATGTTTCATGTTTAAAAGAAAATGTTATTCTTTTTATCTTACATATGCAACACGTGTTTCAGATCTTCTGGTATCTTCTTCAGGCTTTGATCATATATATATATATATATATATATATATATATATATATATATATATATATACATGACAGATATGAAATATTCTTTAATAAATATAGTATACGTGGGGTTGTCGATTATTTCTATAAACAACACAAGATAAAATGTATCACAATTTTTCTTTAACTTTATAAGGACTATATTTATCAATAACGAACCATATATATATACATGTGTGTGTGTGCGCACGTGCGTGTGTGTGTGTGTAATCAAAAGCAAAATAAAACCAACGGTATGTAAGTATACAAATATGTTGTGTATATCTATATATTTTTTTTAGTCTAACTCTAATTCTTTTTTTCTGTTTAATTTTACTTAAATTGTTTTTTTTTACATACTGACCCTGTACTTATTCCCCCCCCATATTCTGTGCTGACATATTATATATTGATAGCTAGTCAGAATCTACAAAGCAGCACTCGTTTAGACAAATGCAAGAAGATGTCCAGTCACTGAAGTAAATTTATTTGCAAGATATTGTAAGCTTTTTTCCACGTGTCAAATGTTGACCAAAATGAAAAAAAATTATTTCATATTTATTCCGTGTTTTAAGTCTAACTCTAATACAAATATAAAGAATGAATAATCTTAGGATGAATTTATTCAGGAATGAATAATTATGCCTACGTTTGGGTGTTGTTTTTTTATATTAAACAATCATCAGGGCGTTAGTAAAATGTAATCTGAGGGAGGTATGTTATTATGTTACATTCAGAAATAACTTTACTTCTTAAATTCGCTGTTTTACTTGTATAACTTAGGGGCCGGGTTAGCCCAGTCGGAAGAGCGTTCGGCTAGAAACCATGAGGTTCCTAGTTCGATACAGGTCCTCGCCAACTCAGCGTATGAGTAGCACAGGGATCTGTGCGGTAAAGTAAGGAGCTGATGGTTGGTGTGGCGCTCCACCTCAGATACTAAAACAATCTCCTTGGTCTATCGTTAGTGAAAAGGGGATAGACTCCTGGCTGACTGGCTGATACCGACTTTAGCCGCCCCGACGACTTTACTTTTTTACTTACTTGTATAATTTAGATTTTTCGGACTGTTTTCTCATTTCTATTGTTATATAAACGACGTTTCGATCGATGTGCCATGCAAATCCTGCTAACATATCTTGAGTATTATACAATAATTTATCTTTTAAATGTCCCGGTTGAAAAATAAATTAATTTAGCATACAAGGATTTGCCGTACTACGGATTTGTTTACGGCGAATCAAGTAAAAACACACAGTATTGAATATTATGAAAAGTTGCTTCCAAATTTCGCAAGTAATGATTCGAAGATGCTACAAGAAAAAAGAAGAAAAAAAACGAGAAAGTAAAATACAAAATTCCACTTCTCTTTAATTGTAAATGCAATATTTAATGCTTCTCTGTCTGCGTAAATCCCTTTTCAATTGGAAAGAGCACGTTGTTGAGGGTGCTGGGCTTGTAATTCAATTATCACCCGAGTGAATATGTCAACAATAAGTAAATAGACTTCATAGAAGAAGAAGAAGAAGAAGAAGAAGAAGAAGAAGAAGAAAGAAGAAGAAGAAGAAGAAGAAGAAGAAGAAGAAGAAGAAGAAGAAGAAGAAGAAGAAGAAGAAGAAGAAGAAGAAGAAGAAGAAGAAGAAGAAGAAGAAGAAGAAGAAGAAGAAGAAGAAGAAGAAGAAGAAGAAGAAGAAGAAGAAGAAGAAGAGAAGAAGAAGAAGAAGAAGAAG
>CM042161.1:69640236-69650236 GCA_023376005.1 Doryteuthis pealeii | reverse complement strand
TCTCTCCATCCGTCCCTATCGCTCATCATTCTCGGGAGGTCCTCTATGCAGCATCCTGCATCCGCACAGAGCTGATCAATGTACGTTTTTGCTGGTCGGCCCACACTGGCTTGTCCATGTGCTGGCTTCCACAAGAGGACGCTTATGAGTTCGTCCTTGCTTCTCCAGCAGTGTCTTGTCCGTCTTACTTTGATGGTTTGTGTGATATGTGGTAGGTGGCCGTATAGCTGCTTTCTCGTAGGGTGTTGTTTCCATTTCTTGTTCAGGATCACCCGCAGCATTCTTGTGGAGCTCCCATCTAGTTTATTCTCTAGTCACTTCGTTAGGGTCCAGGTGGTGCAGCCATACAGCAGTACTGATATGACAACGGCCTGGAAGAACCGTCTCTTTAACTTGTCTGTGAGGTTGGATTTCCATATGATCGATAGTTTATTTATAGCGGCCCATGCTTATTCCCATAATACAAATGAAAATAAACAGAGAGAGAGAGAGAGAGAGAGAGAGAGAGAGAGATAGAGAGAGAAAGAGAAAAGAGAAAGAGAAAGAAAGAGAGAAAGAAACAGAAAAGAAAGAGAGAAAGAGAGAAAGAAAAAGAGAGAAAGAGAAAGAAAGAGAGAAAGAAACAGAAAGAAAGAGAGAAAGAGAAAAGAAAGAGAGAAAGAGAGAAAGAAAAAGAAAGGGTTGCTGGCAACAGAGATATTACAATGATAAACATTAATCTTCAAACTTCAAATAAGCAGAAGAAATAAATGGGTATGCAACATTTATATTCTACCTTGTGTATTTCTGTTGAGTTTGCTCAGACAATTAAGTCTATATGTTATCACTTTCGTCAGGATTTGTTATATATATATATATATATATATATTATATATATATATATATATATATACCGTCTGGGAAAAGGATGGTTAACCGACAATCCTTCTTTAACATGCCTACACGATACAATTTTAAAAGTGATATATACGATATTTTAAATGTTAAAATACGTCGACTAAAGAGCTACAAAATTATAAATTTAGCAGAAAAATTGTTCAAAGGTTTCGACTCTACTCCACGGGAGATCGGGTTTTGTTGTTGCAGCACAAAAAGAAACATCATTTACATTTTCTTATTAAATCCAAAGCACAGATTCACAATGAACTCAGCGTCTCACACCAGGGCGTCTTTCAAACGAAACCAACCGAGTCAGATTTGACATGAATGAATGAATGAATAAATAAATAAAGCAAAGAAAATCTAAATCGTAAATCAACTAAGGGCTGAGTTTATATCGTTTCTTTTCCTTCCTGTCACGTGACGCCAGGCGCCGGAAAGAGAAATAATAAAAGAAGAAAAAAAAAAGAGGAATGTATATAGAATAAACCAAAAATAAGTATACATTAAATAACAAGCATAGAGAAGCGGATGGTGTTTTTTTTCCCAGACTAACATCATACACGTTGTTTTTCTTTAATTTGATTTAATGTTTTCTTTTTTTTGTGTCAGTAGATAAAAAAATATCCGATTATCGTTTAAGGTGTGTGATATTGTGATTTCACGAAAATAAAACAAGAAAACAAATATACAAAACAACAACAAACAAAGAAAAAATCAAACCAAAAAGAAAAGAAAAACACACGGCTTTTCTTAGCACGAATAGCATGACAACATTTTACCAGTCTAACAATATGTGCCTAGTGACGCTCGTGTTAATAGACTCACTATTTGTTTTACACTCCTTACTCGCCAATTGATATCTTAAGCAAACATTTTTGAACTGATTGTAAATGCTAACTTTTGAATACTAATACTTTTGAATCCTGATGAATGAGCAGTCCATAATGCCCAATTTTATACTGGTACGATATTTGTGACCATCCTTTGGCTTCAAACAAGAGCACTCCCCAGCCGAAATCCCTTGTGTTAAGGAAAGCGCGATCCTTCATGAAGAAACACTTTGTTGCTTTTTTGTGTCCCTCACTGTTAGGTATGATCCTTTGTTCGCTCCTTGGTGTCCCTCACTGTTGGGTATGATCCTTTGTTCGTTCCTTGGTGTCCCCCACTGTTGGGTATGATCCTTTGTTCGCTCCTTGGTGTCCCTTAATGTTGGTTATGATCCTTTGTTCGCTCCTTGGTGTCCCTCGGTGTTGGGTATGATCCTTTGTTCGTTCCTTGGGTCTCTCACTGTTGGGTATGATCCTTTGTTCGTTCCTTGGTGTCCCTCACTGTTGGGTATGATCCTTTGTCCGTTCCTTGGTGTCCCTCACTTTTGGGTATTCCTCAGTTGGGTATGATCCATTGTTCGCTCCATGGTTTTCCTCACTGTTGGGTATGATCCTTTGTTCGTTCATTGGTGTACCTTAATGTTGGGTATGGTCCTTTGGTTTTAGGTCCGTTCGTCAATGTCGAATAACGTGCAAATGAACGGCTGTCAATATCAGCGATTAAATAGTTAACTAACCACGTATTCGGGTTGTTGATTGTGTGTAGTTTAAACCACGTGACCTCGCTGAGTCTTTAAGTTGAAGTGGTGGATTACAGGACGCCTTATATACAGAAAAATAATCCAACACATACAACACCTCACTTTGGCCCTTACGTAGGTGAGACGGGCAGTCGCAGAGACCCCCCCCCCCAGATCAGTCGGCTGGTCACGTCAAGCCCAAACAACTATGTTGATTGAAGCTGTATTTACTAAGACAGAAATTAACAATGAATGGAACATTTTTTTTCAGAATACAAGGCACATAAAAGTGCCGAGTTTGAAGCTGTATTTACCAAGATAGAAATGAACAATGAAGGGAACGTTAATTTTTTCACAATACAAGGTGATTCTAGGCTGGTCCTATTCTCTACCAGTAGTTTGTTGTTCAAATTCAGGTTCAGGTTCCGTATGAATAATATAATAAAATAAAAACGTGGTCTGACGAAGCTCGGTGGGTTCCAGATACCCACGAGTGGAAATAGTCCATAAACAAGATACCCATGGTATTTAAGGCCTTTTTACTTATATATATATATATATATATATATATATATAATCAATTGTAATATTATGGATTTGGACTCATAACTTAAATTTTCATGGTTATGCAATCATCAGATAAGTCAAATGGTTGAGATCTTAAAAACCAGTAGTTAATTGGTTGAGTTTTATTATATATATATATATATATATATATATATATATATATTATATATATATATATATATATTGTCTATGTATAGAGTTGTTGCGAACAGCAAACAGGAAATGGGTCATAAAGAGTTAATGATAAAAAAGCATTTTACCTCAGTGTAAGTGTTCCCCTTATATTTGTTATCGATCACCTGTTTTGATTCCTGGTGAGTTGTTCATGATAATCGAAGATAGAATCAATCAGATATGAAATCTGGCAACAGATTTCACCTTCTTTTTTGGCCACGAAACAAAAACGTCTCCTTTTTTTTTCTTCTGTCTCAAGATTTTTAGACGCCTTATCAAATATCCTTGTCCGACCCGGGAGTTTTGGGATTTTCGAGAGATAGGATTATATTGTTGCGCTTGTATCGATTTACAGACATTTGGTGACAAGTCCAAGGAAGATAATAAAAGAAGGAAAGAAAGAAGGAAAGAGAAAAAGAAGACGGTATTGTTAAATACCAATCGATACCATTCAACCAAACCTATTGATTGTTAGTGTTGGTGATTCCTTGAAGACTTTAAATTGGACGATGCTTCGTAGTAATTCCGGCTTACGTGATTGAAACTGTACACAAGTAAAAAGGAAGCGATGCTGGGGAAGTACACAAGCTCGTGTAGAATATATTCAAAATATTTTTTTAATATAAGGCGTGCTGTAATCCACTACTTCAACTTATAGACTAAGCGCGGTCACGTGGTTTAAGCCTCAGCCAATCAACAGCCTGAATACATGTCTGGTTGACTACTTAATCACTGATACTGAGAGACGTCCATTTGCAATCATTGACGAGGGACTTGCAATACTGAGGAGCACCAAGGAACAACCAGGGATTCCCGCTGGACAAGCGTTCTTGCTTGAAACCTAAAGGATGGCCCATAAAATCGTAACAGTCAGCTTGAGACCTTTGCGGAACTCTTTCGTATTTTGTCTAAGAAAAATGTAAAAAACAAAGACAAAGCAAAAGTATATGTAAATGAGCAGTATATTCAACGAAACAAATTAATATGAAAGATAGAATTTGTTTGTTAGTTTGTTAAAACATAATAATTAACTATTTAATCGCTGATATTGACAGCCGTTCATGTACACTTTATTCAAATTTGACGAACGGACCTGAATCACTAGAGAACACAAGGAAACAACCAAGGATCATACCCAACATTAAGGAACACTAAGAACAACCAAAGGATCATACCCATCAATTAAGGAACACAAAGGAACAACCAAAGGATCATACCAACATAAAGAACACTAAGGAACAACCAAAGGATCATACCCATCATTAAGGAACACTAAGGAACAACCAAAGGATCATACCCAACATTAAGGAACACTAAGGAACAACCAAAGGATCATACCCATCATTAAGGAACACTAGGAACAACAAAGGATCATACCCAACATTAAGGAACACTAAGGAACAACCAAAGGATCATACCCAATACTAAGGGACACCAAGGAACAACCAAAGGATCATACCCAACATTAAGGAACACTAAGGAACAACCAAAGGATCATACCCATCATTAAGGAACACTAAAGGAACAACCAAAGGATCATACCCAACATTAAGAACACTAAGAACAACCAAAGATCATACCCAACATTAGGAACACTAAGGAACAACCAAAGATCATACCCATTAAGGAACACTAAGGAACAACCAAAGGAATCATACCCAACATTAAGGAACACTAAGGAACAACCAAAGATCCATACCCAATACTAAGGGAACCTAGGAACAACCAAAGGATCATACCCAACATTAAGGAACACTAAGGAACAACCAAAGGATCATACCCAACATTAAGGAAACACTAAGAACAACCAAAGGATCATACCCATTCATTAAGGAACACTAAGGACAACCAAAGGATCATACCAACATTAAGGAACACTAAGAACAAAACCAAAGGATCATACCCAATACTAAGGGACACCAAGGAACAACCAAAGGATCATACCCACATTAAGGAACACTAAGGAACAACCAAGGAATCAAACCATCTAAGAACATAAGGAACAACCAAAGGATCATACCCAACATTAAGGAACACTAAGGAACAACCAAAGGACAAAGGAACAACAAAGGATCAACCCACATTAAGGAACACTAAGGAACAACAAAGGATCATACATTTAAGGCAACTTAAGGAACACAAGGAACAACCAAAGGATCATACCCAACATTAAGGAACACTAAGGAACAACCAAAGGATCATACCCAATACTTAAGGGACACCAAGGAACAACCAAAGGATCATACCCAACATTAAGGAACACTAAGGAACAACCAAAGGATCATACCCAACATTAAGGAACACTAAGGAACAACCAAAGGATCATACCCATCATTAAGGAACACTAAGGAACAACCAAAGGATCATACCCAACATTAAGGAACACTAAGGAACAACCAAAGGATCATACCCAACATTAAGGAACATAAGGAACAACCAAAGGATCATACCCCATTAAGGAACCAAGGAACAACAAGGAATCATACAACATTAAGGAAACTAAGGAACAACCAAAGGATCATACCAATACTAAGGGACACCAAGGAACAACCAAAGGATCATACCCAACATTAAGGAACACTAAGGAACAACTAAAGTATCATACCCAACATTTAGAACACAAGGAACAACCAAAGGATCATACCCAACATTAAGGAACACTAAGGAACAACCAAAGGATCATACCCAAACATTAAGGAACACTAAGGAACAACCAAAGGATCATACCCAACATTAAGAACACTAAGGAACAACCAAGGATCATACCCACATTAGGAACATAAGGAACAACCAAAGGATCATACCCACATTAAGGAACACTAAGGAACAACCAAAGGATTCATACCCAACTTTAAGGAAACACTAAGGAACACCAAAGGATCATACCCAACATTAAGGAACACTAAGGATCATACCAACTTTAAGGAACACTTAAGGAACACCAAAGGATCATACCCATCATTAAGGAACACTAAGGAACAACCAAAGGATCATACCCAACTTTAAGGAACACTAAGGAACAAGCCAAAGGATCATACCCACATTAAGGAACACTAAGGAACAACCAAAGGATCATACCCACTTAAGGAACACTAAGGAACAACCAAAGGATCATACCCATCATTAAGGAAAACACAAAGGAACAACAAAGGATCATACCCAACTTTAAGGAACACTAAGAACAGCAAAGGATCATACCAACATTAAGGAACACTAAGGAACAACCAAAGGATCATACCCAACTTTAAGGAACACTAAGGAACAACCAAAGGATCATACCCATCATTAAGGAACACTAAGGAACAACCAAAGGATCATACCCAACTTTAAGGAACACTAAGGACAAGCCAAAGGATCATACCCAACATTAAGGAACACTAAGGAACAACCAAAGATCATACCCAACTTTAAGGAACACTAAGGAACAACCAAAGGATCATACCCATCATTAAGGAAACACTAAGGAACAACCAAAGGATCATACCCAACTTTAAGGAACACTAAGGAACAGCCAAAGGATCATACCCAACATTAAGGAACACAAGGAACAACCAAAGGATCATACCCAACTTTAAGGAACACTAAGGAAAACCAAAGGATCATACCCATCATTAAGGAACATAAGGACAACCAAAGGATTCATAACCAACTTTAAGGAACACTAAGGAACCAAAGGATCATACCCAACATAAGGAACACTAAGGAACAACAAAGGATCATACCCAACTTTAAGGGAACACTAAGGAACAACCAAAGGATCATACCCATCATTAAGAAACACTAAGAACAACCAAAGGATCATACCCAACTTTAAGGAACACTAAGGAACACCAAAGGATATACCCAACATTAAGGAACACTAAGGAACAACCAAAGGAATCTTACCCAACTTTAAGGAACACTAAGGAACAACCAAAGGGATCATACCCAACATTAAGAACACCAAGGAACAACCAAAGGGAACATAAGGAACACCAAGGAACAAACCAAAGGATCATACCAACATTAAGGAACACCAAGGAACAACCAAAAGATCATACCCAACATAAGGAACACTAAGGAACAACCAAAGGATCATTACCCAACATAAGGACACTAAGAACAACCAAAGGATCATACCATCATTAAGGAACACTAAGGAACAACCAAAGGATCATACCCAAACATTAAGGAACACTAGGAACAACCAAAGGATCATACCCAATACTAAGGGACACCAAGGAAAAAACCAAAGGATCATACCCAACATTAAGGAACACTAAGAACAACAAGGATCATACCCAACATTAAGAACACTAAGGAACAACCAAAGATCATACCCATCATTAAGGAACACTAAGGAACAACCAAAGGATCATACCCAACATTAAGAACACTAAGGAACAACCAAAGGTCATACCCAACATATAAGAACACTAAGAAACAACCAAAGGATCATACCCATCATTAAGGAACACAAGGGAACAACCAAGGATCATACCCAACATTAAGGAACACTAAGGAACAACCAAAGGATCATACCCAATACTAAGGACACCAAGGAACAACCAAAGATCATACCCAACATTAAGGAACACTAGGAACAACCAAAGGATCATACCCATACTAAGGAACAACCAAAGGATCATACCCAAATTAAGGAACACTAAGAAACAACCAAAGATCATACCCAATACTAAGGGACACCAAGGAACAACCAAAGGATCATACCCAACATTAAGGAACACTAAGGAACAGCAAAGGATCATACCCAAACATTAAGGGAACCACCAAAGAACAACCAAAGGATCATACCCAACATTAAGGAACACTAAGGAACAACCAAAGGATCATACCAACATTAAGAACACTAAGGGAAAACCAAAGGATCATACCCATCATTAAGGAACAACTAAGGAACAACCAAAGGATCATACCCACATTAAGGAACACTAAGGAACAAACCAAAGGATCATACCCAATAACCAAGGATCATACCAACATTAAGGAACCTAAGGAACAGCCAAAGGATCATACCCAACATTAAGGAACACTAAGGAACAACCAAAGGATCATACCCATCATTAAGGAACACCAACCAAAGGATCATACCCATATTAAGGAACACTAAGGAACAACCAAAGGATCCCAACATTAAGGAACACCAAAAGGTTTCTTCACTAAGAATCGCTCCGCTGGACAGTGCTCTTCCTTGAAGCCTAAGTATGGCCACAAAAATCGTAACAATATAAAACTCCTACGATCACTTATATCCAATTTATATATCTATTAATAATGTAGATTGTGTGTATTTCTGTCTGTAACGAAAACTACGTCACACCTTACGTCTCGGTCGGTAGAGCGTCAGGCAGAAAGCACAAGGTTTCTGGTTCTATACCGACCCTCGCCAACTCAGCGTATTGGGTAGCGCAGGTATCTGTAAGGTAAAGTGAGAAGTTGATATCAGGAGTGGCGCTCCATCTCAGATTTTTAAAACAATCTCCTTGGTCTAGCTCTAGCGAAAAGGGGATAGACTTCCTCGCTATTTTAGGCCACTTTGTCTAATTGACTTACTTATTGCTTGGAGAGACTTTAAATTGGGCGTTGCTTCGTAGAAATGTGTAGATATATTTACCAACTCCACGAGCAGGATGCGACACAAGGTCAATTTCTAAAGCGGAGTTCAATAGGTTTAAATTCAGTCTTCATTCTAGACCGGTTGCCTAACCAAGGTTAAAGAGCCCAGTCTGTCCTACTATTTAGCCATAGCTGGTGGGAGAGTAGGATGCATACCTTTTCCAATGGTATTAGCGCTAAGTGAATTGCAAGTACCACGTCCAGGATTTGAACTCGGTGTGACGAATCCATTTCCCATGACTTTAACCATTACACCACGCTACACCAATTTGTAGATAAGTAGTGGTAAAATCTAACCTGTGGCTGGGGGGAGGGTCATAGCGTCTATACGTTTTCCAAGGATATAATCAGAAAGACAACACAAAAGCACGACTGACGTTTGAACTCGCTTATTACGATGTAGCAGACCTGTACGTTAGCCACTACGTTCAAGTACGCATTTTTTTAAATGTCTACTGCCTAATTCCTTCGTTATCTCTCACGTTTTTAAAGGCTTTATTTATTTTCCTGAAATATACTTCACTTCTATACTTATCTTCGCAACTTGCTCATATTTTTATATTTATTTTGATTATTATTATTATTATTATTATTATTATTATTATTATTATTATTATTTTGTTGTTGTTGTTGTTCTTCTTCTTCTTTTTCTTCTTCTCTTCTTCTGCTTCGTGTCGTCTGAACACTCCCATCGACTGCTTCACAAATCCCATCTCTTTTCGCCTCAACTTCTAGCCTACACGAACTAAAAAGTGCAACCAATTATCTTGCAATAATAACTGACCAGACATGATGAACAACAGTGTTACTTTAGCTACCATTTTTGTTCTGGCTTACTACCATATCACGTATATATATTTATATAAGTTTATAAAAAATGGAAATATATATATATATATATATATATATATATATATATATATATTCCATTTTTCGTGGAGACAGTTATATTATCACAGCCTTCATACATTCCCACACGCACGCGCATGACATCATACACATACACGCAAACAAAAATACGCACACACGCGCTTGGACACAATCATATCATCACAACCTTCACGCATTTCCACGCGCACGCGCATGACATCATACACATACGCACACGTACAAGCAAAAAGAACATTCCACATCACATAAACACGTAAACATGCAACACGAGAATACAGTTAAAAAACGCACACATTTGACCAT
>CM042161.1:69585236-69627736 GCA_023376005.1 Doryteuthis pealeii | reverse complement strand
AATCACGGATGTTGCATTATTTTTCAAGGCCAAACAAATTTCAGCATACACCCAGACAATAGATTTATATTACTGCACAACACTGTAAATTACGTAATTTGAAAAAGCATAAAGAAATCGATTACATCCTGTCACTCCAGTGGGTCTAAAACTGATCGTATGATGAAAGAAAAGAAACTAAAGCGGGTATTTGAAATTAATTTTCCCAAAGGCGTTAGGTGAGTAATTCTGTGTCTTTCAGCACTCACAGACAGCAGAAAAATTCACACGGCCTTCACAACACTCCAGATGTTTTCGTGAGAACTGAGATGAACGAGACTTATCAAGAAACCAAGAAAAGAAAAACCCCGCCGTCTAGAATCTTTTTAAGTACAAGATTTTGACATCATTTTGGTAAATCGGACAAATCTTTAAAGAACATGTCAAAGACGTTTGTTCCTAGTTTGTCTTTAAAGTGGTTGGTACAAACACATCCAACATAGGAATTGTCACCTAGAAGCAGTCTTTTAGAAAGAGCGTTTTTTATATGCTCAGAATCTGGCGGTGATGATATCCAACCTACATACGTGGTGTTCTTATTGAGCCTTCACTTCATTCTTTCTTAAGCGGAGTTTAACAGGCTTGAATTCAGTTTTCCTTCTCCTAGACTGGTTACCTAGTCATGGTTAAAAAGCCCAGTCTGTCCTGATATTTACACATAGCTGGAGAGAGAATTGGATTCATACCTTTCCGTGTGAAATCCAAACAGCTTCGTCGAAGAATTGAACTCGGGTCGGCGAATCCATTTCCTACGACTAACCATTAGACCACGCGCTACATATATGTATTATAAGGGTATTTTCGGCAAACAGTCCTATTAAATACGAATAATTTTTAAACATATTTATTTAACCCATAGATGTAACACACACACAGGTTTAGAGCTGACCTGGTAGTAACGAAAATAAAGAGGTACTCAAATCTTTACAGATCTCCCGAACTGAAGCTTCATCAGAGGATGCAGTTTAGTGTCATACCTAAGCAACTCATTTTTTGTGTTGGGGGCGGGTCTTACCTCAATGACTGGCCAATAAGAAATATAAGGGAGATCAGAGGAGAATTATTAAAGTAATGAATGATTTAATAAACCTTTCGTATGAAGAAAGACTTAGGAACATTGACTTACCAAGTTTGGTTTATCGACGTACAATAGGGGATATGATTGAAGTCTACAAATGTACACATGGATTTTATTCAACGAACTTTGATCTATTAAACATTGCTCAAAATATCAATACCAGGGTTCATAAATTAAAACTCTTTTAAAAAATCTGTAAAGCAAATGCAAGACAAAATTATTTTAGTAACAGTGGTGAATGTATGGAATAAACAACCATCATCAATAGTGAATGCTCAATCTCTAAACTCATTTAAGGCAATGTTAGATAATCCGTGGAAAGAGTATAAATATTCTGTGGAATTAAGATGAATGTTTATAAGGAACAGCTAACAGGTTTCAGACCTAATGTACTAGCTGAAAAGATATCATTATTATCATTATTATTATTATTATTAATTATTATCATTATTATTATTATTATTATTATTATTATTATTATTAGTAGTAGTAGTAGTAGTAGTATAAACACAACTTTATGAGACTGAACTGAATTTGATAAGTGAATTTAGTCTTTTATTTTCCACTATGAACGAGAGTTTATAAGGAGAGTGACGTTAGCGACACCAAATACATGGAACTTTCAAATATGGCTAACTACATACTTTCATTGTTTAAATAAATATGGCTGGCAATCGGAGGAGCTTAATGGTTTACGTCTATATTGAAGGAAATGGCGTTAAGAAAAAATGGTACACTGTATCGCAAAATATACATTACTTCGCATAGGTTCCATCTATTACCAGATACAGCTGAAGGCGAAATACTCTAACCTGACTAAGAATGTTGCCATACATCGCGTGCAATAAACAAGCATTTCGTTGATTACAGATTGACCTGGCCATAATCAAACTTATGTGTCGATTTAGAAATACATTTACATTCATTGAAAGTTAAGGAATTTACAGGAAGCTTGGATTTACTGACACGAAGAATGGAATAAACCCTTTTAGTTTATTTTAGTCTCGTGACTTTATAACTTTCCACTTTCAGCATGACCATGCAATTAAATACACACACACACACACTCACACATACACACACACACACATAAACATATATATATATATATATATATATATATATGTGTGTGTGTGTGTGTTTGTGTGTGGTGTGTGTGTGTGTGTGTGTGTGTGTGATTTATATGAAAAAGGTAACGTACCGGTGAAATTGGTCTCAATGGTTAGTTGGTACAAGTTTCACAATGATAAGACAACGATATAACAACTATAAAGTGCTCAATACGATGTAGAGCACATTATAATATATATATATATATATATATATATATATATATATATATATATATATATATATGTGTGTGTGTGTGTGTGTGTGTGTGTAAAAGGAATGACTTACCGGTAAAACATTGGCTTGGTTTCAATAATTGGTTGGTATAAGTGGTTGTCATTCAACTTTTCAAAATGACGCAACAGCGTTCATTAACTGCGAAACTGTTTTTAACGGTCATAATTACAACATGAACTCCCGCAGTTAGCTGTAATTAATCAATATCTTGATTAATTCAGTGAAGATTAGTATGTTGAAACTCTAGTAGGTTATTTCTGTACACACTATAAATATACCAAACTTATTGGTAAATCCTCGCGGTGAGAAAAAAAAAACAGCAAATAGTTTGATTGTAAAAATATACTACCAAACCTCAACCGGGGAGAAAAACATTTTTTGGAAAAAAGAAAAGACCAAGATAATCGTACCAACCAAAAATAATCTATTGGTACAATATTTTGGCCAAAAGAAAAAAATGCATATGCATATATATATATATATATATATATATATATAAGATATATAAATTCATACAAAACTGCCAGGAAACTAAAGCTAATGAGTAAAAAGTGCCCAATACCTAAGTAGAGCAAATAATAAAGATAAATCTAATGAGTCAGACGAACCTACTAAAAGTGTCGCCTAATACTCTTCAGGGCTAAGATCTGACTCTGAGTCAAATTTTAGTCCTAAAGATCATAAAGTGAAACTTTTAGTAGGTTCGACTATCTTTATATATATATATATATATATATATATATATATATATATATATATATATATATATATTACATTGGAGGTAAGGATTACCTGTCGGTTAACAAGACTGAAATTAGATTCGGCTGGATTGGCTCTTTTTGCTGTGGAGGCTACTCTCCTCTTCCCTTCATTCCTCTCTGTGTCTTTTTTTCATTAAAGCGCCAGACTGCTCGATTCTCTGCATCTACGCCTCACGTGTTTGTGTCAATGTGCCATATCCTTATGTCTCTCCCATAGACAGGTTTAATTAGTAAATAAGAGAAAAAGCTATAGATAAAAATAATTGTTGACATTTTTGGAAAACCGTGATTCATTAAAAGAACAATGATAAGATGGGTGAGGTGACAACACTCATAAGAAATAAGAATTCGGTGGATAAGCAACTCCAGATAACCAGGATTTACATTTTTACATTTCATCTTGGATGATTTGGATAGTCATTTTTAATTAGAGGGTGTTGCAAAATGATAACAGTCGTATATTTTAGGAACACTTATATTATCATACAAGGTGTGTCAAAAAAGTATCAAGGTTTTTTGTACTTTTTGACACACGTTGTATTCTGAAAAAAAATAACATTCCATTCATTAATTTTTTTCAGAATACAAGGCGTGTCAAAAAAGTACCAAGTTTAAAGCTGTATTTACCAAGATAGAAATGAAGGATGAACAGAACGTATTTTTTTCAGCATACAAGGTGTGTCAAAAAGATGAGGACAATAGTCCGAATAATCCAAATAATACTAATTATTTTTTTAGATGAAATAATTATATTAGTAAAAGTCGTTTGTTACTAAAGACACCGAATCTTTAAAAACAAGATTCTCTATGTGAATCTGGCATTGAGCTTTTAGATATACTAGCTAATATAAGCACTCTCCTGGTGCAAGTATTTAAGTTTTAATGTAATAAAATATTACATTGAATAACTAACAAACTAAATAAGAATGCAGATAAAACGATTGAAACAGAATCGTAAAAAAAGAACAACTGAAACTTACTCTTCCATCTCTATTTTCTTTCATTCCTAATTTTTTCTAATGTTACATAATCTATGCATAGATTATTGTCAACCCCCTGTATTTCTGAAGGGATGGCCCTTTTCATATCACGGGCGGGACTTTCCATGGAATATTACCGAAAGCCCGCGAAATACGTGAAGTCACATGGGATCTGGTTGGCTCTCAGTTTCAGCTTGGACGTCAGGCAGATAAGATGTTACTGCTTTAGCTGAGACTCACTGCACACACACGCTGTGATTAGTTAGAGAAATATGTTTAGTTAAGAAATACAAGTTTAAATAAATAATATGGTTTTGTGGTTGATGAATGTCTTGGCAACAAGACTGATCTAGAAGACCAGACACGAAGTCCCCAAGACTAGGTCCAGACGCTGGAAGAAGAACGTAAGATACCAAAGATGAACAGAAGAATAATAGAAGTAAGAAAAGAAGAGTATACAACTCTAATTCAACTATTTAGTTACAATAGGAAGTAAAGAATAAATTTGCTGTTATTTCTTCTAGTTAATTGATTTAAATATTCATTAAGATAAAACCAAACAATTAGAAATCAATAATAATAAGCACATATCTATTAAAATCACATTTTTTAAGATCAATATTCAAATTAGTCATCCCGTTTACAATGTAAACTGCTATTTTGTTTCATATATAGATATAATTTCATGTTATTAGAATGTAAATAAGTAACACAAATACTGTGGTGAATCAGTATCTCTGTCGTAAAGGAAGGAGACAAGGCAAATATAGAGTGTATAATTGGGTTAACAGCTTATTGTTTTGGTATTAAATGTGTTAGAGTATACCTGTGTAAATGTCTATAAGATATTGCCAGAGGATTTTTCCTGGCAGGATATATTTAGGTAATGCATAGAGGTTCAAGTACACTTATCTTAGTTGTATTTGTCTTATCAAAGTCTCGAAGTTGTCCGGTGAGGTCGCTGTGGTTCTGTTGTCCGGTAAGGTCGCTGTGGTTCTGTTATGTCTGCATGTCGAAGTTGACGTGTTTCTCTCACGGGTGCGGACTCTGTGCTTGTGCTAGTGCCAGCTAGTTCTGTTCCCTTTGCTTGTCGGCCTGTTCTCCTGAATCAGGGTTCAGTGTCTCTGCCCTATTCTCCGGACTTCCGGGTAAGGGCCGATAACCCAATTTCTAATATAAGACCAATAGTATTAATAATATAAATCAATTTTTATTAATAATTGAGTTTTAAATAAGAATAAAATCATGGAGAATGTGACGTTAATAGCCAAGGGAATTGTGACTTGAGTCGTGATATAGTTTCGGTTACAGACAGATAAACACCCAATCTCAATTATAATAAGATTTGTCTAAGCTAGTGTCCCTGAAACGGTTTAGACGAGAGAAAGAATGTTAATATTTGTCAATTCAATAAACTCTCTTGACTAACTAAAGAAATGAACATTTGCGAAATAAAAGAAAAGACAAAATTATTTGTCTGCGGAAATCTCGAGACGGCGCGAGTCTACAAAAAACACAGCAGCTGGAACTGATAATTGAATTCTATTATAAACAAACATATTTCTTTTTTTTCTTTTTTGTCACTAAGCTTAGTACAAACAGCTGTTTTAAAAACAAAAAGAAATGATTCTGTGTAAAGTAAATATTGTATGAAGAATGGGAGGAATTTAGTAAGAAAAAGAAACTAAAATAAATAAAAAAAACAGTTCTTCTTTGCATCAAGACGTTCCGACCTCAAGGATGCACTCCAATTTTGATTAGGAAAACACACGAATAAAAACAAAACTATTACGAAATAAATGTAAGCTAAACACGAAGAAAAATGTGGAGACTTATTTTAAGAAGAAAAAGAAATTCTGTATCTTAAAATATATTTGTTAACATTTAGACACCTCAGCTTTTATATTTTACAAGTTTATATTATAATCGTTTTGTATTTTTATCAAGGCTGGAAAACAAAGTTAGTTTAATTATATTATGTGAAAGAAAAAGGCGTTCAATATGTACACCCCCTCTCATATATATATATATATATATATATATATATATATATATATATATATATATATATATATATATATATGAGAGAGAGAGAGGGGGGATGTCGAGGTTCACTAAATGAACCCCGTCTCCCTAGATTTAGTCGTATCGATGGATCGTATAACTACGGGCAGATAGGCGTACAAACGTCGGCGTGCTGGGTTCCATTCGTTGGTGTGATTAGGATACCGATGGGGTGCTTGTACTGATGTGATAGATTCAAATTTACTTAAATTATAAATTAAATATAATAATTTAAAAAATTTGTATTAAATAAATTAAATATTTATAAAACAATAGATTTATAGTGTTCTGTGTTTTTTGTTCGTTTTTATTGGTCCGTCTAGTTCAGCTAATTTAAATGACTACTGTGGTTAGTACTATGTAATTCATGTTGCTCCTTGTCTCTGTAGTCAGATCTTAGCCCTGAAGAGCATTAAGCGAAACTAATAGTAGGTTCATCTGACTCATTAGATTTATCTTTATATATATATATATATATATATATATATATATATGAAAAGTAAACAAAGAAACAATATGTTTTGATATGGCTTTTTTAGCCGACAATTTTTGGGAGAATGTGTGCTTAATTGAAGTCGTACCTATTTTTGAAAATTGATTCATTAATAATTAATGAATTATGCCCACCTAATTCATTGATTATTAATTAATCAATATTCAAAATTAAGTACGACTTCAATTAAACACATATTCTCCCCCAATATATATATATATATATATATATATATATATATATATATATATATATATATATATGTTTTGTTAAACTATACTGACGATTCTTGTCGGACGAGTTTTTGTTCGATCCTTCCTAAGTGTCTGGCCATCTTTTTAATGTCAGGGGGGAATTGGTGTAGCAATCCACGAAAGGTTTTCACAAGCGCTACTGCTCATTTTAAAAGTGAGACAACGGAAACATAACACCAGTTTCACACCTGAAGATGGCACTGGGATCTGCCGAAAGCGCTCCTGAAGAAACCTTCGGTGGATTGCTACACCAATTCCACCCTGACATTTGACAGTTAGAAAGGATTGAACAAAAACTCGTCCGACAAGAATTGTCAGTAGAGTTTAACAAAATATGTTCAAAAGAAAAAATGCTGCCAATATATATATATATATATATATATATATATATATATATATGTGTGTGTGTGTGTGTGTGTGTGTGTGTGTGTGTGTGTGTGTGAATCCGACGGTATGTAGTATAATAAAAAATTGAAAAAACACAGGTTTAAATGAGTTATGTCGTGAGTTTATTGGCCGACGCTGCAGTGTTTGGATCTATTAATTAGATCATTTTCAGGGCTTTTGTTGCTATGTGGAAGGTGATCAAAAAATTTTATCTCAGAATAAGGAGAAAGGCGAGTAAGAGTCCATGTTTATCGGTCTGTTTAAAATTTGAAGCCTGGGAAAAAAGAAAGTTGAAAAAATGAACGGTTCGAAATATGACGTCAATATATATACATATATATATATATATATAATTATATATATATATATATATATAAAGTGTGTCAAAAAAGTATCGGGGCATTGATGCTGTATTTACCAAGATAGAAATGAAGAATGAATGGAATGTCATTTTATTAAAATTGTGGGGTGGCCTAAAGCCAGACAGTGAGGGAGTATATCCCCTTTTCACTATCGCTAGACCAAAGTGATTGTTTGGCCGTCTGAGCGGAGCGCCCCACCTACCACCATCTCCTCTCTTTACTGCACAGATCCCACTACTACTCATCCGCAGAGTTGGCGAGAGCCGATATCGAACCAGGAACCTTGTAGACCCGAGTCGAACGCTCAACCCACTGTGCTAATATTGATATATTTATAATAAAGATTGCACATTATAATTGATATAATATGTATATTTAAGTCAAAATAGAACAAATGAAACTTACTCTTCCATCACTCCCGTCTTTCATTGTTAATTTTTCCTAATTTAAATATTTAGTTAAAACAGGAAGCTAAGAATAAAATGAGGGTTTTTTTTTTATAATCGATTTATTTTAAGATTTATTGAAGAGATTTTTGCACATATGCATTAAGATAAAGTCAAATAGTTAGAAATCAATAATATTAAGCACATATTTATCAAAATCAATTTTTTAATATCAATACCCATATTGGCTTCCCGTTCACACTGTAAACCGGTACTTTGTTGTATATATAAATACAATTGTATGTTATTAGAATGTAGATATGGTAACCAGTATTAATAATGTAAAACTGTTTTTATTAATAATTGAAGTTTAAATGAAATAAAATCATGGAGAATGTTACAAAAATAACTAAGGGAATTGTGACTTAAGTAGTAATCTATTTTTTGTTACAGACAGAAAAACGCACAATCTCTATTCTAATATGATTAATGTAAGCTCAGCGTATTTTCTGATAATTGTCATGTAAAATTATGCAAAATAATATATATTCAAAAGACGTTACCGAAGAAGAAGAAGAAGAAGAAGAAGAAGAAGAAGAAGAAGAAGAAGAAGAAGAAGAAGAAGAAGAAGAAGAAGAAGAAGAATCAACCTGACAAATAAAATCAATTATAACACTAATAAATAAATCCGTTTAATAAATTACATTCTAAAGAAAAACATTTATATATAATCAAGAATGTATGATTAAATTTGCCATTGTTTCCAATAATCATTTATTTCTTAGATCTTTCGGACAGACAAGCAACAAAAATATCTGTGTTGTTATTTAAAAGAGTTTAATGCAACAAAAAAAATTAGAAACAAAAACTGATTGGTAAACAAAATGACAAAAAAACATTTAAATTATTATTATTATTATTATTATTATTATTATTATTAATATAAATATTATTATTATTATTATTATTATTATTAATATAAATATTATTAATATTACTATTATTATTAATATTATTATTATTATTAATATAAATATTATTAATATTACTATTATTATTAATATTATTATTATTATTATTAATAATAATAATAATAATAATAATAATAATAATAATAATAATAATAATAATAAGAAGAAGAAGAAGAAGAAGAAGAAGAAGGTGACAGAAGCCGAGAGAAGAAGAAGAAGAACAACAACAAGAACAGCAAAAAGAAGAAAAAAGGGCGAGGAGGCGAGAGAAGAAGAAGAAGAAGAAGAAGAAGAAGAAGAAGAAGAAGAAGAAGGCGTGAGAAGAAGAAGAAGGCGTGAGAAGAAGAAGAAGAAGAAGAAGAAGAAGAAGGCGAGAGAAGGGAGAGAAGAGAAGAAGAAGAAGAAGAAGAAGAAGAAGACGAAGAAGAAGAAGAAGAAGAAGGCGAGAGAAGAAGAACTAATCACATGAATCATGAAATGCATGCGTCCTGACGTGATATCACTTGAACGCAGACAGGCTTGAGAATATGACAAGAAAATTGAAAAATAATTTTTTTTAGCCGCATTGAATTTAGCAAAGAAAAACAGACACAGCCGATATGAAAGAAGATTAACTATAAACACGAAGAAATATATTGATGCTAAAATAATTTGACATATTATCAAATCTAGAGTATTATTATTATTATTATTATTATTATTATTATTATTATTATTATTATTAACAATAATAATATTATCATCGTTATTATTAATAATATTATTATTATAAAGATAATTATAATATAGTAATATAATAATACTTATTATTATGAATAATAATAATAATAAAAATAATAATAATAATAATAATAATAATAATAATATAAATGATAATAATGATGATATTAATAAATAATAATAATAATAGAAAAATGATATTAACAATAATAATATAATAAAATATATTATTATATTATATTATCATTATTATTATTATTATCATTATCATTATTATTATTATTATTTATACAAATAATATCATTATCAATATTATTAATAATATTATTATTATGGAAATTATTATACTATATTATAATAATATTTATTATTAATAATAATAATAATAATGATAATAATAATAATAATGATAATAATGATAATTATTATCATTATTAAAAAATAATAATATTATAAAAATTATATCAATAATAACATATCTAATAATAATAATAATAATAATAATAATAATAAAATAATAATAATAATTATTATTATTATTATTATTATTATTATTATTATTATTATTATTAGCTAAATTACCGGTCCATGACCGGACTAAAATGAAATTTGGAACACAGGGAATGAGAGAGAAAGTGGAAGACAGTAGTTAGAGAGGGGGTAAGAGGAAAATAATTCTTGAAACTAAAATCATTGAGAATTTGTATATTTCACGATTTGTATTTTCTGTTTTATAGTTTAAAATTATTACATATAACTATACAACAAATTGAAAGTATTCGTTTGTATATTTGTTGTTTTATTTTAAAATTTTGTAACATCACATTACCTAATAGAACAGAAAAACTTAAGAATGTAATATATATTTAAATTACAACCGAATTAGACACATGTAAGGAAAGGAAAATAAGATAAACAAAAATATTGTTACTTAATGTAATACACATTTTTGTAAGTATACCCAATTTATTGAAAAATCCTTGTTTTTACAAAACATTTTTACCCGCAATATCTATTTTTGCTTGCACTTAAGATAGTATTTTAAAAACACATTTTTTAAAAACGTTTTGGTGGACCTGATCATCTGGAACCCCACCCATCTAATTAAAAAAAAAAATTTCCTTCAGTGGATTATTATCGATTACACACCAATCTATCAGATTGTAAAAAAAAATTCTTAAACGTTCTTTATTTTTTTAGTTTTCACGTGTGCTCATTTCCTCGTATAAGTTTATAGTAAACCGACCCCCCACATCGGAACCGCTCGAAGGAACCCAAATTATTTATTTATTTTCCCAATAAACTAACCTTATACCCCAACCCTAACCCCAACCCGACCCCCAACCCTAACCCCTAACCCTAAACCCCCTAGTTAAAATTAACAGTTTTGTGGGTTCTGTTTTTTCTGGGTCAACTGTATACAGAGTGACCCAGAAAAAAAAAACTCGAATGAAAATGTTAGTTTAATTTATGCAAATATATAACCGTAAACTGATTTTCACGATATTTTTATTTACAATTAAAATATTTTTTTAATAATATAACCGTAAAGCGTAAATTTTGATTTTCTACAATGTTTATGCATTACAAAAATTAAAATTAAAATGAGTGTACAATTTAAGAATATCGACAAATTAAGTCTGGTAAAAAAACCTTAATTCGTATTATCGGCTATTTATCGGCTATACGTAGCAGTTTTTTTTTAACTCGCTCTAAAAAATAATTTAATCTATAAAAACACATACAAATTACATATTCAGAAAGACTATTTCATCTTATTTCTAAAGATTTAAATATTTTAAAGATTGGACCATAGATATGCGAGAGATTCCGAGCTGACTGGCATAGACTGCACTGCTTGTATCGCGATAATGAAAGGACAATTTTTTTTTATTTCATAACTAGCTGTAAAAAATGATTCAATTGATAAAACTCATACATTTATATTTAGAAAGATTAATTTTTTTTTTCTAACGATATAAAAATTGTTAAAGATTGGACCATATATAGGCGATAAATTCCGAGCTGAACGGCTTAGACTGCAAAATTAATTCAGCGGAGACAATATTTTATTATCAGCAGGGGGTGGTATACGGACAGTTCCGCAAATTGGATGATTTTGGCTTAATTAATTAATTACACCCCTTAATCAGTAAAAATCAATAATCAAATTTGGCGTCTTTCTTAGTTAGAAGGATATTAATGTGTATGCAAGATTTAAAATTTGAGTGACCTCACGTTCTGGAGTTATACATCGACACGTACATACCAAAATATCTCCTTCATGTATTTAGATTATTATTATTATTAATGATAATAATAATATAATCTTACTTTCGATTTGATATGTCAAATTATTTCAGCATAAATACTAAAACTACTACTACTACTACTACTACTACTACTAATAATAATAATAATAATAATAATAATAATACAGAGAAGACGTATAACCGAAATGTCTTTGATATTGTGTCGACCTAGTTATCATATAACATGAATAACAGAATAAATAGATAGATTGGTTATGACAGAATTTGTAGCCATTTTGATCAGATTACAAATAATGGATTAGAAATTGTTCTTTTTTAAACGAGAAACCAAAAAAAAGGAAAGAAAACGACTTCATGGAGATTTCAAAATCTATGAATAAATTAAACCTAAAATGAAAAAAAAATGGCATGGTTGTGCAAATAACATGAAAATAGAAAAGATCTAAAATCTTGTTCACTACATTCAACAAAAGATTTATTAAAACCAATTTGCTGCAAAGTTCTCGGCACAACAAAGAAAGTAATGATCGCCTGCAGATTCAACCCACAATTGTCCACCACCAATCCCTATAGACCAGACTACCCTACTTCACTGCATCTACAGTCTCAACATTTGCAGGAGCAGAGTGTCCTTCACTATATCATCCCAGTCCTGACTTTAATTAACCATTGTTGAAAGCAAATCACTTAGCAATGATGTAGCTATCCAGTATTAGAAATCACTTAGTAACAACAGGTGATGTAAACAAACGTATGGCTTCTGTTGCAGACTAAACAAAGCTGACTGTTACAATTGTATAGGTCATCCTTATTCAGCGGAAATCATTGGTAAAGAATCCCTTGGTTGTTCCTTGGTGCTCCTCAGTATTGCAAGTCCTTCGACAATGATTACAAATTGACATCTCTCAGTATCAGGGATTAAGTAGTCAACTAGCCACGCATTAGGGCTGTTGATTGGCTGAGGTTTAAACCACGTGACCTCGCTTAATCTATAAATTTAAGTGCCGTAATGAAGCGCGTGGTGTAATGGTTAAAGTCATGGGAAATGGAGACGTCGCCCAGAGTTCAAATCCTGGACGTGGAAATTGAATTTCACTTAGCGCTAATACCCTTGGGAAAGGTATGAACCCTACTCTCCCTCCAGCTATGGGTAAATAGTAGGGCAGACTGGGCTCTTTAACCTTAGTTAGGCAACCGGTTAGGAGAATGAAAACTCTGAATTCAAACCTGTTAAACTCCGCTTAAGAAATTGACCTTATATCGCATTCTGCTCGGGCGGAGGGGTTGGTAAATATATATATATCAAAATATTCCATCAAGTAGGCTAACTGATGCTTAATTTCGGGTATCTTGTGAGAAACGTTGCTTTCAACGTGACTTGACTGTAAACCAGGATAAATTTTTAAAGATATTTTTTATATGTGTGTAAATAATAGATACTATATTAAAGGCATGCACTGCAGTGTAGTGTTCGTAATTAGATATTCTAGAGTTTTACTAAATTGTATAAAATAACTTGATAGAATAAAATTTTAAAATCAAAATTAATTAAACCTTAGAAAATTAAGAAATCAAATTAATTAAACTTAAGAATAATTCTATTAACCAATCGGCATATTTTGCTAATCGAGTAATATGGTTTTTGAACAAATTGCCTGATCAGGCGAAAACAGCAAGAGCGAACAAAGTTTCAGATTCATTTGGACGATTTCAGAATTAGTTTGTTTGTTTTATTTATTTTAACGGCATATCAATCAGTCTGGGGTTATGTCATGCTTAACGGTTAGGAAGAAATATATGTCATGTATTTATATTCATACGTTTTAGTAATTGGTTTTAACAATGTGTTAGCACCATTGGGGTTCGTGTTGTATGCCATTGATTAGGTTCATGTCTATATTCTATGGTATAATTTTATTTCCTCAAATAGAAGAAAATGTCCTCCATATTGACATTTTCAAATAGATCTTTCATATTGTTTGCTTTAAAATAACGGTTTCTGATGTGAGTAAAAAAACCTGCATTCCATGAATAAGTGTTTAACAGTCAAAGGTGTTTGACATGTTTTACACTTTTGTTGTTGTTCTTGTTTGCGTATATAGAAGTGCTTTAGTCTTGTGTGACCAATGCGTAATCGGGTCACAATGACTTGTTCCTTTCTAGACTTTCTGAAAGTTTGTGTTAAGAAATATAATTCAGGAGGGGATTTTTGGGAGCTGACGGATAAATTACTGAACAAAATTTTACTATATAGAGATACTAAAAGTGGATACCCGGTGTCGCCTGGGTAGAGGCGGGAACCCTGGGTATTGATGTGTTTATTTTTTAAATTTACAAATGCTGGACATTTTTAAGCATAATGTTATACTATTCTATGTATATTCTAATTTTAAATGCCTTCGAATATGAATCGAAGCTTCATAATCTTTGTAAGCACCGATTATATTTAATCTCTCTCTCTCTCTCTCTCTCTATATATATATATATATATATATATATATATATATATATATATATATATATATATATATATATATATATATATATATATATTTACTTTGTGGGACATACATACATAAATACCAACTGCCCTTTATATATGTATAAATGGAATAAATAGTGTACATATTCTGTGCAAATAATTTTTTTTTACATTTTCTAAGGTTGATAGAAGATAGAAATCTTTGAGGCATAACATTAACACATATTCTCAAAGATACGTGGTTCAAAGTTGACTGACATGAAAAATATCAAAGTTTTTAAATAAAATTAAGGGTGCATTATATCTTTTATTCATTAATATATTAAAACTGAAAATTTGATTAAATTCGGTTAATTCCCTGATTTTTTGTATTTTTTCTTTCGGGGGTGGAGTAACATACGATGGTGTAATTTAGGTCCGTTAAGTTCGATTTAACCGACTATTCTATATTCAACGCTTGTTGTCATTTGATATGTTATTGTAACCTCCAGGAACATCTTGTATTAATTAATAATTAGTATAACTTTTAAATATCAATAATCGTAATAGACATCATCATCATTATGTCGTCCAGCAGCACGAAAATCCATGTAAAACTCTCACCAACCGTCCCTATCATTCATGGCTCCTTGGAGCTCCTCTGCACGACATCCACTATCCACGCAGAGCTGGTCAATGTATGTCATTGCTGGACGGCGCACGCTGGCGTGCCTATGTGATAGCTTCCACAGGAGAACGTCCTTTATGAGTTCGTCCTTGCTTCTCTAGCAGTGTCCGGCGTGTCTCGTTCGCCTTACACGGATGTAATATGGGACAGGTAGTCGTACAGTTTTTTTTTTCTCGTGGGGTATTGATTCCACATCTTGTTTAAGACGCACGCAGAATTCTTGTGCAGCAACTGTTTAGTTTATTCTTCAGTCGCTTCGTTAGGGTCCGGGTGGTGCAGCCGTACAGTTGTACTGATACAACTACGACCTGGAAAAAATGTCGCTTTAGTGAGATCGGACTTCACTATGACTGACAATCGTTTTACCGAAAAAAAACCCACACATATCGTAATAGTAATCGCCTCATAAAAATGATCAAAATAAAATGTGTTTTTCATTTGATGATTACGTTTTTCATTTGATGATTACATGTTTTAATCACGTTATTTCTTTTCGTGTAAATGTCACTGGAACTAACATTTTATTACACAATGGTTGTATCAGTGCTGCTGTACGGCTGCACCACGATCCGTGATGCTTAAGGATAGAACCCAGGTGAATGAGCAGTCCATGACTTGCAATACTCCCTTTGGCCCTATCTTGGGTTAGACGGGCGGTCGGTGAGGCCCCCTCTGATCAATCGGCTGGTCACGTCAAGCCCTAGCACCTATATGATTGCCCAACCTATTGCCCTTATGGCAAGCCCCAACCCCTTTTTATCATATGGGTGTTAGAAGGCGGTGACTGAGGGTCTACATGTCTTGGGAATGATGTTAAACTCTATCTGATGGTGAGGTTCCAGTTTTGGAGGTTTGGGGAATGTGGAGCACCCCTTAATCACCATTGCTCCCTGGTCCACTCTGACCCGGAGTGGTATTATCTGTTAGGGTCCCATCTATGGGTTAAATAGAAAAATGTATTCATAAAAAAATTGTATTATCCATTAAGAATTGATTTATTTCAAAACTTTATCGGCATTAAATGACCCACTGAGGTTGATATGCCGTAAAACTAAACCAAACCAAACCAAACGGCTGCACCACTTGGCCCCTAACGTGGCGTAACTTGAGAATAAGCTAGATGGGAGCTGCACAAGAATGCTGTGTGCGGTCTTGAATAAGTCGTGGAAACAGCATCCCACAAGGAATCAGCTGTACGGCCCCCTTCCCTCTATCTCACAAACCATCCGAGTGAGACAGACAAGACATGCTGGACACTGCTGGAGGAGCAAGGTCGAACTCATAAGCGATGTTCTCCTGTGGAAGCCAGCACATGGACATGCTAACGTGGACCGCCCAACAATGACCTACATTGACCATCTCTGCGCGGATACTGGTTGCTGTGCAGAAGACCTCCCTGGCGCAATGAATGATAGAGAAGGTTGGCGAGAGATTGTCATGGATATCCGTGTTAAATGCGCGACATGATGATAATGATACCTCACACTTTATGGCGCTTGACTGATAATGATGATGATGATAATGATGATGACGACCAGGAGGAGGAGAAGGAAGAGGAGCAAAAAAGCAGGAAATGGTGAAGTGGAGGATCGGTAGGAGGTATTCAGTAGCTCAGCACTTCTGCCTGTGAGGCTTTCATCATCATGTACATGGCTTTGCTGATAGAAACGGTGGAACCCCCCAAAAAAATTGGACAACAAAAATGGCGGTAAAATAACTGCTATCAGTGAAAAATTATTTGTCAATGCGAAGAATTATGAGGACATTTCGCCAGAACGGAATGAAAGTCAGGAATGCAATTTGCTTGCGCCAAGAAGCAAATCTCACATAAGAGTCATTACAACCGGAATTATTTATTTTTATTAATCATATAAAACTACTTACCCCGGAAGCTTTTAGGCTATGCAAATTTTATTGCTATAAAAATACGTCACTGATATAATAAAACACTTTATTTAAATATCAGTAGTTTCACATTGCAACTCATATATACGCGTACTTGTACTTATATATATATATATATATATATATATATATATATATATATATATATATATATATATGTGTGTGTGTGTGTGTGTGTGTGTGTACGTGTGTGTGTGTGCGTATTCATATATATATATATTTATATATGTATGTATATATGTACATAAGCATGTATATATATATATAAGAATAAAAATATTCCTGTTTGTATTATCACTTTTATTCCTCTATCATATATATATATATATATATATATATATATATTTGGGAGAATATGTGCTTAATTGAAGTCGTACTTAATTTTTGAAAATCAATTAATTAATAATTAATGAATTAGGTGGACATACCTATTCAAATTTAAGGCTAAACAAATCGAGAAAAATCAATCTCTGTATGTACAATTCGGCCGAAATGTACATACAGAGATTTTTCTCGATTTATTTAGCCTTACATTTGAATAGGTATGTCCGCCTAATTCAGTAATCATTAATTAATTGATTTTCACAAATTAGGTACGACTTCAAATAAGCACATATTCTCCCAAAAATTGTCGGCTAAAAAAAGCCATATCAAACACAATGTTTGTTTACTTTATCATATATATATATATATATATATATATATATATATATATATATATATATATATAAAACACTTGTATTTAGCATTTACTTTACTTGAAATAGATGAATTCCTTTCGATTTTCGTCCAAAACATTTACTATTCGTGTATTCACCTCATTTCACTGCCAATGTTGTTCCTACAAATATTGTTTGACATTCTTATTTTGGCATATTAAATTAAAATAATGGCGTCATATGTTGTTTTTTGTTTGTCCTTTGCTTTTTTAAATACAAATAACTAGTACTTTATAAATCATTCTGAATGAATTAATGAACTAAGGAATTTAAATATGAGTAAATAATTTCCAATTATGCCGCATATCAGTGTGAGCATGTCATTTCTTAATACATACATACATAAGAATATATATTGTAGCTATTTTTGTGTTTGTGTATGAGGGTTCAAGTTTGTGTGAACGCTTTTGTACTTATAATTATCTCTCTCTCTCTCTCTCTCTCTCTCTCTCCCTCTCTCTCTCTCTCATATATATATATACATATATATATATATATATATATATATATATATATATATATATCTTTCTCCCTAACATAATCATTTACAGGGGAACACAGAATCCTCAATATACACTACAGGCCAAGAGAGAATCCTCAATATGCACTACATGCAAAGAGAGAATCCTCAATATGCACTACATGTCAAGAGAGAATCCTCAATATACACTACAGGCCAAGAGAGAATCCTCAATATGCACTACATGCCAAGAGAGAATCTTTAATAGGCACTACATGCCAAGAGAAATTTACAGTGAAACATATACCGCTTGAGTGAAAATGATAACGTTGATATATCTAATAGATAACAGCTACATTTAAAATATCGCAACTTATACGTAAAAAATATATTACATTTAAATCAGCTCGAATACTTTGGAAGATCCTGGAGAATTGAGGAATTCTGCTTTCATCTAACGTTAGAATGAAAAACTCACATTGAGTGAAAATGATAACGTTGATATATCTCCTAGATAACAGATACATTTCAAATATCGCAGATTATACGTAAAAAAATCATATTACATTTAAATCAGCTCCAATATTTGGGAAGATCCTGGATAACTGAGGTGTCCTACTGCCATCTAACGTTAGAGTAAAAAACTCCCATTGAGGGAAAATAATAACGCGAATATAGCTAATAGATAACAGCTACATTTCAAATATCGCAAATTATACGTAAAAAAATCATGTTACATTTAAATCAGCTCCAATACTTTGGAAAATCCTGGAGAACTGAAGAATTCTGCTGTCATCTAACGTTAGAGTGAAAAACTCACTTTTAGTGAAAATGATAATGTTGATATATCTCCTAGATAGCAGCTACATTTCAAATATCGCAAATCATACGTACAAAAAACAATATTACATTTAAATCAGCTCGAATACTTTGGAAGATCCTGGAGAATTGAGGAATTCTACTGTCATCTAACGTTAGAATGAAAAACTCACTTTTAGTGAAAATGATAACGTTGATATATCTCCTAGATAGCAGCTACATTTAAGATATCACAAATTATAAGTAAAAAAAATCATGTTACATTTAAATCAGCTCCAATATTTTGGAAGATCCTGGATAACTGAGGAATTCTGCTGTCATCTAACGTTAGAATGAAAAACTCACATTGAGTGAAAATGTTAACGTTGATATATCTCCTAGATAACAGCTACATTTAAGATATCACAAATTATACGTAAAAAAATCATGTTACATTTAAATCAGCTCCAATATTTGAGAAGATCCTGGATAACTGAGGTGTCCTGCTGCCATCTAACGTTAGAGTAAAAAACTCCCATTGAGGGAAAATGATAACGACCATATAGCTAATAGATAACAGCTACATTTCAAATATCGCAAATTATATGTAAAAAAATATATTACATTTAAATCAGCTCCAATACTTTGGAAAATCCTGGAGAACTAAGGTATTCTGCTGTCATCAAACGTTAGAATGAAAAACTCACTTTTAGTGAAAATGATAACGTTTATATATCTCCTAGATAACAGCTACATTTAAGATATCGCAAATTATACGTAAAAAAATCGTGTTACATTTAAATCAGCTCGAATACTTTGGAAAATCCTGGATAACTGAGGAATTCTGCTGTCATCTAACGTTAGAGTGAAAAACCCGCCTTGAGTGGAAATGATAACGCCGATATGAATAACAGAGAACAACTACATTTCAAAAATAGCAAATCAAACGAATAAAAAAATGGTATCAATATTTAATGATACTCTTGCACTCGTGTTGCAACAAGATATAACTTAACTTGATAACATAATATTCACCAGTGAATGTGACTATCAAGAAAGAAATGCGCCTTAAAAGCAAGAAAAAAAGAACAAGATAAACAAATGAGTTGGAAGATAAAAATACGTAAAAGAAATAAACCTTTTCAGAAGAGAATTATCAATAATAGAAGAACTATCATGGGAGAACAACGTGGAAACATGTAAAGGCGCAAAAGTTATACGAAAATACAAATTCTCAAATACGAAAGAATCCTAAATGCCAAAGAATTTATCGAACAGAAGATACGAGTCAAAGTACAAAGAATACGAAAATAGTAGAAAGAAGAAAAAAAAAACAAAATCTACTGGCGGAATGGAATTTTAAACACAGATGCAAAGAAGTTGTATTGGTAGAGAACTGGGAAAACAAACAGGAGAGATAAAGGAACCTGCTGAAATGAAGGAAACTCCGGGAAAAAGAAAATAGGTTGTATAGATAAGTGGATTTATAGGTGATACTTTATGGATCTAAAGAAAGGAAGAAATGACGAACGACAAAGTACGACAACAATTGAACGAAATTGTAACGTGGCTGACTGTAAGGAAACCTGCTTGTATTTGTTCTCTGGCATGGTTGAGTCTATTATTGCCGGTGACTATCCAAGGGTGTACCCCTCCAATATATGTTCCGTCGTATTACTCTCTCTATATAACTATAGATTTACTCATCATAGTCCTAACCAATGTGTTCATTACGATCAGGTCATGCTGTAAGAACCGGTTTCTACTGTAGCGTGGTGTCTTTCATTTGGATCTAAAGAAAGGAAGAAATGACGAACGACAAAGTTGTAACGTGTCTGCCTGTAAGGAAACCTGCTTATATTTGTTCTTTCGTGCATGGTTGAGTCTATTATTGCCGGTGACTGTCCAAGGGTGTCCCCCTCCAATATATGTTCCGTCGTACTACTCTATATATCGAAAAAAATGAAAACTACTCACCTACAATCTCCTGAGGGAAGAAAGCAGGAATAAAGATTGCGTAGTAATATATACATGTGGTTGGTGTCTACTTTCATTTTGATTAGTCGAATTGGTAAATAAATACCTTGTCACCACTCACGAAGGTACTACGTTTCTTCTGGACTAATTCTACTAGACCTAAGGTTACGATTCCCTTTTTACCTACTTCCAAGGTCGCAACAAGGTTTGTTGCAAGCTTTTTCCCCGTTTAAACTTGACCAGGAGGTCTTTATTTGTATCCTCACCCAAGTGAACTGGCAATTCGCCAAAATATATATAACGATAGATTTACTCTTCATAGTCCCTACCAATGTGTTCATAACGTTCAGGTCATGCTGAAAACACCTGTTCCTACTGTAGCGTGGCGTCTTTCATTTAGAATGAAATGTTAAAATGTTTATAAAAATAATCGTGGTATGGACCGGGTTAGCTCAGTCGGTAGAGCGTTCGGCTAGAAACCACAAGATTCCTAGTTCGATACCGGTCCTCGCCAACTCAACCTATGAGTAGCACAGGGATCTGTGCGGTAAAGTAAGGAGCTGACGGTAGGTGTGGCTCTCCACATCAGACTCTAAAACAATCTCCTTAGTCTAGCGCACGTGAAAAGGGGATAGACTCCCTCCCCGACGACTTTGCTTTACTTACTTATCTCTAGTTTTGTTCTACTTGGAGAATCTCGAATCTGGCTGTTGGATCTGAAATTGTTACGATTTGTTATGGCTTTGTTTAGGCTTCAAGCAATTAAAATCAACAATAAAACACACAGTCATCTTATTATAATAGATTTTATGTTACTGTCTGTCATTGAATGAAACTATGTCATAACTGCCATCATGATTTCCTTAATAATTTAGATTACATTCTCAACGATTATGAGATACTAATTATTATATCCTAAAAAGCATCTTATTTATTAACGATACATCTATTACAGTCTGGGCTATCTTTGCCGCCAAACTGCCCATATTATTAATGCATTTAATATCCTGAAATGTGTCTTATATATCTATAAGAAATAAAACTTTACATAGTATGTGGTGGGTATAATTATATATATGTATGTATATTATATATAAATAGACCTTGCATTGATCCAGCTACTCTGAAAAGAAATGATAATGTCTACTATCTAAAAAAATCCATGCTGTTATCATTTAAATTTTATTTATAATTATCTTCACGAATATAAATCAAATCACTATTATCTATGCTCAAAAATGAAGCCCTGGTGATATCTAATGTGTATATATATTTACTTTGTCGTTAATTGTTTTATTTTCGAAGTTTCCTCCGGACATACATATACGCACAACTGCCCTTTATATATGTATAGACAGATGCTCGTCTTTTTTTAATGTTTATCTTCGTAGATTTTCACACGGTAACACCAGTTCAAATCCTGATCGAGGTAGGCTGCATTTCACGTAGCGCTAATGCCCCTTTATTGTCTCTTTTTTTTTTTGTAACAGCATTCACCCGGAGTGGGTTGAGCCGGTTCCATCCCTTGAATTCACTGTGGCAAGTCATAGAAAGTCAAAGATGGGTTTTCATTGGAATTAGAAGTAAGCAAGCGACAGATTCATACACTCTTGTGTGTTGCAAACTATCTAGTAGTTGCTGAGACGCGAGGACCAAAACTAACCCACGGGTCCCGGTAGAAACGCATCTTTGAATTTTTACCAGTGGCCATTTGGTTGGATTTTGACGTTAATACCGCTGGGTACCAGACCTCGATTGCCCTACCAGTAACTTAACTTCAGGACGGCATAGCTCAGACACTACCACGTTGTAGTGATGAAGAGGTGTTGGTGTTTGATATCTCTAGGAACGGTATGATTCATGCTATTTTCCGTATTGCTATAGGAAATCAGTAGGGCAGACTAGGCTATTTAACTTTGGTATAGCGAACCGTATAGGAGAAGGAAAACTCTAAATTCAAACCTGCTAATCCCTGGTTAAAATTTCACATTGTTTTAAATCCGGATAGGAAGCCATTCAACATGTTTTCACTTTAACAGCATATTGTGTTGTTTTCATATATTTATCTATACTCATATATATATATATATATATATATATATATATGTGTGTGTGTGTGTGTGTGTGTGTGTGTGTGTGAGTGAATGTGAATGCACGTATTGATATATTCTTAGGTCCCAACTCACAAATACACATGCACACACACACACACACACGCACACACACACACACACACACACACACACACACACATATATATATATATATATATATATATATATATATATATATATGCTTACGTATAAGTAAAGTCGTCGTGTGGCCACATCTATCGTCAGTTCCCCACTTTACCACACAGATTAGATTACCTAAACTGTGTTACGCATGTGCTAAGATATTGGGGATCGGTATCTAACAAGGAAACTTGCAATTCCAAGGCGTATACTCTACCCACTGAGCTAAACCCGACACACACACACACACACACACACACACACACACATATATATATATATATATATATATATATATTATTGTCATCCACAAACATTGACATTGCAACCTACCTCCGAAGAGAAACCCGACTGATTTGCCGTCAGTCCATCCTGCAGGGAAGGTGTAGATTTTAATTGTTAAATACATACATAGGTAATTATGTTACAGCCGTTAGAGGGCTCTCTCTCTCTCTCTCTCTCTCACACACACACACACACACACACACACACATATATATATATATATATATATATATATATATATATATATAATATATATATGTATAGATAGATACAGATATGTACAATTGTGTGTCTGTGCACATGTGTGTGTTCATGTGTGTTTGTATGTGTGCGTGTGTCTGAATAAACAAAAATAAATATAATTGGTGATTAAAGAGACTGCTTAAATAGTTCAGAACAAATGAGTTTTTGATTATTTTTAGTCTCGTTATTTGTTTATATCATTTGTCTACAACTTTCACCTTTAAAAAAACATAAGTGTAATAGCAACATGAATTAAAGAGCTAAAAATTGGCTATAAAAATTGAATAAGATGTTCTTCGCGTGTTTGCTTGAATAACAGTGACCAGGCGGCTGGGAATTGAATCTATTGCGTGCTGGGGTCATATCCTGCTAATATCTATCCATTTCATGTTCCTGGATTATCCGTGTCCTGGCTGGGATGCTAAATGCTATCTAATGGTCAATATCCAATTAGGGAGCTCTGTGGAGTGTGGAGTACGTCTTCATCGCCATGACTCACAGGTTCACTCTGTTCCAGAGTGGTAGTACACATTAGGGTCTCATCTATGTGTTAAATAGGGAAAAATGATTCTTTTTTAAATGTATTAAAAATTGGTTTAAAAAAATTAATACCCATCAAGTATAATAATAATAATGAAATTTATTGTGTACAGTGCACCACAACTCATCAAAGTCTCATGTCAAGTACACAGAATAATGTATTAGAGTCAGGAACATGAACAGTTTACAGTAGTAATATGCATGTATGTGTGCGCGTGTGTGCATATGTATGTGGAGAGTGGCATAAGACATAGTGTCGGCGGACTACAGGAAGCATGGAGGCTTTGAAAGACTCAGTGCTTCGGCAGCCTACAACAGACGCGGGCAGTTTATTCCATGTCTCCGCCACGCTGAGCGTGAAAAAATGTCTCTGAAAGTCACGTGAGCAATGCTGTTTTCTGACTTTGTAGGCATGCCCACGCGTGTTAGAAAGATGGAGATCAAAAAGGTGCTCAAGGTTGCTTTTGTTAAGATGATTAATGACCTTATGAGCGTTTACCAGGTCAGTTGCCAGACGCCGAAGTTTCAGCGAATCCATTCCCAGGGCAGCGAGACGTTCGGAGTATGACAGATGGAGGGTATTCGTTTGGTTGCACGTCTCTGTACAGTTTCTAGGAGGTTAATATTCTGGGCAATTCTGTGTATGAATGGAACCAAACGTATTCAACATAAAATGACCTAACAAGTATTGACATGTGATAAAATTCCACAAATCAGACAAAACCAGAACTATTCATAATTTTATAAATTAATAGAATACATATACATCCATAGACTGGGTGAGTACACAGTTATTAATAAACTAATGAAGTACATACTCGTCAATAGTCTAATAGTTTATATAGCTGACAATGTACTAATGGAGTACATAGACGTCAGTGGACTATATAGACGTAATGGAGTAAATAATTATGAATAGATTAATGAACTACATAGGTGTAAATAGGCTAATAGAGTACATATACGTAAATAGACTTAAAGAATACATTGAAAATCATGGTTAATAATTCTGATATATATATATATATATATATATATATATATATATATATATATATATATATATATTATATATATATACATATACAGGCGCCCAGTACCGAGACACACACACACTCACAGACACATATGTATGTGCATAATAATATATATATATATATATATATATATATATATATATAGGAAGAATGAAAGATTTCCCTCACTACAAAACTTACCCACGTACCTACTCCCCCTTCTATAAAACACTTGTGTAATCCTAATTATTCAGTAAAAGCAGAAGAAGCTGAATTCTATTTTCCAGCGAAATATACTACACATTTTTGTCTGAGTTTTGTTCTTTCATTCCTTATTTTACCTCATTCTGTCAGATTCATTCCAACCCCCTTTCCTCATATATATATATATGTGTGTGTTGTGTGTGTGTGTGTGTGGCCGAGGAAAGTTTTTTAGAAGTTGTATATATATATATATATATATATATATATATATATATATATATATATATATAGGAACATTTCAAACGAATTCAACTCTAAGAAGTTTTTTTTCACTGAACAGATATACTCGCCAATTCTAACACACTTCTCTGTCCGGATTATAGTGGCTTGTCAGACAATTAAAAAAAATATTTTAATAATTTTTTTAACTTACTAAAACAATTTGTTTAACAAGAATGTTTCTCCTGACAATGACATAAGGTCGAAACTAGTTGAGAAAAATAAACAACATAAAATAAATATTCCTGTTTGTCTTATCACTTTTTGTTCATCTTATATATAAATGAGTATATATATTATAATGATCTTGATAAGATCCAATTCCATTAAATACAATCTCTCATCAGTTGTTTTTTTTTAAATCAGTGCTGACTTTTTCTTCTGACAAAGATTGATTGTAACCGAAACTACGATATCAAATATTCCTCCATGAAACTTCCGCTACCACTGAATATAGAACTTTTAATGTTTCTTGTATCCGGCTTTGGCAGATCGACTAAGAAATCAGATCCCGTTTTTGTAAAACAAAATATTCTAATAATGTAATATTACGATATTTTACGATTTATTACGGCATCCATCAAGTTACCAAAACTACTACTAAAATAACTGTTAACAATAATAATAATAATAACAATAATGATAATAATAATAATAATAATAATAATAATAATAATAATAATAATAATAATACAAGCAAATAAACAAAACTGAGAATACAACTGGAAGAAATAAAAGATATTGGCAAAAGACGGGAGAATCAAATGATACCGGGACAGAATCAAACAATAGAAGGAAAACAGGATCTTTCAAAATATCTAAAGAGAATTCTAGCAGCAAATCAATAGAAAAAAGCCCAATACAAAGGAGAACACAATTGGAGGTAAGATATGTGAAAACAAAGAACATAACTGCGATGGAACATCCGGACACGGTGCCAAATGTGGTCCTATTTCATACCCACATCGGTGTGAGAGTGAGAGTCCTCTGATAAGTTAGTTCTTCAGTGAGTGAAAGAGAGAGAGAGAGAGAGAGAGAGAGAGAGAGAGAGAGAGAGAGAGAGAGATTTGGTGAGGAGATCTTAGTTGCTTCTTACAGATCCTTATACCACCACCTCCAGCTGCCATCTTGTTTTCTAGTTGAGTACTTCGATCTAACTTCTACTTTACTAAGGGCTGTTTCTTCTGACTAAGGGCTGATATGGTCATTGCAATTAAATTAACAAGACATTTTGTTACTTGATCAAGTTTTTATTTTATCTGCCCATAATTCTTATTTGACACGTGGGGAGACCAGCCTCAGCATATCTTAACTCTTTGACGACCGGGCTGAATCTCAAACCTCTTACCTCTTACTCTTCCTTTCTCCCCTTCGTCACATATCATTCCTCGTCCAATAAAAACTATGCTACGCGTCTATGATGACATCATCATTCAAATTTTTTCCGTTACTGATCACGCCATTACTCAAACGTTTCTGTATCTAATCACTCAGACCACCATCATGGTTCCATGTCATGACCATTGTATCACATAAGCATTTGTGTCACATAACAGAAGAGGTGAATGGAGAAATAACGTAAGAAAATTTAAGATTATGGAATATTCTTGGAATCACTAAGAGCAACAACCCAACCCATTATTCTGTCCACGGGGGTATCCTGTTTTCATTCCGCTATCCATAGATGGGGTACAAATGTTAAGCAGTGTTAATTATTATTCTATGTTACTGTTGCCCTTGACCAGGATTGAACTTGCAGCCTAGGGATAACTGTCTTAAACCAACACTTTTATCCACTATGCTATCTGTACAACAATAAGCAAAATAAAACTAATTATCAAGCCTCATCTAAAAAATTCAGAGAAATTTTAAAATCGGCTAGTGTTATGGTAATTTACCACGCACTCATAAACTCTTCCAGCTATAAATAGCAGCAGGTTATGCACTTAACTGAGAGTTAATATTTCAACAGACAACCAATAAGACAGCCTCGCGTGTACCCGTCTCTTTTGTATATGTTTGTATTACCATTCTTTGTTAAGATATTTGTGTAACTCATTTCCTATCTTGTGTCTCTATTCTGGCCCCTAACCAGGCCATAACAGCTAACATACTCAGAAGTGGTTTGGAGATTAGCAGAGACTTGCTGTAAAATCGAACCAACCGTACCAACCAACCAACCAAACAATAAAGCAATCGGTATTATGTGAGAAATAAACTGACTATCGATACGATTGAAATCAATCATCTTGATATTGATATTAATACTTTATATCAATCGCTAATAAACTGGTAACTATACATAACGCATTTCCAGAAGAATGACGCGAATCTCCAAAACAACATGGTTTACAATTTGCTCAATTTAGAAACTTCTGTTCGGATTTGTAAATAAGACGGATGATTCGTAACGTTCGAGCATGACAAACAAGTTAAAAATAACAGAAATGTCCATCTTCATTGTCGAATTTCAGAAAATAGCATCGAAAATAATTGGCTGATGTTGGGGCGTTGGATAGTTAGGTAATTACCATTACGCGAGTTAGAGGAGGCTGGTAAATACCATCATCTCTGCGGCGCTAAATTCCTCGGCGAAGAGGCGGACTTCCCTGTTAAAAAAGATATGCACAATACTATTTGTGAATATGATCTTGTGTCGTAGGAGGTCTAGTTTTGTAATTTTGTAACCATTAATGAGTTAAAAGAATTTAGACCACATGGCATAAGACATCGTGAGAGCTTTCTTAGTCTAAGAGCAAACGATCTAAAACTGGGCTTCTAACTGATCTGCAATATATTATATTATATTAGCATTTCAGTCTCGGAAGACTATAATATAATTTTTGTGCCCCTGAAATTACAGCGCCTACTGTGACTGTAAAGTCCAATGTCAGAAAAACATTCTCGACCTCAGATGTCGCATGTGAAGGCTGTCCCTGAAGATGTTGATGCGTCGGCGCTTTGTTGCTACTGCTTTCTTCCGGACCTCCTACCTTCATGGTGTTGCCCCAGGGTGACTTCAGATATGAGCAGTCCTCTAAAGAGAGCCTGTTGTCACCGAGGACGGTCCTTGAATAATAGGGTCAATGAATAAATGCTTCGAAACCCTAGCAAGTTGTTATGGACTAGCCAAGTTGAACTTTCGTAAAGAGTGAACGTGCGGGTACAGGGCTGCTGTTTTAGAACACCGGGTTGATTACTGAGACTGTGAAGATTAAAGAACCATTAGGCGAACCATATACTTCGATGTTTTAGCACTCTGTTACGAGTTACTCTATGCCTGGCTCAAACTGTAGTTGAATTTACTCGTATACTGAATATTGTATGATCCAGTATACAACAGAGGTAACCTCACACACACACACACACATAATGGGGTTCTATGCAAGTCACGGTACTTGATAAGATGACTTAGTTCCATGATTACCACATGTTTCTCCGGCTAGTTGCTTTGTCGATGTTTTCTGTGCCCACGTTGTGTTCCTTTGATCTACAGAACTGGGATCGATGCAACCTGGTCGGAAAGTTTTTGTGACGGGTCTGAAGATCAGTAGAAATGTGCAGCCGTAATTATTGGCAACTCTAAGAACAAAACAATAAACTGTTAAGAATAACAACAGTTTTATTAATACTAGCAAATATATGCACCCTCCGGGTGCAAGTATTTAAGTTTTAATGTAATGAAATATCGTATTAAAGTAGAAACGCTAATGAAACTAAATAAGAATGCAGATAAAAAGATTTGAAACAGGAGGGTATAATCGAAAAATAGAACAACTAAAACTTACTCTTCCATCACTCTCGTCTTTCATTGTTATTTTTTCTAATTTAAGTATTTAGTTAAAATACGAAGTAAAGAATAAAATGACACTTATCTTTTCTTGTTAATGGATTTCATTTAAGATTAATTGAAGAGATTTTTGCTTATATTCATTAAAATAAAATCAAACAGTTAGAAACCAATAATACTAAGCATATATTTATTAAAATTACATTTCTAATATAAATATGCAAATTAGCCTTTCCATTCAAACTGTAAATCGCTATTCTGTTGTAGATATAAATATAATTGCATGTGATTAGTATGTAGATATGGTTAACAGTATAAATAATGTAAAACAATTTTATCAATAATCAAGGTTAAAATAAGGATAAATTCATGGTGAATGTGACGTCAATTACTACGGGAATTGTGACTTGAGTAGTGATTTAGTTTCGGTTACAGACAGAAAAACACACAATCTCCATTATAATAAGATATATAAGTAAGTAAAGTCGTCGGGGCGGCCTAAAGTCGGTATCAGCCAGTCAGTGAGGGAGTCTATCCCCTTTTCAATAGCGCTAGACCAAGGAGATTTTTTTGGTGTCTGGGATGGAGCGCCACACCTACCATCAGCTCCTTACTTTACCGCACAGATCCCTATGCTACTCATACGCTGAATTGGCGAGGACCGGTATCGAACTAGGAACCTTGTGTTTTCTAGCCGAATGCTCTGCCGACTGAGCTAACCCGACCCCTTATAACAGAGGAATATGTTTTGCACACAAGATCGGAGAGAAAAGACACGGTGGGGAGTTTGTCTGGCGTGTTGTTCTATGCTAATTAGCATTGAGTAATCCAACAAAGTTCTTTTATTGTAGTTTTTCTTGGTGGCAAGGTCTATTTCTTCTAGTGGCAATTTTCTTATTTCAGCAATTCTGAAGAAGTCTCGTGGCCCAGTAACAATATTCCTTCTGGTGATCCAGTTTAACTGATTTTTAAACTATTCAGAGTGTCTTTTACCAAGAAAATATGGTAGCTATTCTGCTATCGTGACAAGGCCAAGGAGTGCCAACCGCCAGCCCCCAACACAAGGTTACCTCATTGATTTCTGACAAACCCAACACACATATCAACTTAGGTCACTGCAGATTATACAGGGACCTTTGCACATATAGGTAAACACAATAAGTAAAATAAAAATAGATACAATATTTTGATTTTCTCATTTTAACACAACCATTTTCTTTAACGAGCAAAACTAATTTTTACAATATCCGCTTTCGTTAGTTTACACCAACCCCCAAAAATTACCGTTTTATATATATATATATATAGTATCCAATTGCTGCTTTAACTTTTCCGTCGCAGTGGCGTCAGTAAATAATACAAAAGTGCTCAATATAGTGCTCAACTTGGTTAATGTAGAGTGGGGTCCTGACGAGATCAATTTTTGATTGAAACCATGGTAGACCCTTTTTTTTTACATCTAACAATAGTATTAGTATTATATATATATATATATATATATATACCAACTCCTCTGCACGAGCAGGATACGGCACAAGGTCAATTTATTAAGCGGATATATATATATATATATATAATATATATATATATATATATATATATACATGCGTAATATGTTGTATGTGCTGTAATTACATACCTTCAATGTATGTAGCTATTTTCATATGCAAATAGTTATTTCTAAGCTTAGCTTAGAGGTGACACAAGGCCAGCACACAATTAGAATCGAACTCACTAACAATGGTCTGCAAACCAAGCTTGCTAACCATTACACCACGTGACATGTCATTTTCATATGCAAATATATGCTTCGAAGTGAGTTTATGTGTTAAAATAAGTGTGCTTCTATTTTGCCTTAATAAAGCTGGTCTGAGCTTGCGCGCGCCTATGTGTGTGTGTGTGTGTGTGTGTGTGTGTGTATGCGTGTGTATGTGTGTTTATGTGTGTGTGCGTGCAATTATACAATTTTGAAATTCATTTTCTATGAATGTATTCCTGATATTTTTAATTATGAGTTTGTTTTGAAAACGTTTTAGAAAAAATTTAACTCCATCATTACATTCCTAGATTTGTTAACAGATACAAAAAGGAAGCCATCTTTGAAAAATTTTATAATTATTTTTTGGAGCTTGCATTTGTTTTTTATCTTAAAATGGAACGTTGCAAAGACATAAATTAAAACCAGTAAGATGAATGAGCGAATATCTAGTGTTTCATTAAAAAAGAATCATTTCATATATATATATATATATATATATATATATACTGACACCTCCACGCGAGCAGGATGTGACACAAGGTCAATTTCTTAAGCGGAGTTTAACAGGTTTGAATACAGAGTTTTCATTCTCCTAGAACAGTTGCCTAACCAAGATTAAAGAGCCCAGTCTGCCCTACTATTTATCCATAGCTGGATGGAAAGTAGGTGAAATGCAATTACCACATCCAGGATTTGAACTCGGGGTGAAGAGTCCATTTCCGATTACTTTAGCCATTACACCACGCGCTTCCATCATTTCACATATATACAGAGTGATGAGAACGTCACTCACCATCTAAAACTCACCCTATCTGTTGGGGCTGTCAAATACGCTGACTACACATATGAAGAAGGGTAAGAACCCCTTGTTGGGCCAGTAAAATGTTTATTCCTGTGTGTGAGATAAAGTGAGGGATAGGCTTTCGGTGATTGTATATACCAATCACGTGATGAGCCCAGAAGTTTTGGCGTAAATGTACCAAAAACCAGAGATAGATCCCGGACCAGCTTCCGTGTGCACGTGGACCAGAAATTCTATCTTAAAACTAAGTTTTAATTCATTTATTTGCTGCCGTTAGTCCTAGAATTAAATGCTATACTAATACAATACCCTTAATGTAACCATCTGTTAAGCGTTATTCTCCCGTACAGACCCGTGATGCTTAAGTACGGAATCCTGGTGGCTAAGCAGTCCATAATATGCAACATTCCACTTTGGCTCTTACGTAGACTAGACGGGCGGTAGAAATGACCACTCTGGTCAATCAGTTGGTCATATCATGTCTTTGCACTTATATGATTATCCCGACTTAATGTTCTCATGGCAAATCCACAACCCTTTTTAGCATATGTGATCTAGAATAGGGTGGATGTGATTCTTAGTGTCCTGGGTATGATTTTAAATAGCATGTAGTAGTCAGATTCCAACTGTGGAGTTATGGGGAGTTCATTTATGTTGGTGGAGACGTCCTAGTGCAAAATTATTAATCTTTCTAGGAATGGACACGGCGATCCTATACGAAACTGTTTGAATTTCATATTACCTTCAAAACTGATGAAAAAGACGTCAAAACATGGCATTTTTCAGTTTGTTTTGACGCATGTAAAAAAAAACTTAAAGCGCCTGCCGGATCCCTTAAAACTATGAAATTAACATTCTAACTGTTGTTTTCAGTTAGGGACCATGCCCGTATATATTCCCTGATAGTTGTTACGTTGGAAAAGTTTGGGGAAATTTTCGAAATCGGGGTTTGAATGGCTTTTTTTTACTTCCAAACACGTTATTAAAAAAAAAAAAAATGTGTAACACTATCGAAAATTAAAAAAATAACATTGAATTTGGTATTTTTAGCAAGTCCCTAACGGGTCTAATGATGCCTGATAGTTTGCAACTTTGAAAATTTTGGTTAACTTTAAAAATTTTGCTTAAATTGTTAAATTGGTAAAGGTAAGTCTCTATCCATCTAAAGGTAAAGAGTAGGGCAGACTCTGTTCTTTGACATCAATATGACAACCGCTTTTGATGACGGACAAACGCTGTATTCCAAACCACTCTGTTTGTATCTTTTGAGTCTACTTTCCTTTGCCAATATCTTTTGACTCATTATTTTAATCTTGGATATGGCAACCGTTCTAGGAGAAGGAAAACGCTGTATTCAAAACCGTTAAACCCCGTTTGATAATATTGAACTTGTGTGGCATCCTACGAGTGTGGAAGGATTGGATGAATTTATACATAGTCGGATTCTCTTTGAATCTTTTAAGCCTACTTTCCTTTACCAATATCTTTCGATTTGTTTCTTTAATCTTTGATATGGCAGCAACCACTCTAGGAGAAGGAAAACGCTGTATTCAAAACCGTTAAATCACGCTTTGAAAAGATAGAAAATATATTGCATCCTGCTCGTACATAGTTGGATTTTTAAAAAAGTCTTCAATTTAACAATTTTCAAATGAATAACTTTTTATCTGTTTGTTTTATATCTTCTTTTTAAAATAATGGCAAGAATTTCCAGAAGTATAGCTACTACAGAAATACCAATCTATATTTAAACAATACCATAATTTAGTATATATTTTTAGTATCAACAATATTTTCACAGATATAATTTTGGATAGAGAAAATTTTCAGCTACAAAACATTATTTTTTTTTACACAATCCCCACCATTTGCTACACATTTTTGTCAGTAAGGAACAATAGATAGGCAGATGTAATAGGATAGTGAATAACAATTATACAATACAAAACACTGAAGATATTTATTTCCTATTGTTATTGAATTTCCTGCAGCACCCTGTATTTAGGATTTTCTTTCTTTTTCTTGGGTGTCGCTGTTCTGGTTGCTTAAGAAAATTTGGTTTACGCTGGTCAACACATTTGTTGTTCAAAAATGCAAAACTTGTTCCTCGATATCATAAAGTGCTGTATTTACCACCTTTCTTCTGATTTCCTTTCACCTCCTCTTTCTGGTTTCCTTTCGCCACCTCCTCCTGCTCTCCTTTCACCTCCTGCTCCTGATTTGCTTCTTGTCTTTTGCTTTTCTTTCTCTTCCATCTTTCTTTCTTTTCTCTTTGCTTCCTTCTTCTCTTACTGGTGTCTGTTCACTGAATGACCGGTTTTGCATATTCAGGTGAGCGGGTGTCTTTTATCCCCACCCAAAATGCACTGCATTCTTCTTTAAGAAGGCACCTATCATCTTTTGTAGCTTCTCCTTAATCACAGCACGCCAGCAATCACTCTTTGATCTCACACCCAGTTCCAGCACATCAGTAAATACTTTACTTCGACATTATCTTTTAAATCTACCTCACTTTGTCAACATATTTCGTCTCATCTCTTTTACTTGGATCTTTTGCAATCTTTGTCGCTGTTGTTGTCCTTTTCAGCCCCTTCCTTCCACGGTTCCCCCATGTCTTATCAGTTTCCTAATGTTTTTGAGTATTATCGTATTTTTAAATTTTTTTTGTTTTCTTTTTGTTCTTTTCCAATCTCATTTCCAATCCAGATTTTCTTTCTTTTCTCCTACTCTTTTTTTAATTTTGTATTCCAAGTTTCTTTTTCCCGCGTTCGACCTTCACACCTTTATAAACTAGATCATCCAATTCAGTGATGCTCAGTGTTCGGATATGTTTTATTAATTTATTCATATTTTCCGTTTCTAATTCAAACTTTTTTTTTCCAGAATTGAATCCCTCATGTCGCTAAATTTTCTTTCACTTCATTCATTATTTTCTTTATCATATTCCCTTCGTTTATTTTACTTTTTTTGTGTGCGTGTTAAATCCATTGTAGCTTCTTTGGAGAGTTTTCCTTGTTCAGTTTTCTCTATACAATTTACTTGCTCAGATATCTGCATAATTTCACCCGCCCTATCAGTTCGGACAAATGAGACTGCACCTTTGCAAAGGGTAACCCCCACCCCAATGATAACTGTTAACCATAGGTGGTGACCAGTGATGCTTAAGCATGGAACCTTGGTGGCTTAGTAGTCCAAGATATGTAATCTTCTATTTTGTTTAGCCCTTATTCAGTCTAGGCGGGTGGTCGGTTTGGTCACTATTGAAGTCAGTTTGTCTACAGTTGATTTGAATAACAGCAGCTAGCCAAGTACAACTGAAGCAGTGTCCAAGACAGTTGGTATATATAGAAATCAAGCCATAGCACATATATGATTATACCAATCCCTTTAAACCTATGGCAAGCCAAAAACTGTTTTACTATATATGTGCTAGAAGGTGGTGCCTGAAGGTCTTAGTATCCTGCATCTAATGGTGAAGTTCCAACTTCAGATTTTGGGGAGTGTTGAATACTCATCAATCACCATTGCCCCCAGAACATTCTGACCCGAAGTTGTAGTACCTGTCCGGGTATGGGTTAATTAGAAAGAATGAATTGAATTTTTTAAAAATCAGTTTAGAAAAAAAATTGAATACCTCTGAAGAATGAATGAAACAAAACGCGTTCGGTATAAAGTAACCAAACAAGAGTTGACATGCAGTGAATCAAACCAACAAACCCCGCCCTGTCGACTGGGGAGTTAGAATGCACCGACTGCACCTCTGCAGAGTGGTAAGACTCCCCCAATGGGGCTACCTGTTGGCCGTGGGTGGCGACCCATGATGCTTAAGGATAGAGCCCAGGTGGATGAGCAGTTCATGGCATGCAATACTCCACTTTGGCCCTATATTGGGCTAGACGGGTGGTCGGAGAGGCCCCCTCCGATCAATTGGCTGGTCACGTCAAGCCCTAGCACCTATATGATTTTCCCAACCCTATTGTCCTTATGGCAAGCCCCACCCCTTTTTATCAAATGTATGCTAGAAGGCGATGGCTGAGGGTCTACATGTCCTGGGAATGGCGTTAAACTCTATCTGATGGTGAGGTTCCAGTTTTGGAGGTTTGGGGAATGTGGAGCACCCCTTCATCACCATTGTTCCCTGGTCCACTCTGACCCGGAGTGGTAGTACCTGTTAGGGTCCCATCTATGGGTTAAATAGAAAAACATAAGTTGATAAACAAAATTGTATTATCCATTAAGAATTGATTTATTCCGAAACTTTATCGGCATTAAATGACCCACTGAGGTTGATATGCCGTAAAACAAAACAAAACAAACCAAAAAACCAAATCAAACCAACCAACCAACCAACCAACACAAATTTCACAATCTGAGAATTATTCTTTTGTGTCTTGATTCATGTTCAGTCTACAAGTTTTTGTCTTGTCTGAAATTATGTATTTCCGTTAACCGTTTCATGTAGCTTCTTTGTGAGGCGTTGCTTTGAAAATCGAAGTTAACTATTTCTTTTTGTATTCGTCAAAAGTATTAATCTTTTGACAATCAGGTGTATCATATATATTTACCAACCCCTCCGCACGAGCAGGATGTGACATAAGGTCAATTACTTAAGCGGAGTTCAACAGGTTTGAATTCAGAGTTTTCCTTCTCCTAGACCAGTTGCCTAACCAAGGTTAAAGAGCCCAATCTGCCCTACTATTTATCCCTAGCTGGAGGAAGAGTAGGAATCATACCTTTCCCAAGGGTATTAGCGCTAAGTGAAATGCAATTACCACATCAAGGATTTGAACTCGGGGCGACGAGTCCATTTCCCATGACTTTAACCATTACAGCACACGCTTCCAACTTCAAATCAGGTGTATTATAAATGAAGTTCTTGTCTGTTTAGTTGACATTAGAACATATATCATTGGCAGGATAACGACCTGGTCCCCCCTGTTGGCTCTCAAAGGAACACCTGCCGAACATGATACTCAAATTTCAGTTTTACAATTATTGGTAATAAAGTATGACATTATCGTGGATGTATATTGTCACTATACAAAAGCCAACCAATAGATTGACCCAATTCGTCTATGGAAATGTCTTTTTTGTTTGGTCGGTTTGATTTTAAAGAATAAGTTTTTTTCTTTCGCTTCATTTCTGATTTTCTTTATCATATCCCCTTCGTTTTTTTCCTCTTGTGTAAAGCTTGGTAAATAACTACACCTAGGAGAACTCAACACCACACGTAATGTAATGGTTAGTGTTATAATAGGATAAGTTACCTCCCTTCCACCGTGGATTGTGCTAACAATGAAAAGCAGTACGCATGTGCGGAAGGCTAGTATAAACATTGATGAATACCAGAAGCAGATGTCAATAATCTGTGTATATAAATACATAATAAATTTCATATTACATATTGATACTGAGTGAAAGTTATCACTGAAATAACACCACAACATACAAATAAAATAGATACTACAATAGTTAGTAAGCTAGATTTGCAGACCATATTTAGTGGGTTCGATTCTCATTGGACGCCCCATACATTTGGCCTTGTGCCATATCTAAGCTAAGCTTAGTAAATAACTATAACTTATATATTTTGCGTGATGTAATGGTTAAAGTCATGGGAAAAGAAGCGCGTGGTGTAATGGTTAAAGTCCTGGGAAATGTCGCCACGAGTTCAAATCCCGGACGCGGTAACTGCATTTTCACTTAGCGCTAATACCCTTGGGAAAGGTATGAATCCTACTCTCCCTCCAGCTATGGGTAAATAGTAGGGCAGACCGGGCTCTTTAACCTTGGTTAGGCAACCGTTCTAGGAGAAGGACAACTCTGAATCCAAACCTGTTGAACTCCGCTTAAGAAATTGACCTTGTGTCACATCCTGCTCGCGCGGAGGGGTTGGTAAATATATATATATATATATATTGCGTGAGAATTTGTCCGCATTAATATTTTGTTCTGTAAATTTATATTAGCATACGCATGGATGCACCTGTCGATTCAAATTATCTCTCACATTTTCTGATGGACGCTTTTAAAAATTTACGCATGTTTTCTTAAAAGTAAGAATATACATAAATATAATAACAAAGGAAAAACCTGCAACAAATAAGTAATAATTGTTTTTATTTTCTACGAGTCACATGTACGAAAATCCGGTTGTTATTTATTGGTCTCTCAGCTGGAAAAACGCTGATAGAAGCAAATCAACATCTCTCTCTCTCTCTCTCTCTCTCTCTCTCTCTCTCTCTCTCTCTCTCTCTCTCTCTCTCTCTCTCTCTCTCACTCTCTGTCTCCTCCCCCTCTGTCTCCTCTGTCTCTCTCTCTGTCTCTCTCCTCTGTCTCTCCCCCTCTCTCTCTACGTCTCTCTCTCTCTCTCTGTCTATGTCTCTCTCTCTTTGTCTCTCTCTCTGTCTCACTCTCTGTCTCCCCTCCTCCCTCTCTCTCTTCCTCTGTCTCTCTCCCTATATCTCCTCTCTCTGTCTCTGTCTCTCTCCCTCTGTCTTTGTCTCTCTCTTTCTCTCTCCCTCTGTCTCTTTCTCACTCTCTCTATCTTTCGTTCTCTCTCTGTCCCTGTCTCTGTCTCTGTTGCTCTCTCGCTTTCTCTATGAGTTTTGTTTCATGTTTGTTTGATTTTTGTATAAAAGCAAATGTTTGAATATTGATTTTATGCATGTAGACAAAATATTTTATTCTTTAAAATTGACTTCACAGGCTAATTATAATATATATATATATATATATATATATATATATATATATATATGTATATATATATATATAAATATTACATGGAAATCTTTGCAACCCTGGGTTCATACGTTAGCGCATTCGTCTGATATATTCTGTCTGACGTATGCACTAAAGCAGGAAACCCTTTGTCAACAAAACCCCCATGTAAAAATATATATATATATATATATATATATATATATATATATATATATATATATATGTATGTATATGCATATGTTGAAAAGAAAAATAAATGAAGGAAAGAAAATGTTGAATGGATAAAATAGATTTAGTAAGAGGTGTTTCAACCAGGAGTTTGTTCATGTACACATGTATTCTATGTATTATTATTTAAAATATAAAATAAAATAATGATAATAGAAAATTATAAAATCTTTAATTCTTTGTATGCTTAAAGATTTTATAATTTTCTATTATTATCACTAGTACAAAATAAAACACCCTCCGGGCGATGTAAAAATAGATTTTTTAAACATAATTCCTGAGGGGCGGGAGTAAAAAAAAAAACACCCTCCGGGCGATGTAAAAATAGATTTTTTAAACATATTTCCTGAGGGGCGGGAGTAAAAAAATCAATGTCAGCGAGTTTGTACCCTAAGTATGTAAAAGTATCAAATTCATTAAAGGATTAAAAAATAAAACAATTTGAAATGTAAACTTTAAATATGTATTAAAATAAAACAAAATATATATAGATATATAATACCAGTCAGGATTTTTATTAAAACTTGTTTTAAAAAACAATGAGGGCTGTCTAATGTTGTATGTTCAAATTTTGAGAGTATTTATTCTATGTTATGACGATTTTGGGTAAGGTGACGTAAGGAGTGACATAATTTTTGTTAGAGACAAAAACCGGAAGCGAATATCCATTATTATTAGATTTTATTTTATATTTAAAATAATAATTCTGAAAAATTCGGGAGAATGTAATTCTGAAAATGTTGTATACCAGGCGACCATATTACCAAAAGAAAAGGAAATTGACAAAAAGTCTATATCGGAATATCCGCGGGAAATTAGAAACTACCACAAGCACTCTTTTAGCCAACAGTCTCTAAGGAACCAATCAGCACTCTTGAAACTGTTTTGGATGTTAAAAGCGAGTTAAACTCGCATATTGAATGGAGGTTTTTTTTTTAATCCACAACACCTACGATCCGGAATGGCGGATGCAATCTATGCCTGGAAGAGAAAATTCAAATTGCAAAATTCAAGCAAAGAGATAAACTGTTAAATCAAAGAAACGAAATTGTGGCGATGTGTCGCCATAAAAGTAGTTTCAAAATATCCTAAAAGGCGCTAACAGCTACCTTCCATGTTTCCCTTTCCCGCTCCCCTCCCTCTTTAAAGAAATTTAAAAGAAAAATTCAAGAATATACTAAGTAGCGGGAGCAAATTTAAAAATCAGACCAGAATGTAAGTAGAAAGGATTTTATGTTCTAATAATTCTAACATTAAATCCCATGAATGAAGTTATCTAAAATACAGCACCATATCTCACAACTTAAAGAAATTCCGAAAAGGAATTAAATATCCCTACATTATTCCTTATTAAGATATTCATAATACCCGATGTTTAAGCTTTTTTCTTTACTAATTATATATATATACCCTTGACAAGCTAATTTCGCATACATCGTTCACTGCGTATCGGTGGCCCAGTGGTAAAGTCTCTGACTCTGCGTGCTGAGCTCCCGTTTCGATTTCTGTCGGAAGGAAGTCTTAAGTATACATCGCTGATGAGACTTAATAAAGTTGAAACGGCTGCTGTACGATGTTCTACGTGGTGGTCGGTATTTGTCGAGTTCGCTTGTCATGATTATTTTCATGAATTATCGGATTTTATACGATATACGCATTGTAACTGCTTTCAAGCAAAATATATAAATAATAATATACTTTACTCAGCAATGCTTCTAAAGCAAATTACCATAATCTTATATATATATATATATATATATATGTGTGTGTGTGTGTGTGTGTGTGTGTGTGTGTGTGTATGCATATTTATGTGCGTGTGTGCATATGTGTATGAGAGAGTATGTGTGGGTGCGGCTGTGGTACCTAAATTTTCGAATAATTAGAAGAGACTGAACACTGTTTATCTTAAATTGCCCACGGTTTTCCAGAGTTTCAACGTATCTAACACAATCATTTCACGAGGATATTATAAACCTTTTTTCCTTTCTTCCTTCCTTGAGGATGTCAGTGCGTAAATGGATTATCAAAATGTTCGGATTGTCACCTTCTCTTCACTATCTCTCCCCTCTTTCTCCTCCTCTCTCTCTCTCACTCTCTCTCTCTCTCTCTCTCTATATATATATATATTATATATATATATATGTGTGTGTGTGTGTGTGTGTGTGTGTGTGTCTCATTCGCTCTATCTCTCTTACCTTTCGCACGCCATTTCTTACTTTCGTTCAGTCTCTGTCTCTCTCACTCGCTTTGTCTGTCTGTCTGTCTGTCTCTGTCTCTGCTCTGTCTCTCTCTCTCTCTATGACTCTCTCTCCCTCTCTCTCTCTGTGTCTCTGTCTCTCTCTCTCAATCTATTTATCTCCCACTCGTCTCACTATTTCTATTTCTCTCTCTCTCTCACACACACACACACACACACACAGAGACACTCACTCACTCACTCACTCACTTTTTCTCTCCCTTTCGCATGCTATTTCTTACTTTCTTTCTCTCTCTGTCTCTCTTTCTTTGTGTGTCTATTTGCCTGTCTGTCTGCCTCTCTCTCTCTCTCTCTCTCTCTCTCTTCCTCTCCCCCCTCTCTCTCTCTCTCTCTCCATCTATCTATCTATCTATCTATCTCCCTCTCCTCTCGCACGCTATTCCTTTATTTCCCTGTCTCTTTCTGTCTCTTTTCTGTCTGTCTGTCTGTCTCTCTTTCTCTCTGTCGTTTAAATTCCGCTACAGAATATTTCTCTCATTACCTATGTCGTCCAGAAAGTCCAGTCTGCCTGCCCCTCTTTCTCCCTCTCCCACCCTCTCTCTCTCTGACTCTCCATCTATCTATCTATCTCCCAGAAAGTCCTGTCTGTCTGCCTATCTCTCTCCCTCTCACCCCCCTCTCTCTCTCCCTCTGACTCTCCCTCTGACTCTCCATCTATCTATCTATCTATCTATCTCCCTCTCCTCTTGCACGCTATTTCTTTATTTCTCTCTGTTTCCTTCTCTCCGTCTCTCTGTCTGTCTGTATCTCTTTCTCTCTGTCGTCTGTCGTTTAAATTCCGCTACAGAATATTTCTCTTATTATTATATGTCGTCCAGAAAGTCTTGTCTGTCGACGGAAATGCCAGACCCCCGCTTAATTATTCATAACATGGTTGTTAAACCGGAAAAGATGTGACACTGTACCATTATTTTTGAAGTGCACGTACCAGTTCATCTATTTTTTGAATTAGCGGAATCACTGTTTACTATTTATGGACTAACATTCCTCATCTACTGGCATTCTTACAGACAA
>CM042161.1:69580236-69582736 GCA_023376005.1 Doryteuthis pealeii | reverse complement strand
CGTTTCTAAAATAAACAAACATCCACATATCTTATATATATATATATATATATTATATATATATATAATATATATATATATATATATGCTCCCAAACTCGGTGGAACTCTCTAGGGGCGATTTAAATTAACTTTCACTGCCAACATATATAAAGCAATGAATGTCTGCTTAAAGACTGGATCTCTCTGGTGATCGTAAAATATATAAACAAACGTTAATTGTTTAAACACCATCCGTTACGGCAGCTGTCAAATGGCCGAGAGGTTAAAAAATCGGTCTGGCAAAAATTCAGTTAGAGTTCGCATTTAGCCTCACTGAAGCGGCATGAAACGCCGAAACACGTGTCTTTAGATGACTTATATATATATATATATATATATATATATATAGGGTAAAATATATTAAGTATCGTTTACCCAGTAAGTATCTGCTTCACTGTTGTGTATATCAGAGGATTACAGGGCTACTGAATTATTCGTTAAATTACACAGAGCGAATTATGAGAGGAGGCGGCCTAGAAACAGTTCGGGGTTACTGATATTGCAAAACCCGATATCTGTAATGATACTTGTGTAACATCACTGATGACCTCCTTTAGTGCATTTTGGTGATGTTTAACAAGAAGTGTGGCATCAATGATGTTGTTGACGGATGGAAGAATGTTCTAGGAAGCAATGAAGGTTATGTTAATGATTAAATTTTCCACGTATAATAAGGAGTATAAAAGTAGACATTCCATTCGTTTCGTCCTGAAGTATAGATTGAGTCCGAAACATCATCGAATTTTAATTAGACTAGCAAATATATGCACCCTCCGGGTGCATATATTTAAGTTTTGATATAATAAAATATCATATTAAATTAGAAAGGCTAATGAAACTGACTAAGAATGCAGATAAAAAGATCTGCAACAGAAGGGGTATAATCGAAAAATAGAACAACTTTGAAACTAACTATTCCATCATTTTCCATTACTCCCCTGTTTTATTGGTAAATTTTCCTAATTTAACTATTTAGTTAAAATAGGAAGTAAAGGATAATATTACAGTTATTTCGTCTTGTAAATAAATTTCTTTTAAGATTTATCCACGAGATTTTTGTTTATATTTCTTAAGATAAAACCAAACAATTAGAAATCAATAATACCAAACACATATTTATTAAAATAAAATTTTAAATATCAATATGCAAATTAGCCTTCTCGTTCAAACTGTAAACCGCTATTTTGTTGTATATATAAATACAATTGCATGTTATTAGTACGTAGATATGATCAACAGTATTAATAATGTGAAACAATTTTTATTAATAACTGAAGGTTTAAAAGAATGGAATCATGGAGAATTTGACGTAAATAATTAAGGGAATTGTGACTTGAGTAGTAATATAGTTTCGGTTACAGACAGAAAAACACACAATCTCCATTATAATAAGATGTTCTGGATGCTCGCGCCATTTGTATAAATAATTACGTTGTCTCACATTGTGTGAAGACATATAAAGTGCAAATAGTCTTATTCTTTTCTTAAAGCTGGACAATTGAAGGACAATCTGATGTGTCATTCTTTTTTTCAAATCAGAAAACTATTAAAAGAAACGTGTCTGAGTTTTGCAGCAAACCAATGTATAGGATAAATGATATTCTGAACTCTATGACGAGTTCCAACAGAAAAATGCAATACACGAAATGAATATCATATTATAACCGAAACTACGTCATAACCAACATCACAATTCCGGTAGTGTTGCATACTGACGTTTTCACAGTATCAAATCGATATAATGTTGTATACCTTCATTACTTCTTTACTCTAGTCGTCTTCTCATCTGGCCGGCTTTCTATCATCTTGGTCTGGTCTCGCGTCTGGTGTTGACTTGGTATATCTTCTAAAGTCTGGTCTTCTATGCTAGGGATTTCTTCTTATCAGAAGCCCTGTGTCATTGTTAGTTTTTAGGTAATAAACACAAGACTTCGATTTACGTTGATGTTATTTTATTTATAAATCCCCAAACCAGACGTCTGCGCAGATCCTTACATCTTGCTAGCTCGGCTTCTAACTTCTAACTGACTGAGTTACTTCTATACTTAAACCGGATGACAGGGTTTTCTATGCCTTCCGGTTCTCACGATTTATCCCCGGGAGGCAAGGTGAGAGTGAGGTCAAGCGCTGGCACTCATCCCTCAAGGCCGCAGGCTGCACTAATCGCCATTATGTTTCTACACAACATTAAAAAAGTATTAGGGATCCAATAATTATGTAACAGTAGTTAATTACGTTATATTCTCAATGGTTATTAGATAATCATTATTTAATCTTAAGTAGCATCTTATTTATTAACAATGTCTCTAGTAAGGTCTATTTGATAGATTTGTCTCAAAACAGCCCATATTATTAATGTTCTTAAAATCCTGAGGTGCGTGTTATATATCATTTAGAAAAAAAATTAGATAGTATATGGTATGAATAATTTGCATATCGATTTTAATAAAACCATATTT
>CM042161.1:69527246-69572636 GCA_023376005.1 Doryteuthis pealeii | reverse complement strand
AAGCCGCCAGAAATACGTAAGTCACATGGATCTGGGTGCTCTCAGTTTCAGCTTGGCGTAGGAAGATAAGATGTACTGGCTTTAGCCTGAGACTCACTGCACACACACGCCTATGTCGATTAGTGTAAGAAATTATTTTAGTAAGAAATTACAGTTTAAATAAAGTAATATGTTTATGTGCTGTTGATGAATGTCTTGGCAACACAGGCACTATCTAGAAACCAACACGAAGTCACCCAAACTAGGTCCAGGACGCTGGAAGAAGAACGTAAGATACCAAAGATGAACGAAGAATAAGAAGTAAGAAAAAGAAGAGTATACAACTCTATTCACTATTTAGTTACAATAGGAACAGTTAAGAATAAATTATCTGTATATTTCTTGCTAGTTAATTGATTAAAAAAAATATTCTAACGATTAAAAACCACAATAGAAATCAATAATTAATAACATTACTATTAAAAAATCACATTTTTAAGACCAATATTCAATTAGTCACCGTTACAATGTTAAACTGCTATTTCTGTTCATATATAATATAACTTTCATGTTCATAGAATGTTAAATAGAGATAACCACAAATACTGTGGAATCAGTATCTCTGTCGTAAAGGAAGGACGACAAGGCAAATATAGTGTATAAATTGGGTAACAGTTATGTTTTGTATTAAATGTGTAGAGTATACCGTGTAAATGTCTATAAGATATGCCAGAGGATTTTTCCTGCAGGAATATTTAGTAATGCATAGAGGTTCAAGATACACTTATCTATAGTTGTATTGTCTTATCAGTCTGAGTTTCCGGTGAGGCGCTGTCTTCTGTTGTCCCGGTAAGGTCGCTGTGTCTGTTATGGTTGATGCGAAGCTTACGTGTCTTCCTCACGGTGCGGGATCCTTGCTTGTCGTAGCAGCTACTTCCTTTCCCTTTGCTTGTCGCTCTGTTATCCTGAATCAGGTTCAGTGTCTCTGGCCCTATTCTCGGACTTCCAGGGTAAGGGCCAACCCAATTCTAATTAAAGACCAATTAGTATTAATAATTATAATCAATTTTAATTAATAATTAGTTTAAATAAAGAATAAATCATGGGAATGTGACGTATAGCCAAGGAATTGTGACTTGAGTACGTGATATAGTTATCTTTACAGACAATACACCCAATCTCAATCTATAATTAAGATTGTCTAAGCTAGTGTCCTGAAACCGTTTTAGACCGAAAAAGAATGTTCAATATTTGCAATTCATAACTCCTGACTAACTAAAGAAATGAACATGTTGCAAAATAAAAGAAAGACAAAATATTTTGTCTGCGAATCTCGAGACGCGCGAGTCTACAAAAAACACAGCCAGCTGGACTATAATTGAATTCTCATATAAAACAAACCTATTTCTTTTTTTCTTTTTTTCACGTAAGCTTAGTTACAAACAACTGTTTAAAAACAAAGAAATGATTCTGTTATGTAAGTACTATTGTATGAAGATGGGGGAATTTATAAGAAAAGAAAACAAAATACATAAAAAAAAAACCGTTCTTCTTAGCATCAAACGTTCGACCTCAAGATTGCCACCATCCAATTCTTGCATTAGGAAAACACACGAATAAAACAAAACTATTACGAAATAAATGTAAGTAAACACGAGAAAAATGTGGAACTTATTTTAAGAAGAACAAGATTCTGATCTTAAATACTTTGTTAACATTTAGACACCTCGCTTTATATTTACAAGTTTTAATTGATACTATTGTATTTATTATCAAGGCTGGAAAACCAAGTTAGTTAATTATATTGTAAGAAGAAACGTCGTTCAATATGTACACCCCTCCTCATATATATTAATATTATATATCATTATACTATTATAGTTATAATATTATATATATATGAAGAAGAGAGGGGGATGTCGAGGTTCACTAAATGAACCCCGTCTCCCTAGAATTTAGTCGTTTACGAGGAGATCGTATATACGGCAGATGGGATAAACGTCGCGTGCTGGGTTCCCATTCGATGGTGATTAGGATACCATGGGGGTTGTACTATTGATAGATCAAATTACTTAAATTATAATAAATATAATAATTTAAAATTATGTATAAATAAATTAATATTTTTTATAAAAACAATTTCAGATTATATATGTTTCTGTGTTTTTTGTTCGTTTTTATTGTCCGTCTCTAGATTCAGCTTAATTTAAATACTACTGTGGTTAGTACTATGTATATCATTTGTGCTCCTGTCTCTGTAGTCAGATTCTTAGCCCTGAAGAGCATAAGCGAAACTAATAGTAGGTTCATCGACTCATTGATATTATCTTTATATTATATATATTAGATTATTATATATATGAAAAAGTAAACAAAAAACAATATGTTTTTGATATGCTTTCTTTAGCGAAACTTTGGGAGAATGTGCTAATTTGAATCGTACGATTATTTTTGAAATTGATATTAATAATTATGGAATATGCCCACCTAATCATTGATTATTAATAATCAATATCAAAATTAAGTACACTGCCACTTTAAACACATTATTCATCCCCATATATATAATATATATAATAATATATATTATAATTAATATATTTATTATATATATGTTTGTAAACTATACTGTACGATTCTTGTCGGATACAGTTTTGTTTCGAATTCCTTCCAAGTGTGCTGGCCCATCTTTTTTTATGTCAGGGGAATTGGTGTATCATTCACAAGGTTTCACAAGCGCACTGCTCTTTTAAAAGTGAGACACGAACATACACCGTTCACTACCTAAGATGGCTACGTACTCTAGCCGAACGTCCTGCAAGAAACTTCGGTGGATGCTACACCAATCCACTCCTGACATTTGCAGTTAGAAAGATTGAACAAAAACTGATCCGACAGATGTCAGAGAGTTTAACAAATATGTTCAAAAGAAAAAAATGCCTGCCAAATATATAATATATATATATACTTATATATATATTATATAGTGGTCTGTGTGTGTGTGAGTGTGTGTGTGGTGCTGTGCTGTGTGAACCGACGTATGTAGTATAATACAAAAATGAAAACACAGTTAAATGATTATGTCGTGAGTTTATTGGCCGAACGCTGCAGTTTGGATCTATTAATTAGATTCATTTCAGGCTTTTGTTGCTAGTAGAAGGTGATCAAAAATTTATCTCAGAATAGAGAGAAAGGGCGATAAGAGTCATATGTTATCGGCTGTTAAATTTGAAAGCCTGGAAAAAAGAAAGGTTTGAAAAAATGAACGGTTCGAATATGACGTCAATATATTATACAAATATATATATATATAATTATATATAATTATATATAAGTGTTGCAAAAAAGATCTCGCATATGCTGTATTTACCAAGATAGAAATAGAATGAATGAAATGGTCATTTTATTAAAATTGTGGGTGGGCTTAAAGCAGACAGTAGAAGTATATTCCCCTTTCACTTATTCCAGACCAAAGTGATTGTTTGGGCCTTCTGAGCGGACGGCTCCACCTAACCACCATCTCCTCTCTTATACTGCCAATCCACTATACCATTCCCGCAGTGCGAGAGCCGAATATCGAAACCAGAACCTGTAACCGAGCAACACGCTTCAACCCACTGTGCTAATATTGATATATTTATAAATAAGATTGCACTATTAATTGAAATAAATATGTTATTTAATTCAAAAAACAAAATGAAACTTACTCTTCCATCACCCCGTCTTTCATTGTTAATTATTCCTATTTAAATATTTAGTTTAAACAGAGCTAAGAATAAATGAGGGTTTTTTTTTATAATCGATTTATTTTAAGATTATTGGAGAATTTTTGACATTGCATTAAGATAAAGTCAATATTAGAAATCAATAACTTTAAGACACTTTTATCAAATCCAAATTTCTTTAATATTCAATCCCATATGGCTTTCCCGTTCACACTGTAAACCAGGTACTTTGTGTATATACTAAATTACAATTGTATGTTATTAGATGTAATATGGTAACCAGTATTAATTATGTAAAACTGTTTTTATAATAATTGAAGTTTAAATGAAATAAAATCATGGAGAAGTCTACAAAATAACTAAGGAATTTGACTATATAATCTATTTTTTGTACAGACAAGAAAAAACGCACAATCTCTATTCTAATATGATTATTAGCTCAGCTATTTCTGATATTGTAATTGTAAAATATGCATAATATATATTCAAGACGTTACCGAAGAAGAGAGAAAGAAGAAGAAGAAGAGAAGAAGAAGAAGAGAAGAGAATGAGAAGAAGAGGAAGAATAAGAATCAACCTGAACAAATTAAAATCATTTAACCACTAATAAATAAATCGTTTAATAAAATTACATTCTAAAGAAAACATTATATATAATCAACAATGTATGATTATTTGCCATTTCCAATAATCATTTATTTCTTAGATCTTCACAGACAAGCACAAAAATGTGTGTTACTTTAAAAGTTAATGCACAAAAAAAAATAGAAACAAAACCTATTGGTAACAAATGACAAAAAAACATTAAAATTTTATTATTATATTATTATTATATTATATTAATAAAATATTATTATTATTATTCATTATTATATTAATTAAATATTATTAATTATCACTTATTATTACTTATATTTTATTATATAAATAAATATATTTATATTCTATATTATTATTTATTATTATTATTATTATAAAATAATAATAATATAAATAGATAAAATATACATAAAATCAATAGAAGAAAGAAGAAGACGAAGAAGAAAGAACGAGACAGAGCCGAGAGGAGAGAGGCAGAAGAAAGCAAGAACAACACAAGAAGCAAAAAGAAGAAAAAAGCGCCACAGAGCACAGCGCGAGAGAAAGAGAAAGAAGACGAGCACACGCCGCGCCCCGCCAGAAGAAAAGAGTCCGTGGAAAGAAGAACTTCCGGAGACGAGGAAGAAGGCTGTATAATAAACGCGTGAAAGAAGAAAGAGAAAAAGAAAGAAGAGGCGAAGAGAAGGCGATCGAGAAGAGAAGAAGAAGAAGAAGAAGAAGACGTGACGAAGAAGAGAGACAGAAGAAGCGAGAAGCAGAAGAACTAATCACAGAATCATGAAATGCATTGCGTCCTACGTGATATCACTTGAACGCAGACAGCTTGAGAATATACCAAGAAAATGAAAATAATTTTTTTACCCATTGAATTTAGCAAAGAAAAACAAACAGCCATGAACAAGAAATTAACTATAAACACGAAGAATAATTGTGCTAAAGAATTTGACATATTATCAAATCTAGAAGTATGTATTATTATTATATTATTATCATTATTATTCATATTAATATTAACAATAATAATATCTATCATCGTTATTCATCTAATAATATTATTATTATAAGATAATTATCAATATAGTAAATAATAATACTATTATTATGAATAATAATTAATATAAAATATAATCAATAAGTAATAAATAAAGATATATTAAATGATTATAATATGATATACATAAAATAATAATAATAATTAGAAAATAATCATTAACAATAATAAATATATAATATTTATTATTATTATTATCATTATTTTATTATTATCATTATCATTTATTATTATTTATACAGAATAAATATCATATCAAATATTAATAATATTTTATTATGAAATATTATTACTATATATAATAATTATTTCATTATTAATCATTAATAAATAATAATGATAAGTATAATAAAATGATCATAATGATATTATCATTATTAAAATAATAATATATAAAAAATATACATAATAACATATCTAATAATAATAATAATTATAATAATAATAAAACAATTATAATAATAATTATTATTATATTATTATTTATTATATATTATTCTTATAGCTAAAATTACCCGTCCATGACCCGGCAAAATAAATTTGGACACAGGAAGAGAGAAAATGAACAGTAGTTAGAGAGGGAAGACGAAAATAATTCTTTGAAACTAACATCATTGCAGCAATTGTCATATTTCACAGCATAATAACCGTCTTATCTTTTATCCAGTTTAAAATTTTACACATATAACTAATACAAAAATTGAAAGTACTCGATACATTGCACTAAATATTTGTTGTTTTATTTTAAATTACTGATAACATCACATGTACCTATAGAAACAGAAAAACCTAAGAAGAATATAATATTTAAATACACACGAATTAGACACATGAAAGGAAAGGAAATAGAGATAAACAAAAATCATTGTTACTAATGTATCACATTTTTAGTATACCAATTTATTGAAAAATCCTTGTTTTACCAAAAATTTTACCCGACAAATATCTATTTTGCATTGCACTGAAGATAGTATTTGTAACAAACACATTTTTTAAAAACTTTGTGACCTGATCATCTGGCAACCCCACCATCTAATTAAAAAAAAATTCTTCAGTGGATTATTATGCGAGTACCACAATCTATCGAATGGTAAAAAAATTCTAAACGTTCTTTTATTTTTAGTTTTCACGTGTCTCATTTCTCGTATAAGTTTATAGTAACCCACCCCACATCGGAACCAGCTCTGAAAACCCAAATGATTTATTATTTCCCAATAAACTAACTTATCCCCACCCTAAACCCTCAACCCGACCCCCAACCTAACCCCTAACCCAAACCCCCTAGTATAAAATACAGTTTGTGGTCTGTTTTTCTGGTCAACTATACGACGTGACCCAGACAAAAAAAAACCTGAATGAAATCGGTTAGAGTTAATTTATGCAAATAAATATAACCGTAAATTGATTTTCACGATAATTTTTATTTACAATTAAATATTTTTTTAATAATATAACCGTAAAGCGTAAATTTTGATTTTCTACAATGTTTATGCATTACAAAAAAAATTAAAATGAGTGTACAATTTAGAATATCGACAAATTAAGTCTTGGAAAAAACCTTAAATCGTATTATCGGCTATTTATCGGCTATACGTAGCAGTTTTTTTTTTAACTCGCTCTAAAAATAATTTAATCTATAAAAACACATCATACAATACATATTCAGAAAACTATTTCATCTTATTCTAAAGATTTAAATATTTTAAATTGGACCATAGATAGCGAGAGATTCCGAGCTGACTAGCATAGACTGCACTGCTTGTATCGCGATAATGAAAGGACAATTTTTTATTTCATAACTAGCTGTAAAAAATGATTCAATTGATAAAACTCATACATTTATATTTAGGAAGATTTTTTTTTTTTTCTAACGATATATAAAAATTGTTAAAGATTGGACCATAAATATGCGATAAATTCCGAGCTGAAAACGGCTTAACTGCAAAATTAATTCAGGCGGAACAATATTTTCATCATCAGCAGGGGGTGTATACGGACAGCATTCCGCAAATTGGTGATTTTGGCTAATTAATTAATTTACACCCTTAATCAGTAAAAAAAATAATCAAATTTGGCGTCTTTCTTAGTTAAAGGATATTAATGTGTATGCAAGATTTAAAATTTGAGCGACCTCACGTTCTGGAGTTTACATCGACACGTACATACCCAAATATCTCCTTAATGTATTTAGATTATTATTATTATTAATGATAATAATAATATATCTTACTTCGATTTGATATGTCAAATTATTTAGCATAAATACTAAACTAACTACTTACTACTACTACTACTATACTAATCATAATATATAATAATAATAATAATAATAATAACAATACAGAGAAGGTATAACCGAAATGTCTTTGATATTGTGTCGACCTATTATCATATAACATGATATAACAGAATAAATAGATATTGGTTATGACAGAATTTTTAGCCATTTTGATCAGTTACAAATATGGATTAGAAATTGTTGTTTTTAACGAGAAACCAAAAAAAGGAAAGAACAAACCGACTTCATGGAGATTTCAAAATCTATGAATAAAATTAAACCTAAAATGAAAAAAAATGGCATGGTTGTGCAAATAACATGAAAATAGAAAAGATCTAAAATCTTGTTCACTACATTCAACAAAAGATTTTATTAAAACCAATTTGCTGCAAAATTTCTCGGCACAACAAAGAAAGTAATGATCGCCATGCAGATTCAACCCACAATTGTCACACCCACCAATCCCTATAGACCAGACTACCCTACTTCACTGCATCTACAGTCTCAACATTTGCAGGAGCAGAGTGTCCTTACACTATATCATCCCAGTCCTAACTTTAATTAACCATTTTGAAAGCAAATCACTTAGCAATGATGTCGCTATCCAGTATCAAAATCACTATTAACAAACAGTGATGTAAACAAACGTATGCTTCGTTGCAGACTAACAAAGCTGACTGTTACAATGTATACGTCATCCTTATTCAGCGGAAATCATTGCTAAAGAATCCCTTGGTTGTTCCTTGGTGCCCTCAGTATTGCAAGTCCTTCGACAATGATTACAAATTGACATCTCCTCAGTATCAGGGATTAGTAGTCAACTAGACCCGATTAGGCTGTTGATTGGCTGAGGTTTAAACCACGTGACCTCGCTTAATCTATAAATTTAAGTGCCGTAATGAAGGCCGTGTGTAATGGTTAAAGTCAAGGGAAATGGAGACGTCGCCCAGAGTTCAAATCCTGGACGTGGAAATGAATTTCATTAGCGCTAATACCTTGGAAAGGTATGAACCCTACTCTCCCTCCAGCTATGGTAAATAGTAGGGCAGACTGGGCTCTTTAACCTTAGTTAGGCAACCGTCTAGGAGAATGAAACTCTGAATACAAACCTGTTAAACTCCGCTTAAGAAATTGACCTTATATCGCATTCTGCTCGGCGGAGGGGTTGGTAAATATATATATATCAAATATTCCATCAAGTAGGCTAACTGATGCTTAATTTCGGGGATCTTGTGAGAAACGTTGCTTTCAACGTGACTTGACTGTTAAACCAGGATAAATTTTTTAAAGATATTTTTTATATGTGTGTAAATAATAGATACTATATTAAAGGCATGCACTGCAGTGTAGTGTTCGTAATTAGATATTCTAGAGTTTTACTAAATTGTATAAAATAACTTAATAGAATAAAATTTTAAAATCAAAATTAATTAAACCATAGAAAATTAAGAAATCATAATTAATTAAACTTAAGAATAATTCTATTAACCAATCGGCATATTTTGGTAATCGAGTAATACGGTTTTTGAACAAATTGCCAAATCAGGCTAAAAACAGCAATAGCGAACACAAGTTTCAGATTCATTTGGACGATTTCAGAAATAGTTTGTTTATTTCATTTATTTTAACGGCATATCAACCCGTCTGGGGTTATGTCATGGTTAACGGTTAGGAAGAAATATATATCATGTATTTATATTCATACGTTTTAGTAATCGGTTTTAACAATGTGTTAGCATTATTAGGGTTCGTGTTGTATGGCATTGATTAGGTTCATGTCTATATTCTATGTATAATTTATTTCCTCAAAAAAGAAGAGAAATCCTTCATATTGACATTTTAAACAAAATCTTTCATATTGTTTGCTTTGAAATAACGGGTTCTGATGTGAGCAAAAAACCTGCATTCCATGAATAAGTGTTTAACAGTCAAAGGTGTTTTACATTTTGTTTGTTCTTTGTTGTATATAGAAGTGCCGTTAGTTTTGTGTGCCCAATGTGTAATCGGTACACAATGACTTGTTCCTTTCTAGACTTCCTTAAAGTTGGTCTCAGAAATAATGTTAAGAAATTATAATTCAATAATTGGGAACTGACGGATACATTACTGAACAGAATTTGACTATATAGTGATACTAAAGTGGAACCCGGTGTCGCCTGGGTAAAGGCGGGAACCTTGGGTATATTGATGTGTTTATTTTTTAAATTTACAAATGCTGGACATTTTAAGTATAATTTAGTACTATGTCTATGTATATTCTAATTTTCTAAATGTTTTCGAATATAAATCAAACCTTCATAATCTTGTAAGTACCCATTATATTTAATCTCTCTCTCTCTCTCTCTCTCTCTTATATATATATATATATATATATATATATATTATATGTATATATTAATATAATAATATATATATATAATATATATTTACTTTGTGGGACATACATACATACAAATATAAATACCAACTGCCCTTTATATATGTATAAATGGAAAAATAGTGTACATATTCTGTGCAAATAATTTTTTTTACATTTCTAAGGTTGAAGAAGATAGAAATCTTTGAGGCAACACTAAACACATATTCTCAAAGATACGTGGTTCAAAGTTGACATGACATGAAAAATATCAAAGTTTTTAAATAAAATTAAGGGTGCATTATATCTTTATTCATTAATATATTAAAACTGAAATTATTAAATTCGGTTAATTCCCTGATTTTTTGTATTTTCTTCGGGGTGGAGTAACATACGATGGTGGGAATTTAGGTCCGTTAAGTTCGATTTACGACTATTCTATATTCAACGCTTGTGTCATTTGATTATGTTATTGTAACCTCCAATCTGTATTAATTATAATTAGTATAACTTTTAAATATCAATAATCGTAATAGACATCATCATCATTATGTCGTCCAGTAGCACGAAAATCCATGTAAAACTCTCGCAACCGTCCCTATCATTCATGGCCCCTTGGATCCTCTGCACGACATCCACTATCCACGCAGAGCTGGTCAATGTATGTCATTGCTGGACGGCGCACGCTGGCGTGCCTATGTGATAGCTTCCACAGGAGAACGTCCTTTATGAGTTCGTCCTTGCTTCTCTAGCAGTTCCGGCGTGTCTCGTTCGCTTTACACGGATGTAATATGGGACCAGGTAGGTACAGTTTTTTTTCTCGTGGGGGTATTGATTCCACTCTTTTAAGACGCACGCAGAATTCTTTGCTGCTACTGTTTAGTTTATTCTTTCAGTCGCCTCGTTAGGGTCCGGGTGGTGCAGCCGTACAGTTGTACTGATACAACTATGACCTGGAAAAAATGTCGCTTTAGTGAGATCGGACTTCCCTATGACTGACAATCGTTTTACCGGAAAAAAAAAACCCACACATATCGCTAATAGTAATCGCCTCATAAAAATGATCAAAATAAAATGTGTTTTTCATTTGATGATTACGTTTTCATTTGATGATTACATTGTTTTAACTCACGTTATTTCTTTCGTGTAAATGCACTGGACACTAACATTTTATTACACAATGGTTGTATCCGTGCTGCTGTACGGCTGCACCACGATCCGTGCAATGCTTAGGATAAACCCAGGTGAATGAGCAGTTCATTGACTTGCAATACTCATTTTGGACCTATCTTGGCTAGGAGCGGGTCGGTGAGGCCCCTCCTGATCAATCGCTGGTCACGTCAAGCCCTAGCACCTATATGATTACCCAACTCTATTGCCCTTATGACAGCCTCAACCCCTTTTTTTATATGGGTGTTAGAAGCGGTGACTGGGTCTACATGTCCTGGGAATGACGTTAAACTCTATCTGATGGTGAGTTCCAGTTTGGAGGTTGGGGAATGTGGAGCACCCCTTCATCACCATTGCCCTTGTCCACTTGACCGCGGAGTGGTAGTACCTGTTAGGTCCCATCTATGGGTTAATAGAAAAATGTATTTATAAAATTGTATTATCATTAAGAATTGATTTATTTCAAACTTTATCGGCATAAATGACCCACTGAGGTTGATATGCCGTAAAACCAAACCAAACCAAACCAAACGCTGCACCCTTGGGACCTAACGTGGCGTCTGAGAAGTAGCAGATGGAGCTGCACCAAGAATGCTATGTCGGTCTTGAAACAAAGTCGAAACTGCATCCACAAAGAATCAGCTGTAGGCCCCCTTCCCTCTATCTCACAGATCATCGAGGAGACAGACAAGACATGCTGGACACTGCTGAGGAGCAAGGTCGAACTCATAGCGATGTTCTCCTGTGGAACCAACACATGGACATGCTAACGTGGACCGCCCCAACAATGCACCTACATTGACCATCTCTGCGCGGATAACTGGATGCTGTGCAGAAACATCCCGCGCCAATGAATGATAGAGAAGGTTGGCGAGAGATTGTCATGGATATCGTTTTAAATGCGCGACATGATGATAATGATAGCTCACACTCTATGGCGCTTGACTGATAATGATGATGATGATAATGATGATGACGACCAGGAGGAGGAGAAGAAGAGAGCAAAAAAGCAAGGAAATGGTGAAGTGGAGGATCGGTAGGAGTTCAGTAGCTCAGCACTTCTGCCTTAGGGGCTTTCATCATCATGTACATGGCTTCTTGATAGAAACGGTGAACGGCTGAATGCCCCCCCAAAAAAAAAAAAAAAAATTGGACAACAAAAATGGCGGTAAAATAACTGCTATCAGTGAAAAATTATTTGTCAATGCGAAGAATTATGAGGACATTTCGCCAGAACGGAATGAAAGTCAGGAATGCAATTGCTTGCGCCAAGAAGCAAATCTCACATAAGAGTCATTACAACCGGAATTATTTATTTTATAATCATATAAAACTACTTAACCCGGAAGCTTTTAGGCTATGCAATTTATTGCCTATAAAAAATACTCATATATAATAAACACTTATTTTAAATATCAGTAGTTCACATTGCAACTCATATATACGCGTACTTGTAATTATATATATATATATATATAAATATTATAATATAGTGTGTGTTGTGTGTGTGTGTGTGTGTGTTGTGTGTTGTGACGTATTCATATATTTATATTTTATATATGTATGTATATGTATATAATGTACATAAGCATGCATATATATATATAAGTAAAATATTCCTGTTTGTATTATCACTTTTATTCATCTATCATATATATATATACATATATATATATTATTATATATATATATATATGTATTTGGAGAATATGTGCTTATTGAAGCCGTACCTAATTTTTGAAAATCAATTTAATTAATAATTAATGAATTAGGTGGACATACCTATTCAAATTAAGCTAACAAATCGAGAAAATCAATCTCTGTATGTACAATTCGGCCGAAATGTACATACAGAGATTTTTCTCGATTTATTTAGCCTTACATTTGAATAGGTATGCCCGCCTAATTCATTATTATTAATTAATTGATTTCAAAAATTAGGTACGACTTCAACTTAAGCACATATTCTCCCAAAATTGTCGGCTAAAAAAGCCATATCAAACACATTGTTTATTTGTTTACATTTCTCATATATAATATATAAAATATATATTATATAATATATATATAAAACACTTGTATTTAGCATTTACTACTCTTGAAATACATTAATTACTTATCGATTTTCGTTCCAAAACATTTACTATTCGTGATTCACCTCATTTCACTGCCATGTTGTTCTACAAAATATTGTTGGACATTCTTATTTTGGCATATTAAATTAAAATTAATGGCGTCATATGTTGTTTTTTGTTGTTTTTTGCTTTTTTTTTTTAACAAATAACTATTTACTTTATTAATCATTCTGAATGAATTAATGAACTAAGAATTTAAATATGGTAAATAATTTCCAATTATGCCGCATATCAGTGTGAGCATGTCATTTCTTAATACATACATACATAAGAATATATTGTAGCTATTTTTGTGTTTGTGTATGAGGGTTCAAGTTTGTGTGAACGCTTTTGTACTTATAATTATCTCTCTCTCTCTCTCTCTCTCTCTTCATTTATATATATATTATATATATATATATATATATATATATATCTTTCTCCCTAAATTAATCATTTACAGGGAACACAGAATCCTCAATATACACTACAGGCCAAGAGAGAAATCCTCAATATGCACTACATGCAAAGAGAGAATCCTCAATATGCACTACATGCCAAGAGAGAACTTTAATAGGCACTACATGCCAGAGAAATTTACAGTGAAACATATACCGCTTGAGTGAAAATGTAACGTTGATATATCTAATAGATAAACAGCTACATTAAAATATCGCAACTTATACGTAAAAAAATATTACATTTAAATCAGCTCGAATACTTGGAAGATCCTGGAGAATTAGAATTCTGCTCATCTAACGTTAGAATGAAAACTCACTTTTAGTGAAAATTAACGTTGATATATCTCCTAGATAGCAGCTACATTTCAAATATCGCAAATTATACGTAAAAAAATCATGTTACATTTAAATCAGCTCCAATATTTGGGAAGATCCTGGATAACTGAGGTGTCCTGCTGTCATCTAACGTTAGAGTGAAAAACTCCCATTGAGTGAAAATAATATCGCGAATATAGCTAATAGATAACAGCTACATTTAAGATATCGCAAATTATACGTAAAGAATATTACATTTAAATCAGCTCGAATACTTTGGAAAATCCTGGAGAACTGGGGAGTTCTGATGTCATCTAACGTTAGAATGAAAAACTCCCATGATAACGTTGATATATCTCTTAGATAACAGCTACATTTCAAATATCGCAAATTATACGTAAAAAATATATTACATTTAATCAGCTCCAATACTTTGGAAAATCCTGGATAAACTGAGGAATTCTAGATGTATTCTAACGTAAGTGAAAAAACTCCCATTGAGTGGAAATAATAACGCCCATATAGCTAATAGATAACAACTAACATTAAAAATCCGCAATTATACGTAAAAAACGTAGTTTAGATGAAAAACTCACTTTTAGTGAAATGATAACGTTGATATATCTCCTAGATACAGCTACATTTAAGATATCGCAAATTATACGAAAAAAATCGTGTTACATTTAAATCAGCTCCAATACTTTGGCAAAATCCTGGAGAACTAAGGAATTCTGTTGTCATCTAACGTTAGAGTGAAAAAATCCGCCTTGAGTGGAAATGATAACGCCGATATGAATAACAGAGAACAACTACATTTCAAAATAGCAAATCAAACGAATAAAAATGGTATCAATATTTAATGATACTCTTGCACTCGTGTTGCAACAAGATATAACTTAACTTGATAACATAATATTCACCAGTAAATGTGACTATCAAGAAAGAAATGCGCCTTAAAAGCAAGAAAAAAGAACAGATAAACAAATGAGCTGGAAGATAAATACGTAAAAGAAATAAACCTTTTCAGAAGAGAATTATCAATAATAGAAGAACTATCATGGGAGAACAACGTGGAAACATGTAAAGGCGCAAAAGTTATACGAAAAAACAAATTCTCAAATACGAAAGATCTTAAATGCCAAAGAATTTTCGAAGAAGATACGAGTCAAAGTACAAAGAATACGAAAATAGTAGAAAAGAAAAAAAATTTACTGGCAGAATGGAATTTTAAACACAGATGCAAGAATTTATGGTAGAGAACTGGAAAAACAAACAGGAGAGATAAAGGAACCTGCTGAAATGAATGAACCCGGGAAAAAGAAAATAGGTTGTATAGATAAGTGGATTTATAGTGATACTTTATGGATCTAAAGAAAGGAAGAAATGACGAACGACAAAGTACGACAACAATTGGAAGAAATTGTAACGTGTCTTACTGTAAGGAAACCTGCTTATATTTGTTCTTTCGCATGCCTTGTCCGTGCATGGTTTGTGTCTACTATTGCCGGTGATTGTCCAAGGGTGTCCCCTCCCATATATGTTCCGCCGTACTACTTCTATATATAACTATAGATTTCCTATTCATAACCTAACCAATGTGTTCATTACGATCAGGTCATGCTGTAAGAACCGGTTTCTACTGTAATGTGGTGTCTTTCATTTAGATCTAAAGAAAGGAAGAAATGACGACCGACTAAGTACGACAAACAATGGAACGAAATTGTAACGTGTCTGCCTGTAAGGAAACCTGCTTATATTTGTTCTTCGCATGCCCGTGCATGGTTGAGTCTATTATTGCCGGTGACTGTCCAAGGGTGTCCCCCTCCAATATATGTTCCGTCGTACTACTCTATATTCGAAAAAAAAAAAAAAAATACTCACCTACAATCTCCTGAGGGAAGAAAGCAGGAATAGATGCGTAGTAATATATACATGTGGTTGGTGTCTACTTTCATTTGATTGTCGAATTGGTAAATAAATACCTTGTCACCACTCACGAAGGTACTACGTTTTTTTCTGGACTAATTCTACTAGACCTAAGGTTATGATTCCTTTTCACCCACTTGCAATGTCGCAACAAGGTTTGTTGCAAGCTTTTTCCCCGTTTAAACTTGACCAGGAGGTCTTTATTTGTATCCTCACCCAAGTGAACTGGCAATTCGCCAAAATATATATAACTATAGATTTACTCTTCATACCAATGTGTTCATAATGTTCAGGTCATGCTGAAAACACCGGTTCCTACTATAGCGTGGCGTCTTTCATTTAGAATGAAATGTTAAAATGTTTATAAAAATAATCGTGGTATGGGCCGGGTTAGCTCATTCGGTAGAGCGTTCGGCTAGAAACCACAAGGTTCCTAGTTCGATACCGGTCCTCGCCAACTCAGCCTATGAGTAGGACAGCGCTCCACCTCAGACGCTAAAACAATCTCCTTGGTCTAGCGCAAGTGAAAAGAGGACAGACTCCCTCGCTGATTGGCTGATACCGACTTTAGGTCGCCCCAACGACTTTACTTACTTACTCTAGTTTTGTTCTACTTGGAGAATCTCGAATTTGGCTGTTGGATCTGAAAGTGTTACGATTTTGTATGGCTTTGTTTAGTCTTCAAGCAATTAAAATCAACAATAAAACACACAGTTATCTTATTATAATAGATTTTATGTTACTGTCTGTCTTTGAATGAAACTATGTCATAACTGACATCATGATTTCCTTAATAATTTAAATTACATTCTCAACGATTATTAAATACTAATTATTATATCCTAAAAAGCATCTTATTTATTAACGATACATCTATTAAAGTCTGAGCTATGTTTGCCGCCAAACTGCCCATATTATTAATGCATTTAATATCCTGAAATGTGTCTTATATATCTATAAGAAATAAAGCTTTACATAGTATGTGGTGGGTATAATTTTCATAATGATTTTAATAAAACTGGGTTTAATAAATAATTATTTGTTGTTAGTGACTTCTAATTCTATTAATGTAATTTTCAAACGTATTAAAAGCAATCCTATATGATTGTTATATAGAAATCAATTAAAATACCATGATAATAAATGTAGTATTTTTTATATTCGTTCTTATTTAGTTTTGTTAGTCTTTCTAATTTAATATAATGTTTCATTACATTAAAACATAAATACTTGCGCTCAGGTAAGCATACTTTTGTTAGTATCTATAATACTTATTGGTCATATAAATGTTGTGGAACTCATTGAGTTGCTTAAAACAGAGACTACTGTGATGCCTTGTCATAAAATACGAAACATATCGATGTCAGAGAAAAAATGTAGGCTACACAAACAGGCAATATATATGACTAACAGCGGCTACCCGGCATAGTCTGGGTAGAGATTTTTTTAATTAGTCCCGCAGATCCATTATTGCTGAATCGTGAGTTGAATCCTCGTGGGATGCCCCCATTTAAATCTATATATTAAAAAATAGATCTTGTATTGATCCAGCTACTCTGAAAAAAAATGATAATGTCTACTATCTAAAAAAAATACATGCCGTTATCATTTAAATTTTATTTATAATTATCTTCACGAATATAAATCAAATCACTATTATCTATGCTCAAAAATTAAGCCCTGGTGATATTTAATGTGTATATATATTTACTTTGTCGTTGATTATTTTATTTTCGAAGTTTCCACCGGACATACATATATGCACAACTGCCCTTTATATATGTATAGATAGATAGAAGGTGCTCATTTTGTTAATGTTTATCGTCGTGGATTTTAACACGGTGACACCAGTTCAAATCCTGATCGAGGTAGGCTGCATTTCACGTAGGGCTAATACCCATTTATTGTCTCTTTTTTTGTAGCAGCATTCACCCGGAATGGGTTGAACCGGTTCCATCCCTTGAATTAATTGCGGCAAGTCAAAGAAAGTCAAAGATGGGGTATCATTGGAATTAGAAATACGCAAGCGGTCTCGCAAATCACAGATGCAGACACTCTTGTGTGTTGCAAACTATCCAGTAGATGCGGGGGCGCGAGGACCGAAACTAACCGACGGGTCCCGGTAGAAACGCATCTCTGAATTTTTACCAGAAGCCATTTGGTCGGGTTTTGACGTTAATACCGCTGGTTGCCAGACCTGGATAGCCCTACCAGTAACTTAACTTCGCGACAGCATAGCTCAGACACTACCGCGTTGTAGTGATGAAGAGATGTTGTTGTTTGATATCTCTAGGAACGGTATGATTCATGCTATTCTCCTTATTGCTATGGGGAATCAGTAGGGCAGACTAGGCTATTTAACTTTGGTATAGCGAACCGTATAGGAGAAGGAAAACTCTAAATTCAAACCTGCTAACCCCTGCTTAAAATTTCACATTGTTTTACATCTGGATAGGAAGCCATTCAACACGTGGCTGAGGGTCTTTATGTCCTGGGAATGACGTTAAACTCTATCTTATAGTGAGGTTCCAGGTCTGGGGATCTAGAAAATGCGGAGCACCCCTTCATCACCCAAATACACTCTGACCCGGAGTGGTAGTACCTATTATAGTTCCATCTATGGGTTAAATAGAAAACAATTGTTTATAAAAAAATATTTTTTTTAAATTTCTACTTAATTATCGCTTAAAACAAACTTGAACTTTACCCTATAAACTTATCCCTTAAACTGATTCCCAATCCCCTTAGCAACAAACAACTGAAAACTCTAAATTCAAATCTTTTAATTCCCCACCTAAAAAGCCGCATTGTTTTACATCCGGCTCATGCGAAGGGGTTGAGTAAATACATAAGAATAAGTAAGATAAAGCGAGTAAGAAAAGTTAGCTGAGTGGCCTATTGTTGGTATAGCCGGACAGCGAGGGAATATATCTCCTTTTCGCTAACGCAATACCAGAGGGCTTTTTGTCCAGGTGGAGCGCCATGCCTACCACACAGGTGAGATTACCCAATCTGTGCTAACCATGCTCTGAGTTGGCAGTGACCGGAATCAAACGAGGAACCATGCGATTCCTAGGCGGGTGCGCTACCGACTGAGAGGGTTAATTTGTATTAATTATTTTAGGATGATAAACTATATTATATATTATAAATATATATTATAATATTTCACCCAAAAGATAATTTAATACGTAATTGATAATTATTATTCAAGAAGATCTTATTATAAATCAATCTATCTATCTATCTATATATCTATCTATCTATCTAAGTTTTCATCTATGTATGTATCTATCAATCTATTCCATTTTACATAGATCTATCTATGATTGAGAATAGATAGAAAAACAAATGATAAACTAGTACGCTGACAGATATTTCGACGTTTTATAAACACTCTCTTTTTCAAGAGCAACTATATTGATGAAAGAAAGAAGGGGGGGGGATATTTATGTGTTTGGCACAAGAGGCTCTAACAACGTTCACGTTCTGGGCCAGCGTGTCTAAAATCTATATAAAAAATGCGTATTTTGGATTAAAAATAATATAAATTTTATTTCTAAAATTAAAAGTCACAACATTAATGAGAAAAAACTCAATAAAGTTTGAAGTAAAAGTGTAATAGAAGATAAAAGTTGTATCAAAATTGTTTAGGATGCAATCCAGCCACAAAAACGAGTGTAAATGGAAGTCCGCAGCAGAATTAAGAAAGATACGGAATTTTTTAGACAAATTTTATAAAGACATTCCGGCCTAGAATGTGAGCGTTATTTGAACCTCTCGTACCAAACAATTAACTATTCCTACTTTTTCTTTTTTTTTCATCAATATAGTTGCTCTTGACGAAGACCGTTTTTATAAAAGGTCGAAACAGATATCTGTCGGCGTAATACTTTATTATTTGTTTTTCTGTCTATTTTCAATCATACTGTCGGATTTGATTCAATTTATTATATACTTATATCTATCTATCTATTTATCAGTATTAAGCTAATTTTTAACAGCTCATCCCATTCACCTTGATACCCTGCTCTTTTCGATTATCTCCGTTCCTCTCTCTTTTTGCATCTATTTTCGTCAAAGACTCATTTATACTGAGGTGAAAAATGAAAAAAAAAAATGAAAAATAAAAAAATAAAAAAAAATGAAAATAAAAAATAAATTAAATTAAATTAAAAAAAAACAACCAACTCCAATGGGGACTTGACCGGAAGAGCCCCTTTGCGCATCTCCGACAAAAAGAACTGACTCCCTACCCGCAAAAGGATACCTCGGTCAATTGAATCTAGGCTGCAACTGAGGGTGGTCAGTTCCTAGCCAGCTTCAGCTTGTAATAAAATAATTAAAAATCTTGGATATAGCCGAATATGCCCTGTTCAATAAAGCCTAAGTCGTAAAATTACCTCTTAACTTTGTCTCTTGCCTTTCCCGTTCCTCTTCGTTTCTTGGTTTGGTTTGGTTTTGTTTTACGGCATATCAACCTCGATAAAGTTTTGAAATAAATCAATTCTTAATGGATAATACAATTTTGTTTATCAACTCATGTTTTTTCTATTTAACCCATAGATGGGACCCTAACAGGTAATACCACTCTGGGTCAGAGTGGACTAGGGAGCAATGGTAATGAAGGGGTGTTCCACATTCCCCAAACCTCCAGAACTGGAACCTCACCATCAGATAAAATTTAACGTCATTCCCAGGACATGTAGACCCGCAACCACCGCCTTCTAGCACCCATATGATAAAAAGGGGTTGGGGCTTGCCATAAGGGCAATAGGGTTCGGGCAATCATATAGGTACTAGGGCTTGACATGACCAGCCGATTGATCGGAGGGGGCCTCTCCGACCGCCTGTCTAGCCCAAGATAGGGCCAAAGGGGAGTGATGAAAGTCATGGACTGCTCAACCACCTGGGTTCTATCCTTAAGCATCACGGGTCGCCACCCACGGCCAACGTGGCCCCATTTGGGGGAGTTTTACCCCTTTGCAGAGGTACAGTCGGTGCATTCTAACGCCCCACCGAGAGGGCGGTCTTCGTTCCCTAAGTTTTATTTCAGTTTGCCAGCCCACAAGAATTAAGAACCAGTTTTATTGGGGACAAAAAAAACAACCTACTAACGAACATAACTTAGTTACATAATACCCCTCTTCGCCTCGCAATTTTTATAATTCTATCTCCTTCCTATTTCGCCAACCCTATTTCTAAATGCTATATATTTCGTGTCACCAATGCAAATTAAATGCGCTTTCGAATTAAATGCTAAACACTTCTAACAAGAAACGCATTCAATACTCATGTAGAAGAAAAAGAAAAAGAAAAAGAAAAGAAAAGAAAAGACAGATAGGAAGGCTTATATACATTGTCAATATAATCAACATTAAGGGGGAATACTTATCTCTTTATAGATGCAGATGAAGTTAGATTAAGAAAATAATTATTCTCCTCTCTCCGTTCTCTAAAAACAGTTTTGATTAATTTTGGTGGAATTATTGGCATATTTTCAAGTCGAACATCTCTCAAACAATAACACACATGCACCCACCACACACGATATATATATATATATATATATATATATATATATATATATATATATTGCAGGCCTACCGTCAACGGGTTAATATTCATCCTGTTTGAATAAGAGAATTCGTCTAGTGTCGAACTTGGAATATGTCTTCTTTTTTCAAATACTGTTACAATAAGAGATACATGATTCGGTGACCGAGATAAGTGTGGCGGAAGTGCTCATATTTGAAACTACCACATTACTTTTTTGCGACGTCAAGGTTTTCGTTTTGAATTCATATCACTTTCGTCTCCGCTCTTGATAGTATGGAGTATAAACAATCTCTAAAGATGAGTTTTATAAAATCGAAATATTGTTCAGTATTAGCTATGAATATGTTATAAAATGTTTTTCACTTTAACAGCTTATTGTGTTGTTTTCATATCCTTTTATCTATGCTCATATATATATATATATATATATATATATATATATATATATATATATATATATATTATGTATATATATGTGTGTGTGTGTGTGTGTGAGTGAATGTGAATGCACGTATTGATATATTCTTAGGTCCCAACTCAAAAATACACATGCACACACACACACACACACACACACACACACACACACACACACACACACACATATATATATATATATATATATATATATATATACTTACGTATAAGTAAAGTCGCCGTCTGGCCACATCTATCGTCAGTTCCCCACTTTACCACACAGATTAGATTACCCAAACTGTGTTACGCATGTGCTAAGATATTGGGGATCGGTATCTAACAAGGAAACTTGCAATTCCAAGGCGTATACTCTACCACTGAGCTAAACCCGACACACACACACACACACACACACATATATTATATATATATATTATATATTATTGTCATCCACAAACATTGACATTGCAACCTACCTCCGAAGAGAAACCCGACTGATTTGCCGTCAGTCCATCATCTGAGCCACCTGCAGGGAAGGTGTAGATTTTAATTGTTAAATACATACATAGGTAATTATGTTACAGCCGTTAGAGGGCTCTCTCTCTCTCTCTCTCACACACACACACACACACACACACACACATATATATATATATATATATATTATATATATATATATATATATATATTTATAGATAGATACAGATATGTACAATTGTGTGTCTGTGCACATGTGTGTGTTCATGTGTGTTTGTATGTGTGCGTGTGTCTGAATAAACAAAAATAAATATAATTGGTGATTAAAGAGACTGCTTAAATAGTTCAGAACAAATTAGTTTTTGATTATTTTTAGTCTCGTTATTTGTTTATATCATTTGTCTACGACTTTCATCTTTAAAAAAACATAAGTGTAATAGCAACATGAATTAAAGAGCTAAAAATTGGCTATAAAAATTGAATAAGATGTTCTTTGCGTGTTTGCTTGAATAACAGTGACCAGGCGGCTGGGAATTGAATCTATTGCGTGCTGGGGTCATATCCTGCTAATATCTATCCATTTCATATTCCTGGACTATCCGTGTCCCGGCTGGGATGCTAAATGCTATCTAATGGTCAAGATCCAATTAGGGAGCTCTGCGGAGTGTGGAGTACGTCTTCATCGCCAATTCTCACAGGTTCCCTCTGTTCCGGAGTGGTAGTACACATTAGGGTCTCATCTATGGGTTAAATAGGGAAAATAAGTCTGTTTTAAATGTATTAAAAATTGGTTTAAAAAATGAATACCCATCAAGTATAATAATAATAATGAAATTTATTGTGTACAGTGCACCACAACTCATCAAAGTCTCATGTCAAGTACACAGAATAATGTATTAGGGTCAGGAACATGAACAGTTTACAGTAGTAATGTGCATGTATGTGTGCGCGTGTGTGCATATGTATGTGGAGAGTGGCATCAGGTATAGTGTCGGCGGACACTATAAAGATACTACAAAGCATGGAGGCTTTGAAAGACTCAGTGCTTCGGCAGCCTACGACAGACGCGGGCAGTTTATTCCATGTCTCCGCCACGCTGAGCGTGAAAAAATGTCTCTGAAAGTCACGTGAGCAGTGCTGTTTTCTGACTTTGTAGGCATGCCCACGCGTGTTAGAAAGATGGAGATCAAAAAGGTGCTCAAGGTTGCTTTTGTTAAGATGATTAATGACCTTATGAGCGTTTACCAAGTCAGTTGCCAGACGCCGAAGTTTCAGCGAATCCATTCCCAGGGCAGCGAGACGTTCAGTGTATGGTAGATGTCTGATGGAGGGTATTCGTTTGGTTGCACGTCTCTGTACAGTTTCTAGGAGGTTAATATTCTGGGCAATTCTGTGTATGAATAGAACCAAACGTATTCAACATAAAATGACCTAACAAGTATTGACATGTGATAAAATTCCACAAATCAGACAAAACCAGAACTATTCATAATTTTATAAATTAATAGAATACATATACATCCATAGACTGGGTGAGTACACTGTTATTAATAAACTAATGAAGTACATACTCGTCAATAGTCTAATAGTTTATATAGCTGACAATGTACTAATGGAGTACATAGACGTCAGTGGACTATATAGACGTAATGGAGTAAATAATTATGAATAGATTAATGAACTACATAGGTGTAAATAGGCTAATAGAGTACATATACGTAAATAGACTTAAAGAATACATTGAAAATCATGGTAAATAATTCTGATATATATATATATATATATATATATATATATATATATGTGTGTGTGTGTGTGTGTGTGTGTGTGTGTGTGTGTGTGTGTGTGTGTGTGTCTGTGTGTGTGTGTGTGTGGCCGAGGAAAGTTTTTTAGAAGTTGTATATATATATATATATATATATATATATATATAGGAACATTTCAAACGAATTCAACTCCAAGAAGTTTTTTTCACTGAACAGATATACTCGCCAATTCTAACACACTTCTCTGTCCGGATATAGTGGCTTGTCAGACAATTAAAAAAAATTATTTTAATAATTTTTTAAACTTTCTAAAACAATTTGTTTAACAAGAATGTTTCTCCTGTCGATGACCTAAGGTCGAAACTAGTTGAGAAAGATAAACAACATAAAAGAAATATTCCTGTTTGTCTTATCACTTTTTGTTCATCTTATATATAAATGAATATATGTATTATATATTATAATAATCTTGATATGATCCAATTCTATTGTCTGATCTAACTTCTATCCATTCCTTTCTTTTAAATACAATCTCTTATCAGTTGTTTTTTTTTTAAATCAGTGCTGACTTTTCTTCTGACAAAGATTGATTGTAACCGAAACTACGATATCAAATATTCCTCCATGAAACTTCCGCTACCACTGAATATAGAACTTTTAATGTTTCTTGTATCCGGCTTTGGCAGATCGACTAAGAAATCAGATCCCGTTTTTGTAAAACAAAATATTCTAATAATGTAATATTACGATATTTTACGATTTATTACGGCATCCATCAAGTTACCAAAAGTACTACTAAAATAACTGTTAACAATAATAATAATAATAATAACAATAATGATAATGATAATAATAATAATAATAATAATAATAATAATAATAATAATAATAATAATACAAGCAAATAAACAAAACTGAGAATACAAGTGGAAGAAATAAAAGATATTGGCAAAAGACGGGAGAATCAAATGATACCGGGACAGAATCAAACAATAGAAGGAAAACAGGATCTTTCAAAATATCTAAAGAGAATTCTAGCAGCATATCAATAGAAAAAAGCCCAAAACAAAGGAGAACACAGTTGGAGGTAAGATATGTGAAAACAAAGAACATAACTGTGATGGAACATCCGGACACGGTGCCAAATGTGGTCCTATTTCATACCCACATCGGTGTGAGAGTGAGAGTCCTCTGATAAGTTAGTTCTTCAGTGAGAGAGAGAGAGAGAGAGAGAGAGAGAGAGAGAGAGAGAGAGAGAGAGAGAGAGAAGAGATTTACTTGGTGAGGAGATCTTACTTGCTTCTTGCTGATCCTTCTACCATCTCCTCCAGCTGCCATCTTGTTTTCTAGTTGAGTACTTCGATCTAACTTCTACTTAACTAAGGGCTGTTTCTTCTGACTAAGGGCTGATATGGTCATTGCAATTGAATTAACAAGACATTTTGTTACTTGATCAAGTTTTTATTTTATCTACCCATAATTCTTATTTGACACGTGGGGAGACCAGCCTCAGCATGTCTGAACTCTTTGACGACCGGGCTGAATCTCAAACCTCTCACCTCTTACTCTTCCTTTCTCTCCTTCGTCACGTATCATTCCTCGTCCAATAAAAACTATGCTACGCGTCTATGATGACATCATCATTTTTTCCGTTACTGATCACGCCATTACTCAAACGTTTCTGTATCTAATCACTCAGACCACAATCATGGTTCCATGTTATGACCATTGTATCACATAAGCATTTGTGTCACATAACAGAAGAGGTGAATGGAGAAATAACGTAAGAAAATTTAAGATTATGGAATATTCTTGGAATCACTAAGAGTAACAACCCAACCCTTTATTCTGTCCACGGAGGTATCCTGTTTTCATTCCACTATCCATAGATGGGGTACAAATGTTAAGCAGTGTTAATTATTATTCTATGTTACTGTTGCCCTTGTCCAGGATTGAACTTGCAGCCTAGGGATAACTATCGCTAAGAACTGTCTTAAACCAAGGCTTTTATCCACTATGCTATTTGTACAAAAATAAGCAAAATAAAACTAATTATCAAGCCTCATCTAAAAAATTCAGAGAAATTTTAAAATCAGCTAGTGTTATGGTAATTTAACACGCACTCATAAACTCTTCCAGCTATAAATAGCAACAGGTTATGCACTTAACTGAGAGTTAATATTTCAACAGACAACCAATAAGACAGCCTCGCGTGTATCCGTCTCTTTTGTATATTTTTGTATTACCATTCTTTGTTAAGATATTTGTGTAACTCATTTCCTATCTTGTGTCTCTATTCTGGCCCCTAACCAGGCCACAACAGCTAACATACCCAGAAGTGGTTTGGAGATTAGCAGAGACTTGCCGTAAAATCGAACCAACCGTACCAACCAACCAATCAACAAACCAATCTGTATTATGTAAGAAATAAACTGACTATCGATACGATTGAAATCAATCATCTTGATATTGATATTAATACTTTATATCAATCGCTAATAAACTAGTAACTATACATAACGCATTTCCAGAAGAATGACGCGAATCTCCAAAACAACATGGTTTACAATTTGCTCAATTTAGAAACTTCTGTTCGGATTTGTAAATAAGACGGATGATTCGTAACGTTCGAGCATGACAAACAAGTTAAAAATAACAGAAATGTCCATCTTCATTGTCGAATTTCAGAAAATAGCATCGAAAATAATTGGCTGATGTTGGGGCGTTGGATAGTTAGGTAATTACCATTACGCGAGTTAGAGGAGGCTGGTAAATACCATAATCTCTGCGGCGCTAAATTCCTCGGCGAAGAGGCGGACTTCCCTGTTAAAAAAGATTTGCACAATACTATTTGTGAATATGATCTTGTGTCGTAGGAGGTTTAGTTTTGTAATTTTGTAACCATTAATCTAGACTACATGGCATATATTTCCTATGCTTCCAATATCACCAAAAACGTTCACAAGAAAAGATATTGATACACAACTCTCTCTCGCTCTCTCCCTCTTCATATATATATATATATATATATATATATATATATATATATAAGATTTTTGGATGTTTGTTTATTTTAGAAGCATTGTTGAATAAAGTATATATTATTATTTATATTTTTGCTTGAAGGCAATTACAATGCGTATATCGCATAAAATTCGATAATTAGAAAAGATAATAATGACAAGGGAATTTCGGTAAAGAATTATTCTGTGTATAAAACATCGTACAGACTGTTTCAACTTTATTAAGTCTCATCAGCGATGTATACTAACGAATTCCCTCCGACAGAAATCGAAACCGGGACTTCAGCAGCTTAGTCAGAAACCATACTGCTTCGGCCACGATACAGCACGGGAAAATCCTTGCGAAATTAACTTGTCAATGATACTGATACGTCTCTACCATGTGAGGTAAGGGGACGTCCCCTTATAAAGGTTGTTATGGATATAACATCAAAGTGCATCCTGTAGTGATGTACCAGTTCTGCGACTCTGTAAATTGTGGATTAGATCTTCATTATAATTACTTCCTGGTCCACATTGACCGAACCCTATAGTAACGATAATTGTCCAATCTCGTTTTTGAAAAGAATTATTAACATAAGCGTATCTGAAGCGCGCTCGTACCTCACATCTGATTGTGTATGTAGAGATTATTTGCTAAGTTTTCATTACAATTAGATATTAATGTATTTGAATTTTAAAGCATATGCTGTATTTAATCTAGAAACCGTGGGAGCTTTCTTAATCTAAGAGCAAACGATCTAAAATTGGGGTTCTAACTGATCTGCAATATATTACATTATATTAGAATTTCAGTCTCGGAAGACAATAATACAGTTTTTGTGCCCCTGAAGTTACAGCCCCTCCTGTGACTGTAAAGTCCAATGTCAGAAAAACATTCTCGACTACAGATATCGCATGTGAAGGCTGTCCCTGAAGATGTTGATGTGTCGGTACTTTGTTGCCACTGCTTCCTTCTGGACCTCCTAGATTCATGGTGTTGCGCCAGGGTGACTTCAGACATGAGCAGTCCTCTAAAGAGAGCCCGCCGCCACAGAGGACGCTCCTTTAATAGTGTCAATGAATAAATGCCTCGAAACCCTAGCAGATTGTTGTGGACTAGCCAAGTTGAACTTTCGTAAAGAGTGAACGTGCGGGTCCAGGGCTGCTGTTTTAGAACACCGAGTTGATTACTGAGACTGAGAAGATTAAAGAACCATACTTCGATGTTTTAGCACTCTGTTGCGAGTTACTCTATGCTTGGCTCAAAATGTAGTTGAATTTACTCGTATACTGAATATTGTATGATCCAGTATACAACAGAGGTAACCTCACACACACACACATACACACACAAACACACACGTGTATATTGGGATCCTATGCAAGTCATGGTACTTGATAAGATGACTGTGGGGACCTTGTGTGCTCGGTGTTTGGTGAGTGAAGAATATCCGAGTTTTGTATCCCACAATTTAAATGTATAAGACTACGGAAAGTAGTTTCCGTAGAAAACAAAAGAAGACAAAATTGATACAATAAACAACTTTAAATACATTACTTTACCATTGGTATATTCAATTGTTCTTTTAGCGATGTTGCCGACTGAATGTGTATGTGGGTAGTTGTGTGTGTAAAGTGCTTATGTATTGTTTACATTTGTTCGTTTGGATGTGTCAACATTGTAGCAGTTTTGATAAAACAATGTCTGTGATTGAAACTTGTGTCGTATTGAGAAGGAGAGAGAGAAAATTATGAAACGAAATAAGAGACAGACCTGATGTATCATTTTGTGTCTTCGGACAGCGACCTCTCCCCATTGTGTCGCGTTGGGGAGAGCCTTTCGCTCCAACTCTGTCGAGTTAGGAGCATTCGCTCCCACTGTCGCTTTTCAGCTAAATGGGCCTTTTTATAATTGTTTTGTAATTGTCCACGTGATCATTAAGTTAAAATATTCATCAAATATCAACTGATTTTGTATTGACGTAAATATCGGATGATTTTGTTACCCGTGACATTCCGATGACAATACAGTTTTCTATTGACGTAGATATTGTCATTGGAATTTAAACGATTGTTTCTATTGTTGCTAAATATTTCCAAACTAATTTTCTTTCTATTCTCTTTTGTTTACATAATTCAAAACTCAACTCATATAATTGTAAAACTAGTTGTTTAAGATAACTTAATTATTTTAATTTATTAAATTCAACATGCCGTAAAAATATATGGGCCAATCCCTATAAACCATTAGTCTAACCATATACTTCGATGTTTTAGCACTCTGTTACGAGTTACTCTATGCTTGGCTCAAACTGTTGTTGAATTTACTTGTATATTAAATATTGTATGATCCAGTATACAACAACGATAACCTCACACACACACACACACACGCACACACACATTCACACTCTCTCACACACACAAACAACTACACACACTCACACACACATACACACTCACACACATACACTCACACACACACTCACACACACGTGTATAATGGGGTCCTATGCAAGTCATGGTACTTGATAAAATGACTTAGTTCCATGATTACCACATGTGTCTCCGTTGCTTTGTCGATGATTTCTAAGCCCACTTTGTGTTCCTTTGATCACGTTACTACTTAAAAGCGAGTTCAATTCTCTCTGGATGCCCCTTAGTTTTGACCTTGTGTCAAATCCTACCGATAGGGTAAATGATTGGGCACATCATGTGTTGTAAGGTTTAGCAAGCTTGATTAGTAATGAATTTTTAGTGAGTACGTTTCTCACTGGGTACTCCTTAATTCTGGCCTGGTGTCGCATGTAAGCTACGCTTATTGAATAATTATATATATATATATATATATATATATATATGAGTTCATCCTTGCTTCTCCAGCAGTGCCCAGCGTGTCTTGTTCGCATCACAAGGATGGTATGTGTGTTATGGGGCAGGTGGCCATTGAGTTGTGTTCTCGTGGAGTGTTGTTTCCACGTCCTGTTCAATATTGCACGCAGAGTTTTCCTGCAAGTCCCGTCTAGTTTATTCTCTAAGTGCTTTGCTAGAGTCCAGGTAGTGGAGCCGTACAGTAACACTGAAACTACTAAAACTTCAAAGAATTGTCACGTTAATTTGTAAGCGAGGTCTGATTTCCATATCACTGATATTTTTTTAAAGCAGCCCATGCCTTTCCTATGCCTGCATTGACGTCGTTTTCCGTTGAAGAGATATTACTACCTAGATATGTGAATTGTTTCACGGATTTTAGGGGTTTACCTTTGAGTGTGGAGATGAATTCCGTTTTATCAGAGTTCACACACACACACACACACACACACACACATATATATATATATATATATATATATATATATATATATATATAAAGTTTGTAGAAAAACAAGATGTTAATAGTTTTGCAGACAGAAATCTGTTTCGACCATCTCAAGCGGTCTTTATCAAAGCAACATTACACAAAGTTGCTTTGATAAAGATGATATTGAGATGGTCGAAACAGATTTGTCAGCAAAACTATTAACATCTTGTTTTTTTCTACAAACTTTCTACACATACTGTCGGATTCATATCCATTTTACTTTTCATATATATATATATATATATATATATATATATGCGTAATATGTATGTACTGTAATTACAAACCTGCAATGTATGTAGCTATTTTCATATGCAAATAGTTATTTACTAAGCTTAGCTTACATGTGGCACAAGGCCAGAAGTAAGGAGCACACAATGAGAATCGAACTCACTAACAATGGTCTGCAAACCAAGCTTGCTAACCATTGCACTACGTGAAATGTCATTTTCATATGCAAATATATGCTTCGAAGTGAGTTTATGTGTTAAAATAAGTGTGCTTGTATTTTTCTTTAATAAAACTGGTCTGTGCTTGCGCGCGCCTATGTCGTGTGTGTTTGTGTGTGTTGTGTGTGTGTGTGTGTGTGTGTGTGTGTGTGTGTGTGTGTGTGTGTGTGTGTGTGTGTGTGTGTGTCTGTGCGTGCAATTATACAATTTTGAAATTCATTTCCTACGAATGTATTCCTGATATTTTTAATTATGAGTTTGTTTTGAAAACGTTTTAGAAAAAAATGTAACTCCATCGTTACATTCCTAGATTTGTTAACAGATACAAAAAAGAAGCCATCTTTTAAAAATTTTACAATTATTTTTTGGAGTTTTCATTTGTTTTTCATCTTAAAATGAAACGTTGCAAAGACATAAATTAAAACCAGTAAGATGAATGAGCGAATATCTAGTGTTTCATTAAAAAAGAATCATTTCATATATATATATATATATATATATATATATATATATATATATATATACTGACGTCTCCACACAAGCAGGATGTGACACAAGGTCAATTTCTTAAGCGGAGTTCAACAGGTTTGTATACAGAGTTTTTATTCTCCTAGAACAGTTGCCTAACCAAGATTAAAGAGCCCAGTCTGCCCTACTATTTATCCATAGCTGGAGGGAGAGTAGCATTCATACCTTTCCCAAGGGTATCAGCGCTAAATGAAATGCAATTACCACATCAAGGATTTGAACTCGGAGTGAAGAGTCCATTTCCGATTACTTTAGCCATTACACCACGCGCTTCCATCATTTCACATATATACAGAGTGATGAGAACGTCACTCACCATCTAAAACTCACCCTATCTGTTGGGGCTGTCAAATACGCTGACTACACATATGAAGAAGGGTAAGAACCCCTTGTTGGGCCAGTAAAATGTTTATTCCTGTGTGTGAGATAAAGTGAGGGATAGGCTTTCGGTGATTGTATATACCAATCACGTGATGAGCCCAGAAGTTTTGGCGTAAATGTACCAAAAACCAGAGATAGATCCCGGACCAGCTTCCGTGTGCACGTGGACCAGAAATTCTATCTTAAAACTAAGTTTTAATTCATTTATTTACTGCCGTTAGTAATGCTATACTGATACAATACCCTTAATGTAACCATCTGTTGGGCGTTATTCTCCCGTACAGACCCGTGATGCTTAAGTACGGAATCCTGGTGGCTAAGCAGTCCATAATATGCAACATTCCACTTTGGCACTTACGTAGACTAGACGGGCAGTAGAAATGACCACTCCGGTCAATCAGTTGGTCATATCATGTCCTTGCACCTAAATGATTATCCCGACTCAATGTTCTCATGGCAAATCCACAAACCTTTTTAGCATATGGGATCTAGAATAGGGTGGCTGCGATTCTTAGTGTCCTGGGTATGATTGTAAACTGCATGTAGTAGTCAGATTCCAACTGTGGAGTTATGGGGAGTTCATTTATGTTGGTGGAGACGTCCTAGTGCAACATTTCTAGGAATGGACACGGCGATCCTATACGAAACTGTTTGAATTTCATATTACCTTCAAAACTGATGAAAAAGACGTCAAAACTTGGCATTTTTCAGTTTGTTTTGGCGCATGTAAAAAAAAACTTAAAACGCCTGCCGGATCCCTTAAAACTATGAAATTAACATTCCAACTGTTGTTTTCAGTTAGGGACCATGCCCGTATATATTACCTGATAGTTGTTACGTTGGAAAGGTTTGTGGAAATTTTCGAAATCGGGGTTTGAATGGCTTTTTTTTACTTCCAAACACGTTATTAAAAAAAACAAAAAAACTGTGTAACACTATCGAAAATTTAAAAAATAACATTGAATTTGGTATTTTTAGCAAGCCCCTAACGGGTCTAATGATGCCTGATAGTTTGCAACTTTGAAAATTTTGGTTAACTTTAAAAATGTTGCTTAAATTGTTAAATTGGTAAAGGTATGTCTCTATCCATCTAAATGTAAAGAGTAGGGCAGACTCTGTTCTTTGACATCAATATGACAACCGCTTTTGATGACGGACAAACGCTGTATTCCAAACCACTCTGTTTGTATCTTTTGAGTCTACTTTCCTTTGCCAATATCTTTTGACTCATTTTTTTAATCTTGGATATGGCAACCGCTCTAGGAGAAGGAAAACGCTGTATTCAAAACCGTTAAATCACGCTTTGAAAAGATAGAAAATATATTGCATCCTGCTCGTACATAGTTGGATTTTTAAAAAAGTCTTCAATTTAACAATTTTCAAATGAATCACTTTGTATCTGTTTGTTTTATATCTTCTTTTTAAAATAATGGCAAGAATTTCCAGAAGTATAGCTACTACAGAAATAACAATCTATATTTAAACAATATCATAATTTAGTATATATTTTTAGTATCAACAATATTTTCACAGATATAATTTTGGATAGAGAAAATTTTCAGCTACAAAACATTTTTTTTTACACAATCCCCACCATTTGCTACACATTTTTGTCAGTAAGGAACAACAGCTGGGCAGATGTAATAGTGAATAACAATTATACAATACAAAACACTGTAGATATTTATTTCCTATTGTTATTGAATTTCCTGCAGCACCCTGTATTTAGGATTTTCTTTCTTTTTCTTGGGTGTCGCTGTTCTGGTTGCTTAAGAAAATTTGGTTTACGCTGGTCAACACATTTGTTGTTCAAAAATGCAAAACTTGTTCCTCGATATCATAAAGTGCTGTATTTACCACCTTTCTTCTGATTTCCTTTCACCTCCTCTTTCTGGTTTCCTTTCGCCACCTCCTCCTGCTCTCCTTTCACCTCCTCCTCCTGATTTGCTTCTTGTCTTTGCTTTCTTTTCTCTTCCATCTTTCTTTCTTTCTCTTTGCTTCCTTCTTCTCTTACTGGTGTCTGTTCACTGAATGACCGGTTTTGCATATTCAGGTGAGCGGGTGTCTTTTATCCCCACCCAAAATGCACTGCATTCTTCTTTAAGAAGGCACCTATCATCTTTTGTAGCTTCTCCTTAATCACAGCACGCCAGCAATCACTCTTTGATCTCACACCCAGATGTGTTCCAGATGTGTTCCAGATGTGTTCCAGCACATCAGTAAATACTTTACTTCGACATTATCTTTTAAATCTACCTCACTTTGTCAACATATTTCGTCTCATCTCTTTTACTTGGATCTTTTGCCATCTTTGTCGCTGTTGTTGTCCTTTTCAGCCCCTTCCTTCCACGGTTCCCACGTGTCTTATCAGTTTCCTAATGTTTTTGAGTATTATCGTATTTTTAAATTTTTTTTGTTTTCTTTTTGTTCTTTTCCAATCTCATTTCCAATCCAGATTTTCTTTCTTTTCTCTTACTCTTTTTTTAATTTTGTATTCCAAGTTTCTTTTTCCCGCGTTCGACCTTCACACCTTTATAAACTAGATCATCCAATTCAGTGATGCTCAGTGTTCGGATATGTTTTATTAATTTATTCATATTTTCCGTTTCTAATTCAAACTTTTTTTTCCAGAATTGAATCCCTCATGTCGCTAAATTTTCTTTCACTTCATTCATTATTTTCTTTATCATATTCCCTTCGTTTATTTTACTTTTTTTTGTGTGCGTGTTAAATCCATTGTAGCTTCTTTGGAGAGTTTTCCTTGTTCAGTTTTCTCTATACAATTTACTTGCTCAGATATCTGCATAATTTCACCCGCGCCTATCAAGTTCGGACAAAATGAGACTGCACCTTGCAAAGGGTAACCCCCACCCCAATGATAACTGTTAACCATAGGTGGTGACCAGTGATGCTTAAGCATGGAACCTTGGTGGCTTAGTAGTCCAAGATATGTAATCTTCTATTTTGTTTAGCCCTTATTCAGTCTACGGGTGGTCGGTTTGGTCACTATTGAAGTCAGTTTGTCTACAGTTGATTTTGAATAACAGCAGCTAGCCAAGTACAACTGAAGCAGTGTCCAAGACAGTTGGTATATATAGAAATCAAGCCATAGCACATATATGATTATACCAATCCCTTTAAACCTATGGCAAGCCAAAAAACTGTTTTACTATATATGTGCTAGAAGGTGGTGCCTGAAGGTCTTAGTATCCTGCATCTAATGGTGAAGTTCCAACTTCAGATTTTGGGGAGTGTTGAATACTCATCAATCACCATTGCCCCCAGAACATTCTGACCGAAGTTGTAGTACCTGTCCGGGTATGGGTTAATTAGAAGAATGAATTGAATTTTTTAAAAATCAGTTTAGAAAAAAAATTGAATACCTCTGAAGAATGAATGAAACAAAACGCGTTCGGTATAAAGTAACCAACAAGAGTTGACATGCAGTGAATCAAACCAACAAACCCCGCCCTGTCGACTGGGGATTAGAATGCACCGACTGCACCTCTGCAGAGTGGTAAGACTCCCCAATGGGGCTACCTGTTGGCCGTGGGTGGCGACCCATGATGCTTAAGGATAGAGCCCAGGTGGATGAGCAGTTCATGGCATGCAATACTCCACTTTGGCCCTATATTGGGCTAGACGGGTGGTCGGAGAGGCCCCCTCCGATCAATTGGCTGGTCACGTCCTAGCACCTATATGATTTTCCCAACCCTATTGTCCTTATGGCAAGCCCCACCCCTTTTTATCAAATGTATGCTAGAAGGCGATGGCTGAGGGTCTACATGTCCTGGAATGGCGTTAAACTCTATCTGATGGTGAGGTTCCAGTTTTGGAGGTTTGGGGAATGTGGAGCACCCCTTCATCACCATTGTTCCCTGGTCCACTCTGACCCGGAGTGGTAGTACCTGTTAGGGCCCATCTATGGGTTAAATAGAAAAACATAAGTTGATAAACAAAATTGTATTATCCATTAAGAATTGATTTATTCCGAAACTTATCGCATTAAATGACCACTGAGGTTGATATGCCGTAAAACAAAACAAAACAAACCAAAAAACCAAATCAAAACCAACCAACCAACCACCAACACAATTTCACAATCTGAGAATTATTCTTTTGTGTCTTGATTCATGTTCAGTCTACAAGTTTTTGTCTTGTCTGAAATTATGTATTTCCGTTAACCGTTTCATGTAGCTTCTTTGTGAGGCGTTGCTTTGAAATCGAAGTTAACTATTTCTTTTTGTATTCGTCAAAGTATTAATCTTTTGACAATCAGGTGTATCATATATATTTACCAACCCCTCCGCACGAGCAGGATGTGACATAAGGTCAATTACTTAAGCGGAGTTCAACAGGTTTGAATTCAGAGTTTTCCTTCTCCTAGACCAGTTGCCTAACCAAGGTTAAAGAGCCCAATCTGCCCTACTATTTATCCTAGCTGGAGGAAGAGTAGGAATCATACCTTTCCCAAGGGTATTAGCGCTAAGTGAAATGCAATTACCACATCAAGGATTTGAACTCGGGGCGACGAGTCCATTTCCCATGACTTTAACCATTACAGCACACGCTTCCAACTTCAAATCAGGTGTATTATAAATGAAGTTCTTGTCTGTTAGTTGACATTAAGAACATAGATCATTGGCAGGATAACGACCTGGTCCCCCCTTGGCTCTCAAAGGAACACCTGCCGAACATGATACTCAAATTTCAGTTTACAATTATTGGTAATAAAGTATGACATTTTCCTGGATGTATATTATCACTATACAAAAGCCAACCAATAGATTGACCCAATTCTTCTATGCAAATGTCTTTTTGTTTGGTCGGTTTGATTTTAAAGAATAAGTTTTTTTCTTTCGCTTCATTTCTGATTTTCTTTATCATATCCCCTTCGTTTTTTTTCCTCTGTGTAAAACTTGATAAATAACTACACCGAGGAGAACTCAACACCACACGTAATGTAATGGTTAGTGTTATAATAGGTAAAGTTACCTCCTTCCACCGTGGATTGTGCTAACAATGAAAAGCGGTACGCATGTGAGAAGGCTCAGTATAAACATTGATGAATACCAGAAGCAGATGTCAATAATCTGTGTGATATAAATACATAATAAATTTCATATTACATATTGATACTGAGTGAAGTTATCATTGAAATAACACCACAAATAAAATAGATACTACAATAGTTAGTAAGCTAGATTTGCAGACCATATTTAGTGGGTTCGATTCTCATTTGGCCTTGTGCCACATCTAAGCTAAGCTTAGTAAATAACTATAACTTATATATTTCGCGTGAGAATTGTCCGCGATTAATATTTTGTTCTGTAATTTATTTAGCATACGCATTGATGCACCTGTCGATTCAAAATTATCTCTCACATTTTCTGATGGACGCTTTTAAAATTTACGCATGTTTTCTTAAAAGTAAGAATATACATAAAAATATAACAAGGAGAAACCTGCAACAAATAAGTAATAATTGTTTTTATTTTCTACGAGTCAATGTACGAAAATCCGGTTGTTATTTATTGTCTCTCAGCTGGAAAAACGCTGATAGAAGCAAATCAACTCTCTCTCTCTCTCTCTCTCTCTCTCTCTCTCTCTCTCTCTCTCTCTCTCTCTCTCTGTCTCTCTCTCTCTCTCTCTCACACACACACACACACACAGAGAGACACTCACTCACTCACTCACTCACTCACTCACTTTTTCTCTCCCTTTCGCATGCTATTTCTTACTTTCTTTCTCTCTCTGTCTCTCTTTCTTTGTGTGTCTATTTGCCTGTCTGTCTGCCTCTCTCTCTCTTTCTCTCTCTCTTCCTCTCCCCCCCTCTTCTCTCTCTCTCCTCTCTTCTCATCTATCTATCTATCTATCTCCCTCTCCTCTCGCACGCTATTCCTTTATTTCCCTGTCTCTATCTGTCTCTTTCTGTCTGTCTGTCTGTCTCTCTTTCTCTCTGTCGTTTAAATTCCGCTACAGAATATTTCTCTCATTACCTATGTCGTCCAGAAAGTCCAGTCTGCCTGCCCCTCTTTCTCCCTCTCCCACCCTCTCTCTTTGACACTCCATCTATCTATCTATCTCCCTCTCCTCTCGCACGCTATTCCTTTATTTCTCTGTCTCTTTCTGTGTGTGTGTCTGTCTGTCTGTCTGTCTCTCTTTCTCTCTGTCGTTTAAATACCACTACAGAATATTTCTCTTATTACCTATGTCGTCTAGAAAGTCCTGGCTGTCTGCCGCCCCCCTCTCTCTCTCTCTCCCCCCCCTCTCTCTCTCTCTCTCTCTCTCTCTCTCTCTCTCTGACTCTCTCTCTCTCTCTCTGACTCTCCATCTATCTATCTCCCTCTCCTCTCGCCCGCTATTTCTTTATTTCTCTCTGTCTCTGTCTGTCTGTCTCTCTTTGTCTCTGTCGTTTAAATTCCGCTACAGAATATTTCTCTTATTACCTATGTCGTCCAGAAAGTCCTGTCTGTCTGCCTCTCTCTCTCCCTCTCACCCCCCTCTCTCTCTCTCTCCCTCTGACTCTCCCTCTGACTCTCCATCTATCTATCTATCTATCTCCCTCTCCTCTTGCACTCTATTTCTTTATTTCTCTCTGTCTCCTTCTCTCCATCTCTCTGTCTGTCTGTATCTCTTTCTCTCTGTCGTCTGTCGTTTAAATTCCGCTACAGAATATTTCTCTTATTATTACTAGCAAATATATGCACCCTCCAGGTGCAAGTATTTATGTTTTAATGTAATGAAATATCGTATTAAATTAGAAACGCTAATGAAACTAAATAAGAATACAGATAAAAAGATTTGAAACAGAGGGAGTATAATAAAAGATTTGAAACAGAGGGAGTATAATAAAAAATGGAACAACTGAAACTTACTCTTCCATCACTCTCGTCTTTCATTGTTATTTTTTCTAATTTAAGTATTTAGTTATAAGAGGAAGTAAAGAATAAAATGACAGTTATTTTATCTTGTTAATGGATTTCATTTAAGATTCATTGAAAAGATCTTTGCTTATATTCATTAAAATAAAACCAAACAGTTAGAAATCAATAATACTAATCACATATTTATTAAATTCGATTTTTTAATATTAATACGCAAATTAGCCTTCCCGTTCACATTGTAAAGCGCTATTTTGTTGTATATATAAATATAATTGCATGTTGTTAGTATGTAGACATAGTTAACAGTATTAATAATGTAAGACAATTTTATTAATAATTGAGGTTTAGATAAAAATAAAATCATGGAGAATGTGATGTAAATAACAAAAGGAATTGTGATTTGTATAGTAATATAGTTTCGGTTACAGACAGAAAAACACACAATCTCCATTATAATGAGATATGTCGTCCAGAAAGTCTTGTCTGTCGACGGAAATGCCAGACCCCGCTTAATTATTCATAACATAGTTGTTAAACCGGAAAAGATGTGACACTGTACCATTATTTTTGAAGTGCACGTACCAGTTCTTCTATTTTTTGAATTAGCGGAATCACTGTTTACTATTTATGGACTAAAATTCCTCATCTACTGGGATTCTTACAGACAACGGACGTATCGATGGCATTACGTATTACAATATATGTATATAGCTAAGTTTTATCTCAGTCGGTAGAGTAGCTGCCTAGGAAATACAAGGTTCAGGGTTCGGTACCTGTCCTCGCCAACTCAGCGCATGAGTAGTACAGAATGGGTAATCTGATCTGTGCGATAAAGTTGGGAGCTGACGGTAGGTGCCGTGCCCCATCTTTGAAAAAAATAATCTTCTTGGTCTAGCGCTAACGAAAAGGGGTTAGACTCCCTCGCCGTCCGGCTGATACTGACAATAGTCCACTCCGCCAACTTATATATATATATATATATATATATATATATATATATATGAATTAAATATTTTTAGAAGAAACAAACTAATAATGTTATAGTTCGCTGACAGAGAAAATGATTCCAGCCACAAAAAAAAGCAAGTTAAAAGTCCACAGCACAATTGAAGAAAGGTGGGAATTTTCAAAACCGTTTTAAAAAATTTTTTAAATTCCGGCTCCGAACATGAACGTTCGTTTGTACCCCTCCTGTTTATAACGGTTTACTTATTCCGTCTCTCCATCATATATATTTCGCTCTTTATGAAGACTGCTTTAATAAAATGTCGAAACAGATTTCTGTCAGCGAACTATAACATCATTTGTTTGTTTTTTCTAAAAATGTTTAATTAATACTGTCGGATTCTATTTCATTTATTTTCATATATATATATATATATTATATATATATATATATATATGTGTGTGTGTGTGTGTGTGTGTGTGTGTGTGTGTGTTTGTGTGTGTGTGTGTGTGTGGTTGTGTATCATATAGGCAAGTGTTGTTAAAAAGCACGGACTATCTCTTTTTCATGATCTTTATTTGTAGTTTTCGGTATAAAACCTACAATACCAACGTGAATAAAATAGCATTTAATATAGGTACAAATTTACTAAATATCTTTAATAAGTAACACACTAATCTTAGCAACCCCATAAAAATAATAGACAATATATAATAATAATAATACAATATATAAAAGAACAAGGAAAAATACCTAACACACAATTTCCTGATGACGACCGACGAAACGATTGAAAGTACTAGGGTAAATAATATGGGATAATTCCTATACCAGCTGGATCCAGATCCAAGAAAAATTACTAGACGACTAGAAAAACATCAAATAAAGACCATGAAAAAGAATTATTCCCTGTTTTTTTTTAACAACACTAGATAATAATTTGCTGTCAAAATACACAACATTCAAATAAGTATATATAGATATACAATATGTAAACGGTATTCACTGATAAATTTGCCAGAACTAATTTGTTTCCAAGTACTTTTGGTCCTGCCATGGGTCATGAGATATATATATATTGCCAAAAACAATACAACTTTCTAAACGTACTATTTTTTTCTGTATATATTGCGTGTATATATTATTATATATATTATATATATATATATATATATATATATATTAAAAGTAATTGGTAATTTGCTTGAAGCATTGTTAAGTATGTTATAAAATAATAAAATTCGAAGGCAATACAATGCGTAAAAAATAAAGACAAAAAGATGTTTTATATGTCTAATCGATTTCAAAGCAAAGAGTTTTTTTCAGAAAATTTTTTCTGAAAAAAACTCTGATGATAAAGCTTTGCTTTGAAATCGATTAGACATATAAAACATCTTTTTGTCTTTATTTTTTACGCATTGTATTGCCTTCGAATTTTATTATTTTATAACATACTTAACAATGCTTCAAGCAAATTACCAATTACTTTTATATATATATATATATATATATATATATAAATTGGAAGCTACAGTCATGAATAAATCTTATAAATTCACGCCCTGCTTGCTACGGATGTCAGCAAACAGGTTGTCTGTTTGACCAATGAGGTTATTTTCTCATAAAATGCAAACATCTCAACTCTACATTAGCAAATATTGAAAAAGAAAAAAAGGAGAAAAAAAATCCCGATTTATTATGAGTGAATGTGAATGTCATTTTTGCCCCTCCCGCACACTCCCACGCACATGTAGGTTAATGTTCTATCTTGCCAAAAGAGGAGAAGGGCGTCTCCAGCGTGTGTGATTGTCTACAAATTTAGTCTTCTAAATTTGTTTCGTTAATTCATTAGAAGTCAAATCCTTTTTCCCTTTTTAAATTATTTAAATATACTAGTGCTGTATGGTAGCGTTTGATTTTTAAATGTGAGTAAAATAGTTATTGCAAATTTATTAGCCAATTCCAGCCGTTTATTGTAACATCCATGGCACGACTTGAATAGATTGAAACCAGAATATGTAGACAAAATACATATATCTCTCAATCTCTCTCTCTCTCTCTCTCTCTCTATAATATATATATATATATATATATATATAATATATATATATATGCTCCCAAAACTCGGTAGAACTCTCTAGGGGTGATTTAAATTAACTTTCACTGCCAACATATATAAAGTAATGATCATCTGCTTAAAGACTGGATTTCTCTGGTGATCGTAAAATACATAAACAAATGTGTGTATTTGATAGTTTAAACACCATCCGTTACGGCAGCTGTCAAATGGCCGAGAGGTTAAAAAATCGGTCTGGCAAAAATTCAGTTAGAGTTCGCATTTAGCCACACTGAAGCGGCGTGAAACGCCGAAACACGTGTATATATATATATATATATATATATATATATATATATATATATATAGGGTGAAATATATTAAGTATCGATTACCCAGTAAGTATCTGCTTCACTGCTGCGTATATCAGGGCATTACATAAGGGCTACTGAATTATTCGTTAAATTACACAGAGTGAATTATGAGAGGAGGCGGCCTAGAAACAGTTCGGTGTTACTGATATTGCAAAACCCGATATCTGTAATGATACTTGTGTAACATCACTGATGACCTCCTTTAGTGCATTTTGGTGATGTTAAACAAGAAGTGTGGCATCAATGATGTTGTTGACAGATGGAAGAAGGTTCTAGGAAGCAATGAAGCTTATGTTAATGATTAAATTTTCCACTTATAATAAGGAGTATAAAAGTAGACATTCCATTCGTTTCGTCCTGAAGTATAGATTGAGTCCGAAACATCATCGAATTTTAATTAGATGTTCTGGATGCTCACGCCATTTGTATAAATAATTACGTTGTCTCACATTGTGTGAAGACATATAAAGTGCAAATAGTCTTATTCTTTTCTTAAAGCTAGACAATTGAAGGACAATCTGATGTGTAATTCTTTTTTCAAATTAGAAAACTATTTAAAGAAACGTGTCTGAGTTTTCCAGCAAACCAATGTATAGGATAAATGATATTCTGAAATCTATGACGAGTTCCAACAGAAAAATGCAGTACACGAAATGAATATCATATTATAACCGAAACTACGTCATAACCAACATCACAATTCCGGTAGTGTTGCATACTGACGTTTTCACAGTACCAAATTGATATAATGTTGTATACCTTCATTACTTCTTTACTCTAGTCGTCTTCTCATCTGGCCGACTTTCTATCATCTTGGTCTGGTCTCGCGTCTGGTGTTGACTTGGTATATGTTCTAAGGTCTGGTCTTCTATGCTAGGTATTTCTCCTTATCAGAAGCCCTGTGTCATTGTTAGTTTTTAGGTAATAAACACAAGACTTCGATTTACGTTGATGTTACTTTATTTATAAATCCCCAAACCAGACGTCTGCGCAGATCCTTACATCTTGCTAGCTCGGCTTCTAACTTCTAACTGACTGAGTTACTTCTATCCTTAAACCGGATGACAGGGTTTTCTATGCCTTCCGCTTCTCACGATTTATCCCCGGAAGGCAAGGTGAGAGTGAGGTCAAGCGCTGGCACTCATCCCTCAAGGCCGCAGGCTGCACTAATCGCCATTATGTTTCTACACTACCTTAAAAAAGTATTAGGGACCCAATAATTATGTAACAGTAGTTAATTACGTTATATTCTCAATGGTTATTAAATAATCATTATTTAATCTTAAGTAGCATCTTATTTATTAACAATGTCTCTAGTAAGGTCTATTTGATAGATTTGTCTCAAAACAGCCCATATTGTTAATGTTCTTAAAATCCTGCGATGCGTGTTATACATCATTTAGAAAAAAAATGACATACTATATGGTATGAATAATTTGCATACCGATTTTAATAAAACCATATTTGATAGATAATTAGTTGGTGCTATTAATTTCAGTTATTTATTCTAAAACGTATTACAAACGTATTTCCCATGTATAATTTTATAATTAATCAATAAAATAAAATAAAATAAAATAAGAGTACTCTTTTTGAGTTCGTATTTAATTTCAATAATCTTTCTATTTCAATATAATATTTAATCATACTAAAATTAAAAACTTGGGCCCTGAAGGCGCCTTTTTGCTAGGTATCGATATGATTCAACCAAAACAAAGAACTAAAACGTATATATAACTAAATTATGGGAGCAAATTAAGCGCTGCTACACGTTCATCAGAACTGGAACCTCGCCATCAGATAATTTAACGTAATGCTCAGGAAATGAAGACCCTCACCCACCCCTTCTAGTACATGTGATAAAAAGGGGTTCGGGGTTGCCATAAGGGCAATAAGTGTGGGACAATCATGTATGTGGGAAAGAGAAATAGGGAGAGAGAGAGAGGAGGAGGAGGAGAGAGAGAGACAAAGAGAAAGAGAGAAAGAGAGAGAGAGAGGGAGAGAGAGAGGGGGTGAGAGAGAGAGAGGGGAGGAGGAGAGAAAGATGGGTGGAAGTAAAGGTGACAGCCCGAACATTTTTGAAATCGAGTTACGCACCGTGATCTCCAAAAAGAAAGGATTTAAAAAACGTGATGACTTTTATTAACCTCATGAAATTAGTGCGTTAGATACGTAGAAACATTATATATATATATATATATATATATATATATATATATATATATATATGGGAGAATATGTGCTTAATTGGAGTCGTACCTAATTTTGAAAATTAATCAATTAATAATGAATTAGGTGGGAATGCCTATTTAAATGTATGGCTAAACAAATCGAGAAAAATCAAGGCTGAAATGTACATACAGAGATTGATTTTTCTCGATTTGTTTAGCCATACATTTAAATAGGCATTCCCACCTAATTCATTATTAATTGATTAATTTTCAAAATTAGGTACGACTCCAATTAAGCACATATTCTCCCAAAAATTGTCGGCAAAAAGTCATTCCAAAACACACCGTGTTTATATATATATATATATATGTGTGTGTGTTGTGTGTGTGTGTGTGTGTGTGTGTGTGTGTGTGTGTGTGTGAAGATAAATGGAAGTGAATTCGACTGTATGTAGTATAGTGAGAAATTTGAAAAAACAGTTTTAAATAAAATGAGTGGTATGTTTATTAGCCGAGGCTGCAGTGTTTCGATCTGTTGAGTAGATCTTCTTCAGGGCTTAGTTCATATAAGGAAGGGTAAAAAAATGTTATCACAGAATAATGAGGAGACTGTGATAGTCGATGTTTATCAATCTGATGTTTTATATATATATATATATTATATATATATATATATATATATATATATATATATATTGCTTTGGTAGTTGGTTTTGAATGCAAGTGTAAAGAAAAATAAGATAACTATTAAGTATTGCTCTGTATATAATCTAACTTATTGATTAATACACATTGAGGTCTTTTTAGATAATTATAAAAATCCATGTATGAGTATATGTTTGTACCTATACAGAAGCACACAGTATGGTTGTACAGTGAGATCTGATGATCGCAAATAGAACAATCCCTTACTTTCCAGTAATTTGGATTACCTTACACACACACACACACACACACACACACACACACACACATTTTGAAGATAATTTCTACTGTATTCTGTGCTATCCTCAAGAATTATATTCGCTATTAGTACAT